>CM056496.1:35782750-36171398 GCA_029783415.1 Anisodus acutangulus | reverse complement strand
TTTTATTATTTCCAATATCTCTTATTCATATCTATATCTATTTCATGTTGAAATAGAGGAAAGGATGCAAGCAAGGAAGCGCTAACCTATACCTATACGACTGCTATTCTTATTGGCATGGTCTCATTAGCTATATTACAAAACTGCTTTTTTTGGAAAACCATATATAATACTTGGAGGGAGCGAAATGCCCGGCACCTGTAGGTCCGCTAACGTAAAGCGAGGAGTTGAGCCTGAACTGGCGAACCGAAGTCACTTTCGGGAAACTATAAGGTCTCGTAGGAAAAAGACAAAACATAGGTAGGCTGCCACGCAGAGTGAAGGTAACTAGCCAATTCCCCAAGGTCTAGTAAACTAAGGTGGTAGTGCAGTATGGTCAACTAGTTATTTGAACTATTCATTGAGAATAGGGATTTTCAATGCTAGAAATGCCCCATCCTATCAACACTATTTGAATATGGAACATCATAACAACGAATAGGAATGAAACGACTATAGCTCATATATAAACTGCTGGGAAGATCATAGCGAATTTCAAATCATGTCCAAACGGCTCCTTATTATTAAGCAGGCGGCCATGCGTTTTCAAATCATAGTTTCATAATGTGATTTCAAATCACCATTTATTTATGCAATTTGGACATAATTTCAACTTCAATTTCATGTCATGATTTGAAATTCCAAATCATCCAAAAAGCTGTGATTTGGGATTCCAAATCATGATTTCAAAATTTTTAAATATAAAATTTGACCCATAAGTTTATATTTTGTAAAAAAAAAGATTCATAAGTTAGCATATATATACCAATTGATCGACTTTATATTTTATTGAATATAATTGTGTAAGGCATGAGCTATTATGATATTGATACACAGGTGACCATTGTCATAACTTGGGTAGTGTTATAATTTTTTTTGTGAGAATACCAAAGGAGTGATGAAATATTTCGGAATATGAACATGATGATACGGTTGCTAATGATATTGACCAACAACTGGCTCAAAGTAACAATGTAGTTTCCTTTTCTTGGTCATCTGATCGGGAATGCATTCTCGACATGAAGAGATTGTCCATACCATGTAGGAGGATAATATTAAAGAGTAGTTACACTACTATTCATGTTCAATTTTTCTTTTTATTTAACTAAAATTCGATCAATTGATGTTGTATCTTTTAGAAAGGCCTTCTAGCGGCGCATTAATTTTGTTATGAACTATGACTTGCTTATTTGATAAGATTGCAAAAGAATTAGAAAAGTTTTGATGGCTTTCAAAACTTGTGGAGTTTTTATGTCAATGAAAAAAAAATACAACTTAAGAAATTCAAATTGCATGTCCAAAGAAAACTTCAACTTCAAATTATCATGATTTCAAATCATTTCCAAACGACTTCTAAGAGTCTTGGACCTATATGACCCAAAGAATCAAATAAAAATGAACCTAAATACCCCCAACAAGAAAAAAAGTAACCAATATACCTCACTGTAATGACTCAGTTAAGTCCAATAACGCAATAATTTATTGCGTTAATGGCGTCATTAAACGTACCAAATTCATGGGTTATTTGACTCCATTTTTCCACACTTATTCATCTCCTTCATTTTCACTCTTTAATCATATTTTATCCCCACATAAGTCATGTCTCAAAGCTACGGAACACCATTTTTTATTATAGAACTCAAAGTTTGTAAGTGCGATTATTATTGCAAGCTCAAAATTTCAAGAACCCCAGACAATATGGGCCATCATTTTTGGTGTTGCAAAGCGACCGAAGTAGTGGATAAAACGGTGGTGACGAAGTTTACAAAGCTTTGGAAAAAATGTGATACCGCGACTTCACGATTCATTGTAGATGCCGAGAAGCTTAATTTGCAGTTTAAACTTAAGAAAGCTGGAAAAAATTGAACTTCTTGGATGGTTGCTAAAAAATCGGAAGCAAGAAAAAGTTTTTTTCAAGAATAATCTTAGAGACACTCAACGTGACGCTTTAAAAGAGAAACCTAAATTTTGGAGGATGATTTGTCGTGTTGTTTGTAATTTTGAAATATTGCATTGTCGGTTAGGTTTATTATTTTCTATGTATTTTGTTTTTATTTTTAGTAGTTGCACTTTTTATGTATTATGTATTTTCTTTGGCTTTTTTAATGTATTATGTAATCGGCTGTATTAATTTCCTTGTGTTTTATATAAAAAATTGATTTTTTGCACTTTGTATTTAATTTTATGTATTTAATGTTTGTCATTTCTAACACACTTAAGCAAGTAAACAATAAAATATAAGAATAATGCAAAACTAAAAATACTAATTTTCTTCAAATTAATGACATCATCATAAATTTAAAATATTATTAAAATTACAATATCCTTAATTATCTGAATTAAAGTTGTCAATATCGTCCTCAAATAAATATCTTGGGTTAAGTGTGTTAGAAATGACAAACATTATATACATAAAATTAAATACAAAGTGCAAAAATTCAAATTTTTATATAAAACACAGAGAAATTAATACAGCCGATTACATAATACATTAAAAAGCCAAAGAAAATACATAATACATAAAAAGTGCAACTACTAAAAATAAAAACAAAATACATTGAAAATAATAAACCTAACCGACAATGCAATATTTCAAAATTACAAACAACACCACAAATCATCCTCCAAAATTTAGGTTTCTCTTTTAAAGCGTCACATTGAGTGTCTCTAAGATTATTCTTGAAAAAAACTTTTTCTTGCTTCCGATTTTTTAGCAACCATCCAAGAAGTTCAATTTTTTCCAGCTTTCTTAAGTTTAAACTGCAAATTAAGCTTCTCGGCATCTACAATGAATCGTGAAGTCGCGGTATCACATTCTTTCCAAAGCTTTGTAAACTTCGTCACCATCGTTTTATCCACTACTTCGGTCGCTTTGCAACACCAAAAATGATGGCCCATATTGTCTGGGGTTCTTGAAATTTTGAGCTCGCAATAATAATCGCACTTACAAACTTTGAGTTCTATAACAAAAAATGATGTTCCAGAGCTTTGAGACATGACTTATGTGGGGATAAAATATGATTAAAGAGTGAAAATGAAGGAGATGAATAAGTGTGGGGAAATGGAGTCAAATAGCCCATGAATTTGGTGCGTTTAATGACGCCATTAACGCAATAAATTATTGCGTTATTGGACTTAACTGAGTCATTACAGTGAGGTATATTGGTTACTTTTTTTTGTTTTTGGGGTATTTAGGTTCATTTTTATTTGATTCTTTGGGTCATATAGGTCCAAGACTCTTAGGAGTCGTTTGGAAATGATTTGAAATCATGATAATTTGAAGTTGAAGTTTTGTTTGGACATGCAATTTAAATTTCTTAAGTTGTATTTTTTCTCATTGACATAAAAACTCCACAAGTTGTGAAAGCCATCAAAACTTTCCTAATTCTTTTGCAATCTTATCAAATAAGCAAGTCATAGTTCATAACAAAATTAATACACCACTAGAAGACCTTTCTAAAAGATACAACATCAATTGATCGAACTTTAGTTAAATAAAAAGAAAAATTGAACATGAATAGTAGTGTAACTACTCTTTAATATTATCCTCCTACATGGTATGGACAATCTCTTCATGTCGAGAATGCATTCCCGATCAGATGACCGAGAAAAGGAAACTACATTGTTACTTTGAGCCGGTTGTTGGTCAATATCATTAGCAACCGTATCATCATGTTCATATTCTGAAATATTTCATCATTCCTTTGGTATTCCCACAAAAAAAATTATAACACTACCCAAGTTATGACAATGGTCACCTGTGTATCAATATCATAATAGCTCATGCCTTACACAATTATATTCAATACAATATAAAGTCAATCAATTGGTATATATCTACTAACTTATGAATCTTTTTTTTTTACAAAATATAAACTTATGGGTCAAATTTTATATTTAAAAATTTTGAAATCATGATTTGGAATCCCAAATCACAGCTTTTTGGATGATTTGGGATTTCAAATCATAACATGAAATTGAAGTTAAAATTATGTCCAAATTGCATAAATAAATGGTGATTTGAAATCACATTATGAAACTATGATTTGAAAACGCATGGCCGCCTGCTTAATAATAAGGAGCCGTTTGGACATGATTTGAAATTCGCTATGATCTTCCCAGCAGTTTATATAGAAGCTATAGTCGTTTCATTCTTATTCCTTGTTATGATGTTCCATATTCAAATAGTGTTGATATGATGGGGCATTTCTAGCATTGAAAATCCCTATTCTTAGTGAATAGTTCAAATAATTAGTTGAACATACTTATTCTTTTCAAATTCCTGCGTTGGAATCTCTCTTTCTTCTTCTTTATTATCTAATATATCGCTTTTCAATTTCTTTATATGATCCATTAATGCTTGGACTTTGAAATCATATGATTAGAAGTTAAAGTTTTATTTGGACATGTAATTTGGATTTCTTAAGTTGTATATTTTCTCATTGACATAAAACTCCCACAAGTTGTGAAAACCATTAAATTTTTCCTAATTTTTATGCAATCTTACCAAATGAGCAAGTGATAGTTCATAACAAAATTAATACGCGCTCGAAATTGTACATTTTTAAGTCATGACATAGTCATTTCTTTATATATATATATATATATATATATATATATATATATATATATATATATATATATATATATATATTTATTTATTTATTTATTTTTGTATAAAATATAAATTTATGGGCTAAATTTTATATTTTAAAAAGAATAAAATCATGATTTAAAATTCCAAATTACATCTTTTGGATGATTTAGAATTTCAAATCATTACATGAAGTTGAAATTCAAATTATATTCAAATAACATAAATAAATGTGATTCGAAATCAAATTATGAAATGATAATTTGAATAGTAAGTGTAGGGGTGAAGGAGAAATGAGTTGAAACAACATTAAAACTAGGGTTCACGTAACGTATATAATAAAGTACCTAGGGATGGCAACGAATCGGATTTGAACCGGATCCTATTAGATCCAGATCTAGATCTATTTTTCATACCTGGATCCAGATCCATCGGGTTCATAAAAATCATATTCAAATCCAGATCCACCGGATCAACGGATCGGATCTGAATCCACATGTAAAAAATTTTGTCTTGCTAAGAATGTAACCTTACTAAGAATTTTTTTTGAACTGACAAACGATTTTTACTTAGCTAACAGTTTACTGTGTTTCAATTTTGAAATGTTCATATGAAATATTTTATTCGTTGTCTCATTTTGATTGTGAGCTATTAATTGAAAATGTTGGACAATAACAATAGTTGTGAAAAATGTTGACTAGTATTTTCACAATGCAGAACTTGTTTGTTAGTTTTTTATTTTTGAGTTAACGCGGGGATAAATTAAACTTTTTTTGAGAATTAAACTTGCAAGGATGTGCTTAGCAATTTTAAGAAAATACTTATAAAATTATATTATAGGTTATGAATATATTTAATAAAAAACGGATCCATAGATTGAATCTAAATCGGATACGGATTTCAAATACAAATTCAGATCCAATCCGAATCTATCAAATCCAAATTTTGAAAATTCAAATACTATCAAATGAATTTGGATCCACCAAATCCGAAGTCGTACAGCATTCGGTGCCATGTCTAAAAGTACCTCAGTTTTCTTCTCCAATAAAAACCATCCCAATTTCTCTTTTCTTCTTCTTACCACCCCCAAATTCTCCCCTTTTACTCTTTCAATCCAACAAAATTTCCTTCAACTCAATGGCAAAGAAATCCAAAGAGAAGCAAAAACAACAATCACCACCAAACAATAATGAAACCTCAAATTCTTCAGATATTTTCAATACCCTTTTTGGAACAACCCCAACAGATACCAACATTGCTTCACTCTTTTCTGACAATAATCCCTTCAAAAGAAAACCTTATGACAATCCAACAGCTACCCAAGAACCAAAACTAGATGTTCTAGAAGCTTCTATTGACAATCAAACTGATACTACAGAAATCAAGATAAGGAAGAAAAAGGATAAAAGTGTAATTTTTGAAGAAACTAATGAGGATAAAGATGGAAAATCCAAAAGGGTATCCATATCTGGGGTTGAAGAATCAAATGGTGTAGTTTTTTATTCTGTGAAGAAAAAGGGCAAAAAAGTAATGTTGGGTTCAGAATATGTAGGTGAAGAAGCTAATGAGGATAATGATGGAAAATCCAAAAGGGTATCTTTATCTGAGGTTGATGAATCAAATGGTGTAGTTTTTGGTTCTTTGAAGAAGAAAAAGGATAAAAAAGTAATCTTGGGTGAAGAATCTATAGGTGAAGAAGCTAATGAAGATAAAAAGAAGAGGAAAAAGGATGAGATTGAGGCGGAATATGAGGCGAAAAAATACGGGGTGGTTGATATGGATGAGGTGGAGAAAGGGATTGGAGAAATGGTGGTAGGAGAAAAGAGGAAAAAGATGGATAATCCAGAGGATATGATGGTAACAATAGAGGGATTTGATGATGAGAGTAAACTTTTAAGGACAATTTTTGTTGGGAATTTGGATTTGAAGATAAAAAAGAAGGCCTTAATGAAGGAGTTTGGGAGTTTTGGTGAGATAGAATCAGTGAGGATTCGGTCTATTCCGTTAACTGATGTGAGTGTTAGCTAGCTATTTATTCTTTGAATCAATGTTCTTTATGTGTTAGGAATTATGTCTGATTTTGATTAGAAATGTTCTTTTTTGGCAGAGTGCAACCCCAAGGAAGGCTGCTATCATTAAGAAGAAACTCAATGATAATGCGGACAGGTTTGATGAACGCGCATAACATTAAATTGCATTATGGCTTTTCTTAATAGTTAAATGTACCCCAATTGAGTAGGATGGATACTGCAGATTCACATAGCCGGCCCCAACTAATTTGTGACTGAGGTGTCATTGATTGATCGTTCATGATGCTTTTCATAATTATTGTTCAAACAATTGAACTAAGATAGCAAAGTTAATTGATCGTGCATATGGTTGATAGAAACATCCTTTCGTTTCTTTTAATAACTTTTAAGGGATTTTTACACAAATAACCGAGCAGATTTACTGTTTCTTTTTCTAGCCGGTATACATGGATTATGCACGATTAAAACACATATTATTATGTGGATTATACATATATTATACGTCCTCCGGCTATTTTTAATATAAGTGGTTGGGTGGGCGGCTATTTAGGTTAATTCGTCTAACTTTTTAATGGGTATGGGAGATAAAACTTTCTTGTGCATAAAATGCTGCTACTTTTTGTTCATTGTTGTATTACTATATTTCTTTATATCTGATTTCTTATTGTAGATAAGGTTATTTGGTTGTAATTGCAGTGTTAATGCTTATGTTGTTTTTAAATCAGAGGAATCTGCCCAGGCTTCTTTGGCGCATAATATGGCAGTGGTAAGTTGCTCTTACAGATGATTCATTTGCATATTTTTCTGATGAGAACTCTTTTTGAGGAGTCAGATAGTTAAGGAGGTTTGCTTATTGCTACTTATCTATATAGGTTGGAGGAAGACATATCCGAGTCGACAGAGCATGTCCACCACGCAAGAAGATGAAGGGAGACAATAGTGGACTGTATGACAACAAACGGACTGTTTTTGTTGGTAACCTTCCATTTGATGTGAAGGTCCGTTACCGAGGGTTTATGGCTGTTAGTGTTCTAATCGGCCTTTTTCTTTCTGTAGCCCAAAATGATTTTGTTCATTTCCTTACAGGATGAAGAAATTTATCAGCTGTTCTATGGTATGAAAGAGTTTGAATCGAGTATTGAGGCTGTTCGGGTGATCAGAGATCCTAATACCCTCCTAGGAAAGGGAATTGCTTATGTTTTGTTCAAAACGAGGGTATATACTATCAATTCCTCTTACTTTTCAAATTTATAATGGTATTACTATTGTTTTTCTACATCATACTCACTAGGTGATTCATAGTCTTGAATATTGGCACTTTGATTCTGGAGATAAACTAGAAATATAGCTATATGTGGATATACTTTTTTATGTTTGCTTTTAAAATCCATCTGGGTCGTCCGAATGATGGATACAACAACAACATACCCAGTAAAATCCCACAACGTGGGGTCTGGGGAGGGTAGAGTATACGCAGACCTTACCCCTACCTTGGGAGGATCGTCCGAACGAATGATGGATATAGTGGAATAATATAGCCTACTAGTTTAGAATCAAGGCATAGTTGATTGATTGCTTTATTCCTCATCTGAGATTAGAAAGACAAAACTCATTTAGTTTCACCTGGGAAAATAGAGAAGTCTTAGTCTATTTAGTTTCTTCACATCTAATTGTTGTACATACTTAGGTGGAGTTTAAGATTTCTGCTACGTGCTTTGTATTAGATAGACTACTATTTTAGCTATTGTTGGCATGGCTCAGATGTTATTTTGGAGCATCAAATTTTAATTCTAGATTAGTATCTTGCTTTTAGTTATAGCATTTTTAGGTTTTGCATAGTAAAGGGTAATTTTGTGGTATTGGGATTTGTTGTGGGTCATTTGTTCTAGTAAAAAAGGCCACTTAACTATTTGGGGTTCAATTTTTCCTTGTCCTAGAAGATTCAACTAGCTTTTCCCCGCCTTACTTGGTCACAACTTGTTATCTGGTGGACTTCATGGATGAAATTACATAGGTGCTTTAGCTGCTTTACTTTTTCTTTTTTTTTGGCATAAGGATATCTTTTCAATTATGAAGTTATTTTGAAAAGTTATACCCCTATTACTCTTCTCCTGCCCTGTAACTGTGGGTAGCAGTTACTATTCCATAATCTAAATCTAAATTTAAACTGCTGGGGTTTTATCTTTTTTCATCAAGTAATTCTACCTTGTACTTGTCCTCTTTGTTTAGTTACTTGTTTATTTATTTTTTGATAAAGGTAGTTATCCTCTTTATTCTAGTAAAACTAGAACAACTAAAAAAGGAGACCTCCTGAAGTGACCCTCACTGCCTTTTTCCTTTGCTTTGCACATAAGCACTAAAGCCTGTAATTTTCTCGAACTTCTACAAACTGTAGAAAGCAAATTCAACCTCTGAAACTTTACTGCCAATCGCCTTAGGAACAGGAAGAAAATGAGTCTAAGGTCCAAGGAAAGATGGAATTCCTGACGGGATAAATAGCAAACTGACCATTAACGTATGTTCTTGCCTTTCAATAAATTAGACCCTAGTTTGTAATGATGTAATGACTAATGTTCCACATTAACAAGAGAAACATTTTGCCTCATGCTTACACCTGCATTTAGGGGTAGATGGGAGAAGAAAGATCGCATTTATGTTAATCTTCCAGCAGTAGAGAGTAAATTATTTCCTTGAGGTGATGCGTAATCAGCGTTATTGTGGGATTTGTTTGGTAATCTAGCTTTCCTACCTTAGTCTTGTTGATTGGAGCCAGTTGCCCAATAAACAGATACTTATTAGTCTGATGGTCTTTTGCAATGTTGGAATATCATGTTTCATATGTATCATTCTGTCTATATGGTTCTTTACTTCTTTTAATGAAGGTGTACTTTGTTACAAAACATCATAGAAGGAATAATAATAATTATAAATTGGAAGAACGTTTCAGTTTCCAGGAATCTTTTTTTCTTTTCTAATATTACGGAGTAGTTGAAGTTTCTTTTGTAAGGACGAGACTCTAATTTTTCAGTAGCTTTGTATCCTGGTTGCTCAACTCGAAAGACAAATTGTTCCTTGTATATTATACTTGGGTTTGCAGGAGGCTGCGAACGTTCTTTCTAGAAAGCGTAACTTGAAGCTACGGGATCGTGAGCTGAGGTTGTCTCATTCTAAAGCAAATTCTACTCCATCTAAGAGGAAAAACTTGTCAATCGAAGACAAATTCAGGTCTCCAGCAAAGAAATTTGCAGTAGATCCAGCTACACCAGGCAGTTGTAGCTATAAGGCGAATACAAAGTCTGCCCTATCCTACCAGGGTGTGAAGGCAAGCAAATCTGGTGTTCAAAAGAAAACTCAATCGAGGATGAGCGACCGAGGAAAATTGAAACCTAGAACACAGATATCACAAAAGCCAAATGAGTGCAATGGAAAAAGACCATCTGTTGCTGCCCGAAAAGCAAAAGAACTCAAGGCTGCTGCCTCTGGCTTGAAACAAGGCGGGACAAAACGGAAGCTGGCACACCGAACACCTGACACTGCAGGCAGAAAGAAGAAATTTAGAAAATCATAGGTTTTACATTGTCAACAATGTTATACATGAGTTAATGTTTCATTCGTGTGTTCACTTCAGGATTTTTGCCGTCTGTTTCATCTAGAATTAAATTGTGTACAATTCCGTCATTAATCAAGGTTTGCGTTATTGATTCTGTTCGTCTATCTGATTATTCTAGATTGATGTATGGACATATAATAAACAATCGTCCGAGGCTCTGATAAGTTATAATTGATGGCTTAGTGTCCCGGTAAATGTGTGCTATTATCCTCTTGAACCACGCTTCATGCCTAAATGAATAGATTGGTAACTTTATGGCGTTTTCCCAATTCCATTTTCTGTTTTGTATAAGAGAGTAGTTGGTTTGTACTTGGTATTTTTTCAGCAATATTTCTTTGCCTTCCTATATCCTTTTTCTCTTCTAGCTGGTGAATTCTTTCTTATATCTTCTATCTCGTGAATTCTCTCTTATATCAATTTTTCAATTCATAATACTATAATAGCATTGGAAATCATTTTAGGAGTTTTTGACAGGGGAGAAGCTATCTTCTGGTTAGCTCCTGGGGAAAATTTGAACTCACGAGCCCTTTGGGTTGCGCTTGAATTGAAGTAGCGCCTTTGGAATATGGGTAGGGCTCCTAAGTGGCGCGTTCGGGGAGGCAAACCGAAAGGAAGAGCAAAAGGAAGGTTGGGTGCTTGTGGGGCCGTGGCCATCCGGCCTCGAATAGGAGGGGGCAACGCTCTGGATCCTCGCTTGCAGAAATGAATGGATCAGAAAGGGCTTGGTTCTCTATTTTGGCCCTTCTCCTGACCTTACGTTAACGCCGGATGCTTCATACACTAGGTTTGCCCCTACCACAGCAAATACAGAAATCTGAAATCATTGCTCTATTTTTTGCTCACGTTTCTCCCATGCAAGCTCTCTTTCAAAACCCCCAGAAAAGGTCTAATTGCACCAAAAATTTAGCATATCCGATCAAGTTGTTTAAGATATTGGCTCTCTAACTTTTCATTTATCTAAATATGAAACTAAGTAAAAGGAAACGGATGAAATAAATGAACATAAGATCTGGGGCGATGTCTTCCAATACCATGTCAAATAAACTATTACAGAATCATGACTGGAGCTCACATATCAATATTTTCAAATGACATCAGATTCTTTTCCTTTTTTTTTTTTTGCTGTTACAACTTATAACTAAACAAATGCTTCAGGATCAAATTCAATAGCTACATAGCTTTCTGTGGCTGAGACTCGGCACAATGCACCTGCCTAATACTAATCTGTACAGATAATGAAGTCATGCCGAGGAAGGTTAATGGTAGTCATGGCATTTCATAATGTTTTCTGCTGATGCTGAGCTTTGTAACTAGTTCTTGTTTCCAATCAATGTGGGTGTAACAGTTACAAGACCGATCAGGAAGAGAGTAGCTATAGAGTGCATGTCATAGAGATCACCCACTGACTGCAATTCACCAAGAATTATTCCAGCCTGCATTGTAATCCTTGGTCAGCAGAGTGAATTTTAATTTTAATACAGCAGAAATAAACTAATGCCCTAAAACATCGCACTTATAGTTTGTGCAGTAGTGTCCGGATTTTATGTAAATAGGCTGTTTGACTACTATCCCAGCTTATGTTCACACAAGGAGTTCATTAAATCAGACAAGAGTTACACATATGAACTCCATAAATACATGTAAAAGATCAGCTCCCTCTTTAAATCGTATATTTAAGATGTTTATTTTATTGTTAAAATATATTTAAGATGTTTAGTTTTTTAATTTGATGTGGTGAACCCCATCCGCTCTACCTGTCAAGGTAGAGGTAAGGTGTACGTACACTCTACCCTCCCCAGACCCACGTTGTGGGATTTCACTGGGTATGGTTTTGTATGTGGTGAACCCCATCCCCCAAACTCCCCTTCCCAGGAGTCGATTCGTCTACTCGCTCTTCACATCAAAATCTAAAATAATTTGGTAAGTCATTATATTCTAAGACTACGAGAACATGACAAAAATGGTCCCTTATATTTGAGGATAGGTTCAAAATAGTCTTTATGATCCTTTAAGTTTGCCAAAAGTTTAACACTTTTAGTCCCCACCAAATAAAGAGTTGAATGAAGAGCGTAAGTACCCTGACAGTGACATAAGCTGCTGGAATGATTCCAATGACAGTTGCAAAGAAGAATGTATGGTAAGGCACATCCACGATTGGTGAAGCAACATTGATAAATGTGTTTGGCAGTGTCGGTGTAACTCTCAAGAAAAGCATGTAATTTAGCAGTCGCGTTTTCCTTCTAGCCACCTGATAGATCATAGATATTTTACTGCAACAGTAGCATTTAAGAAAGCAGGAAATGATGACTAGGTTGTGTGTTGAAACTCACCTGGTCCCGGAAGAAAGTTAACTTGTCAGGCCATAGCGAAAACACGAGGGGCCGCCCGATCAGTTTGGATAGGAAATAGCAAGATGATGCACCTGCAGTAGCGGTGAACACGACCAATGCTACACCTCTGAAGACTCCAAATAGAGATCCAGCAAGAAGTGACATGAAAACTGTTCCTGGGATCATAAATGTCTGCATAAAAATGTAGACTACACAGTATCCCACAAGGACCTGAATAGTATAGTCGCTGGTATAGCTCTCCAGGTGATCCCTATAGAACATTTAAAATGATATAAGAATCAAAAAACAATTCATATTCTCAGAAGATGCTGAAGCACATAATACAAATGTCTTATGTGGAATTAGTATGAAATAAGAAGAAAGAAATATAGATGACATCATCATCTCCAAAAATTAGGATCGATATTTGAAAATGGGAACTTGCATGCATGTTCAACTACAAGTGCAGTATTTGCATAACAATCCAAATGTTCAACTACAAGTGCTACTTTTGTAGATTTGTATGTATGTGCTTGCACAAGTGCACAACTTTAGCATTTTAAGTGAACGGTTCAAAGCCAGGACATCTTTGGGATATCACCGACAAGTTTAGCGAACAGACTAGATTTTTTTGAGATTGGTAACTACAAACTTGATCTTCCCACCCGTTGTTTGATCAATTTCCTGGCCAAGTATTCCACTCATGCAAGGGGTGTGCAAGCGACGTCACTGCTTATAATTAATAGTTTATGGCTTTCCTTTATTTGTTGCATTACACATGTTGCATTTAAGAATCTATTCTTATCACCATTTCAATGGATTTACTTATGGCTCTCCATTTATTAGCAGGTAACTGCAAGTGTTTGAGATGCTCCTAAAACCCCCAACTAAAATAGGCACGGAGGCATAGCCAGATGGAAAGACTTTTACTCCCAAATCCTTGAAACTAACTAGAAAATGCTCGAAAAGTCAGAAGATTATATTTAACGTTAACCCCCTCGTGTTCATTCCAATCTGACGCAAGTTCACAACCAAGGCACAGCTCGTAGACTACCCTCTTTTCACATTTAAAAAAGAGATCGATGAAGCATCTATACCGCATCAGAAATATTTTGTTTCCCTAACTTAACACTGAATTATCAACAATTTCCACATCCAACCTCATGGTCAATTGCTTCTAAACCCACCATTTAGTTCAACACACACAATATTATAAACTTTCTACTTTCATCCATAAAATGCTAAAAGGCTACAGATCCATTAAGTGCTGAAAAGCTAAGTGTTTGGTCCTCCTTTCCAAGGGAAAATCTGTTACAACCATTGGCGAATAGTGAATACTTCTCTAGTTTGAACAGTTCAGCTCCTTCTAGATTATCTTCTATGCTAATGGATTTACAGATGCTTATGGCACCTTTCTTACAAATCTACTAATGGGCATTTACCCTTTTATCCCCTTTACCATCCAACATTTCAAAATCAACAAATTATGATCTTTTCATTACACTATTGCATCTTCTTGATGCCTTTTTAATACATCGACTTAATTCATAAAAAAATGACCTTTTCATTAAAGTCTTTTATTCAAATGTTTTTTTTGGGGGGGGCACCATTTCAGCACTACTTCATTTTCATCTTCTCATAAAACCAAAAAAACTCAAGAAAAGCTTTAAAAGCTCAACTATGAATTAAATTAGATTAAAAAAAAGATGTACATAAGCAACTAGAATATAAAAAAAAATACCTCATAAAATTACCTGAGTATTTGAAGATCTTGAAGATTTCTAGGAAGCTTAAGGAAGCTATAATCTGATGCAGGCATGGTGAGATATACAAAAGCAAGACTCAATGCATAACTCAAAACAACAACACCAAATACCCCAATCTCCCAAAAGGACAAAGGAAACTTAGATTCATTTACAACACCACCTTTCCCATTCCCTTTCATTTCACATTTCAATGATGTTCCAACTTCTCCCTCCATATTTTTCCAAACAAATTTCTTGGAAAGAGAAAAAGGAAAAGGAAAAGGAAATTTAATTTCTTTTTGTTTCCTTTAGGAATACTCTTTCCTCATTCCCCTCCCTCTCTGTGCTAAATAAAAAGGTTTCCTTTTCTCTCTGTTCAATCAATTTATGGAGGAAGATAAAGCATATTCCTTCATTCTCTGAATGAAAAAAACAAAAAGGCAGGGGAAAGTTTAGCATATTATACATTTTATGGGGGTAATTGTCTAATTAAAGAAAGTTAGAGAAAAGATATAAGTACTTTTTTTTTTTTTTGCCATAAGAAATACTAAGTACGCGTTAAACGTTTTCATCGTTTGTTTGGCGATCGTATTTTGCTGGGCCATTTACTACTACTTTTTTCTTTAAAGTAAGAGGTAACTACATATATTGCACTCATAGCAAACAATTTTTTTTTGTGCGATATCAAATTATTTAAAGAATAATCGCAGGTGTCTTCCTATAATAAGTATTAAATATTGACCTTCAAAAAATGATACTGAAATAGTTAATTTCAATATGTTAAGAATAGAATGCTTTTAAATAATTAAGTTTTCTACTCCAATTCTTCTTCTTTTTTTTTGGGGGGAGGAGTTTCCTTTGCGAATTTATTAAACATCATAATGGACAAAGATGTTTTTACAACGATATGATTAACAATGAGAGTATTATCTAGAGACCTAGAGACCTCAATTATCAGTTGTTGAGGTGTCTTTTGCAAATTAATTGGTGATAGGAAAAGGAAACAACTAATAGTTGAGGTATGTTTTGCAAACTAATTGGTGATAGTTAGGGTAGGAAACTCTCCCACATAATAGTTTAGGTAGGAAACTAAAAAAAAAAGTGATACTTGAGGTGTGTTTTTAACCCTGTTGGAAATTTGCCTTTGGTGGGGATATGTGTCTACCCATATTTAATGACTTTTACACTAGGGTTCCGCATGTTGGAGGCTTTGTCTCTTCACACGTGCATAATCTACTAAGTGAGTAGATGACCGTAGGGTCAAGGATCGTCAAATTTCGTTAAGAAATGAAAGGGATATTGGTCCACGAAGTAAGGTGTTTGAGGCATGAAAATATGGTGTGGGACAAATCTACCACATCGATGGAAAAATGAAGAATTGTTCTCTTTATAAGTCTCAAAATTGGCTAAAGGTTTGGGATCCCAAGGGGTAACCCATATGTTTGAAGTAGGGAAGACCTGGATGTGCTTGGGTTCGAGGCTAAGTCCACATGCGCGCCGTCGCCGTCCGGGCCGGGCCGGGCTCGAGTCTCTGATATTATCTTTTTGGATTCAGGAAGCAGACAGAAAGCCAACAGTTTGGCATTAAACTTCTGAAATATTTTGCACTTACTACAAAACGTTTATGGCCATGAATACCCATGATAACACCTCTTAAAGGGCCTCTTAATCACCTTTCCTCCACCTAAACACTATATAACCTTCTGAAACAGATTTGAGGAAGAGATATAGAGAAGAGAGAGAACAAAAATCAACAGAAATCTCTTCCTTCCTTTTTCCTCTGAATCAGCAAGTCGTTTCGTGTTCGTTTTCTTCGTCAGAATCAACCTATTTGCTTTGTAGTGTTGATTAGTTGTTGTTTTATCTTGGGAGACTATTGCCCGCTAACGTAAAAGCACATATACGGGACAATCTTGTCTTAAAGACAGAGAGTCATCTCTTGACTCAGCCACAGTTGTAACAATCTAGATTTAGTATTTCTTGATTTCAGGTTATCAAGATTCAAGACTCAACTAGCTTGCGACAATTATAATATTGGCTTGTTTGTTTATCCTTTCGAACACTTGTAATATTTATTTACTTCCCGTACTGCTTTGCATATCCAACAATTTTAAGACAAGATTGTAATAGTGTTCGAAAGATGTCGGTCAACAGTTGTGTGACCAAATCTGGTTATAGCTGTGGTTTTCTGGTAGAAGACAATGTTGATTATGATGTTGAAGGTCAAGGTGTTCATGGTGTCACCGCACCCGAGAGTGGTGGGAACAAACGCCCACGAGAGACTGGGGATGTCAATTGGGACAAGAGGAGAAGGCTGAAGATGTTGTTCTATCATGTAGCAGAGGGCCTATATTTGTCTCAGACAAAGGACCCGAATTATGGTAAGGAGGAAACGGACACTCAGTCCGACGAAGTGACTGAAGTGGGCCAAAATCCGAAGTTGGGATATGTAATTTTTCTTCCTTGTCAAAAATAAGATTAAATGATGTCTGATTAAAAAAAGGCTTAAAGTAAGGAGGAATATGAAAATGTTTTCCCGAAATAACTTATATTCCTTATGCTTTAAAATCTCACCTTCCCTCCCGTTTAAAGATTGGAAACAATGACTTAAAAGATCCGTTCTTTTGGATGTAATAATTAAAAGTGTATAAAGTATGTTCGCACATATGAAGGAGAGAGATCCACTGACTGTGCGAAAACTGTTACCACTCTTAAGCAAGCGCCAAGAATTGTATGGGCACCAATCTCAAGGGAAGAAGACTAAAAGACAATGACTTATCTTAAGACGTTGAACTTGTCACACTATTTGACAGAAGATCCTTCATTTGATAGAATGATATTGGACACTCAGTCGTACAAAGCCTACGGGCTACTGGAGTGGGCCAGAATTCATTTGATAGGATGATATTGGACACTTAGTCGTACAAAGCCTACGGGCGACTGGAGTGGGCCAGAATTTCCAGAATCTTAAATGATTTGAGGGCCAGAAGAAAGGTAGAAAAGTAATGGACACCTAGTAAGGTGGGCCAGAGTTTCCAGGGTTTAAATGATATGAAGGCCAAAAGAAAGGCAGAAAAGAAATTGGACACTCAATCTGCCAAAGCAACTGGAGTGGGCCAGAGTATCCAGATCACATATGATACGGTTAAGCCCTAACCATGGGCAAGAGGTTGTGAAGCAACACCACTTCTAAAGTAGAAGGGGTTGGAGAAGGTTGTCCTCAATAGGACTTCAGGGAATGAGATCACTCTAAAAGGAGGTGATACATGTCCCAAACTTGGTTTAAGGGACGATGTTAGTCAAGCTGGCTTGAGACTAGTCCAACAGTTCTGTAATAACTAAGAATGGTATAGTATGTCTATATACAAATGAATGATATATTTGTAATTCGTGCATCTATGCCATCATAGATTAAGAAACGTTAAATATAAAGTCATTCAAAAGCTAACAAAGTTGAGATTGTTGCCTTCTGTCGACATAAATCCTCAAAATGAATGTGAGGTAGGCGCAGAAGCAAAATCACCTTTCCATTCCGTCAAGGGAACAGCGAAAGAAGCACTTCTCCTCTAGAACTTAGTCACACCTACATGTGTGATTTGAAGTTTATACAAAATAGGGGGGAGACAAGTATTTTGTGACCTTCATTGACGATGGTACAACGTATTGCATCATTTTTTTGTTGAAAAGCAAAGATGAAGTTGTTGAAGCGGATAAGCGCTACAAAGCAAAAGTTGGAAAATCAACTAAGCCTACGGATTGGGGAATTCGTAGTGATAGAGGGGGAGAATGTGAAGCATCGTTCATCAACCGACTGCTCATTACTCACCTCAGTCTAGCGGTGTTAGCCAAGCACAAAGTCGTATGCCCAAAAATATGTGGGGCAAGGTTATCCTTACCGCTAATGCGATTCTATCATAACTACACATAAGGATAAGGATGACCCTCCGTGTGAAACATGGAAAGAATCTCACATACAAATATTGTGTTGTGGGGTGGCTTAGTAGAGGTTGGAATACCGAAATAGGTCAACTTGGACCTAAGACTGTAAATTGCATATCTATTGGATCTGCAAATAACAATAGTGTTTATCGCCTCTTGGTGTCAAAGGATTCTGAATTCTTTGACGATAACTTTCCTTGAGAAGGAAAAAGAAGTAATTACTCGAGGTTAACAAGAACCCGCGAGTGCCTGACTGTCTGAAACTAGATGTTTTGTATCTACATGACTCAGAAGTTGCTGACTATCCGGAACTTAATATTCCAGATCTACAGAACTCAGGGATTCTAGATGTTGAACCGAGAATGAGCAAAGATGGGACAAACACTTGTTCCAGGCCTTCTAGGTTGTATGGTTGAGAATGAACCATGGACAATTAACAAAGAATTGTCATCTCCATAAGCGCTGCTTTGAAAAGAAGCTACAGAGAGAGAAATAGATTCCATCATATAGAACCATACTTGTGTAATGGTTGACCTTCCTCCGGGAAAAGAACCTTTGGGTTGTGAAAGTGGATACTCAAAAGTGAGTGCAAAGTAGATGGATCTACGGACGAGTATAAGGCCTCGGCTACTTGTATATGTGCTCCCCTGTGAATAGCTTAACATTCTGGGCCATTGCAGTCTTGCGTGACATGGATGTTGAAACAACCTTCCTAATCGGAGAGTTGGAAGGGGAGGATCAGAGTTGGTTTGTTGGACTGTTGGGATTCTTCCTAAACTTTCATTTTAGTCCCTGAAATGTTTACATTTTGGTCCTGGAAGTTTCAGGTAAAACAGAAACAATGAATCTGACAACAGAAACATTGACTCTGAAGTTAGAAAGCCAACAGTTGAAAAACCAACAGTTTGAACGTGGAAGTCATATTGAAACAAAAGTCTCGATATGAAAGATATGGGTATCACAGATGACATCTTAGGAATTGAGATTTCTAAGACATCTTAGGAATTGAGATTTCTAAGACATCTAACGGACTGATATAATACCAAACTCATTTGTGAGGTAGTTGACAGTCTCGTTGAAGCCACTAATAGATATGAATCCTATAATTGATTGGAATCATGGTACACCCATATATAAGGAGCGATATACGCAGGTCACATGTAGTTCAATGTATGTTACACACTACAACTGACCTGGTATCGATCTACAAAGTAGTTCAGTTGAATTAAGGTTCACTCGTGGTTTTTAAAAATGATCAATAGAACACGTTAAGTTGGATATTACGATATCTGAAATATTCGCTTATCTATGGATTATGGTATTCTGGATGTCCAGCGGTTCTGGGAGAACACAGTGATGCAAACTGGACATCATATATGAAGAACACCAAAGCCACAAGTAAATGTGTAAGGTGGGTCTTGGAAAATCCTCTAAGCAAACTTGCATCGGCCGATTCATGATGGAATCAGAGTTTATCACTTTAAACAAAGCATGAAAGAAGTTGAGTAACTTCACGACTCCTTAGAGGCGGTCCCTTATTGGGAGAAACCCGTGCCTTCGACAGTTATACACTACGACTAGCCGATCGGCTTCAGGAAGAGCACGGATGATGGTGTCTGGACATATCTGTCGGATCTGTCGGAGACATAAGACCGTATGGCAGTTGATCATCACAGATATCACTTCCTTGATTATTAATCAAAGGATATAGCGGACCCTTTAACTAAGGGACTACTCGAAGATCAAGAATTTTGTCTGTCTAGGGGAATGGGCTTAAAACCCAAATAATACGAACCTTTGCGGTGGTAACCCAACCATATTGACTGGAGATCCCAAGAATCTGGTTCAATGGGAAAACTAAGTTGCAAAGGTTCAGTTGAGCGCTTCGGTGGAAGCAAGAGCACTTCGGATTATGAATTCTGTAAGGAAACGTAAATCCAAAGTCGTTACCGCGATAGACATTAAAGTGCTACCTGCATGGTGGGTAAAAGGTTAAGCTTCCAAACCTTTAACGATCCTTACACGATTGAGGTTAAGGTTGGGGAAACTTTTAATGACTCCTAACACTTGTGAAGTGGGGTATAGCAGGATACCTCTTAGGAGATCACCTATTTAGTGCGAGAACAGACCGTCTCAAATGAACGCACTTAAGAATCCAAATGTGTCAACGGCCACAACGGACAGAATAATAATAATGAAAACGAATAAGGAGAGTTATTGTGTTGGTATCATTATCTTGGCTTACACTAAACACTGACGGTTCAAGACATCATGTTCACCGCGCAGTAAGTAAGTCCGGTGGTATTCAACTAGAGAAGGTTCAAAGCGGAAGCTACCTTTCCTGATGCAATATCTTTTCGCTAAAAGATTGCTGAAAGTAGGCACCTTGTGTGTGCACCAAAATCTCTTTCAAGAGGGGATTGTTGGAAATTTATCTTTGGTGGGGAAGTGCGTCCACCCATATTTAATGACTTAAACACTAGGGTTCCGCATGTTGGAGGCTTTGTCTCTTCACACGTGCATAATCTACTAAGTGAGTAGATGACCGTAGGGCCAATGATCATCAAATTTTATTAAGAGATGAAAGGGATATTGGTCCACGAAGTAAGGTGTTTGAGGCATGGAAATATGGTGTGAGACAAATCTACCACATCGGTGGAAAAAGGAAGAATTATTCTCTTTATAAGTCTCAAAATTGGCTAAGGGTTTGGGACCACAAAGGGTAACCCATGTGTTTGAAGGAGGGAGGACCTAGATGTGCTTGGGTTCGATGCTAAGTCCAAATGCGCGCCACCGCCGCTTGCCCGTCCGGGCCGAGCCGGGCTCGGGTCTCTGATATTATCTTTTTGGATTCAGGAAGCAGACAGAAAGCCAACTAAACTTCTGAAATGTTTTGCACTTACTACAAAACATTTCTGGCCATGAATACCCATGATAACACCTCTTAAAGGGCGTCTTAATCACCTCTCCTCCTCCTAAACAAACACTATATAACCTTCTTAAACAGATTTGAGGAAGAGATATAGAGAAGAGAGAGAACAAAAAACAACAGAAATCTCGTCCTTCCTTTTTCCTCTGAATCAGTGTCGCGCCCTATTTTGACCTGCTCGGGTCAAGCGGAGCGCGGACGTGTTCAGGTGATTCCTGGGTAAAAAGGGTTGAGGAGTCGCCACCTAATTATCTTTTACGGTGAATTAGGACACCTACGTATTAAACTAAGTGCTGCAATGTAAACTCCAATTTTTAAGGTCTGCGAAACTAGTGAGATTCTAGGTAAGGGTTCTTTATTATCCTAAAGGGAAGGGGTTAGGCATCCTTTAAGATCCGCTAACTTGCGGTTATCCGGTAAAACTCAGGTTAATTATTACTAGAAAAATGCATGTTTGAAGCATGAAGTTAAAAGACGTCTGCAAATAATTAATAAAAAAAGGGGATGCATTTTAAAAGATAGATAAATGTAGAGATTTTTCAAAATATGCATTTATATGATATCTAAAGAGAAATACATGTAGAGTTGGAAAAATATGTTTTTGACAATTGATAGTAAAACAATTTATTTATAATGCCAAAGAAGTAAAATTTTGGGAATCGATGAATTGTAAACTGACAAAAGATAAACTTATTCGGTATGATTAATAAAGCAAATAAAAGATGACAAAAGTTGTTTTGAAAATCTTGAATACGCGTGACGAGCCTAAAATAAGTAACTAGCGAAGGATTTCTAAGTTTGAATTTAACCGAGCCTATAAATAAATAAGCTAGCGACGGGTTTCAAATCTTAAACTAACCTATGAATAAATCCTAAGTTTGCCTATTCTAAGCATTTCAATAATTACATAAGTGCGATAAATAATATTACAATACAAAGCGAGATAAAAGCTGAATTAAAGAAAGAAATAACATAAATAAACTCCGAGGAATAATTGCCTTTATTTACTTTAATCCCTGCAAGCTGTCAAGAACAAACGGTTAGAAACAGTTAAATACAAATAACTTCATATCCGTATTCAAAACAGTGAATGTTTTGATCGCGGAGGGCTCAGACTTAAATTTTGAAAAGAACATTCCAATCACGTCGTGGCTGCAAACATATGACTAATGTAGTTTATTTTGATTGCCTCGCCTACTAAACGTGTCGGTCTCTCGGGTGAAATAGAAAGATCACTATAATCACGTCGTGGTCGCAAATATATAACTTTGTTGGTTATTTTAGTCCCCTCGCCTACTAAACATGTTGACCTCGGATAAAAAGGTTTAACTCTTCATCATTGCCAGTTATATTTCCGTCTTTACAAGCTGTGGAGGCCTCAAAATCGACGGATATTTTCATCGGCGGTGTAGTATCGTGTTCAAATCAAGAAAATTAAAATGAAACAAAGAATGATGGCGTGAGGCAAAGAAGGTGAAAACAGAGGCGTAAAAACAGTTTCGAAAATGACGGTGTCTAGTTTAAAATAGTAAAACAAAGAAGACAAGAGAAACAAGAATTGAACCGAGCAAAGGAGCTGAAATAGAAAGCGACCGAAAAAGACGGTATTTATTCAAAACAAGAAAGCAAGAACAAGAAAGCAGTGATATCCGTTGCAAGGATATTTAAAACAGTAAACTAATAAAACGGTAAGATATCCGCTGCACGGATGATTAAAACAATACTGAAAAACAGAGAAACGAAACGAAAAACAAAGCGCGGCCTCGAATTCAATTTCAAGCACAAGATCTGTTCAAATCAGCAGACGATTAGAAGTACAGCAGCCGAAACATAGCAATAGCTCAAAATGGAGCAGCAATATGACCATGAACCCATTTTTAAAATGTAGCAGAGAAGTGCGCTTAAAAACACAGCAGAAATAGGCTTGAGAACACAGGAGAAACACAAATGTAGTATCAGTTCATATTGAATACAGCAGTTATGCTTTCAATACATCAGAGTAGGTCATCAGTTCATCTCAAGATGAAGCAATCTCATTGGGATAGCTCATGTGTAGTATTCGACAAAACATGATACCAGCTCATTCACCATTTAGGATTGGAGAACTCCCCTCCAAATCATGCAAAGAAAAGAAAGGTGAAGAATGGGATCATTTCTATGTATTCCAAAATAAATGATGAGCAAATAAGCCATGATGAAATAATAAGATGCCAACACACAAAGGAGGATACCTAACATTTTCAATATAAACAATAAAGATAAGCAGATGACCAAGTTCAGGTTTCAGGCTTCAGATATCAACATAAGAGGCAAACAGGTCATATGAAGAGGCAGAAAGAAGGGAGAAATGCTGATGGTATACTGCATGGTTTAAAAGAGTGAGCATGACATTTCTAGTAGTCCAAAATAGGATTATGAAGCCATACAAATACCTAAATGAGAGGGGAAAATTAAACTCATGAAGTTACAAACAGAGACTAATTCAAAACTAGACTAAACACACACATAAAATCAGGCTAGTGTCTGGTAAAAAAGGCAGATTGATACACAGACAACAAGCCCACAAGGTATAACATTGGCTATCTTAGGAGATTTCTCATGCAGTCATAAAGGCATTACCATAGTGACAATAGGCAGAACAAATGCATACTCAACCTAACAAACCAAGTAGAATGCCACATTTCAAATATGCAGAATCATCTGAGACAAACTGAGTATACCAGACCATATTCCTGCTGCATTATGAAACTTAAGAGGCATTGAGGCAAGTAACATTACATGACTAATTTGAGGATCACACTTGGACATCCGAGCATCTAAACATGTCAATCTTCAAATACAGGTTGGTTGGCTAGGCCTAACTAGACACACAATTAATCAATTAAGAAAGAGGTGTCATATTGACTCAGAGATTTTGCATCTTTGAATTGCAGACAATTTAACATTCCGATATGTGAGGTAACATGTAAAAGTAGTAGATATATATGACACATAGAAATAGCTAGATTACTCTTTGGAAGTAACACTTTAGATAGGAAGAACTATTAATAGTCAAACTAAACAGATACGATCATGCTCATATTGTAATATTAGTCATAGTGACACTCCAAAACGAGACACAACATGATTAGGCTGGTATATATACATATACTCGTATCAGACACAAGATGATTCAAGAGACAACATAGACATGGTCCAGGTGAAACTCACTAGATATTACAATGGCACAAGATGACTTAAGAGGATTTACATGCTAAGGTGTAGGTATTTTAGGACTTGAGCAGGTAATACAAGCCTTATAACTAATTCAGTAACCTTTGAGGCACACAAAATGAGCTAAACCATCAATCACAGGTGACTCAGATATACATGGTCATTTAGGTAAGACATACACACAGAGTCATGAATTGGCTACACAGAGTTTTTAAGAGGTTAAACATGTTTCTTAGACCAACATCGTATGACCTAAACATTAATAGTTAACTAAACAGGCTAACAAATTCGATATATTTACATTAATGAACACAGCGACATAAAAACTACTACATAATTAACACAAAACACACATAAATGCAGAAATATAAAGTTGAGAGGAGGTGAGTTTACGGACCTTCTCCGGGAAGCGAGGCGTGTTTCGAATCGTCGAATCCGCTCGGAGACGTTATATCGGAATTCTGATTTTTTGCGATTTCGAAATTCTGATTTTGGATGCTGAATTTCTGATTTTGGAATGCTGCTTTTTATTATTTTTTGATGTCCGACCCGACCCAGAATGACCCGACCCGGAAGTGACCCGACCCGAAACCAAAAACAGTTGGAAAGAGCAAAAATTCAAGATTTTTTTTTAACACCACAAACCAATAATTTCGACCTATATTTTGAACCTTTAAGTTGAAGAACATATGCAAGAACAAACACTTTTAAGTAGATTTCGGATTTTTGAAATCCGGAATCTTCCCAATAGTGAAGAACACAAACAAAATACAAAGCAAAACCTTTAAGAAAATTTCGGACTCATAAACATAAATTTTCGGACTTAAACGACCCCAAAAACTCTAAAAAATCCCCTTCAAAGACAGATTTTCGGACCTCCAAAAATGAAGAACAAGGGGGATATTTATAGGTCTCAAACCCAGCGTTCAACCCCCTCATACCCCCCCTTAAAAATGAATTCAAATTTCAAAATAAAGGGGGGACAGAATCTGATTTTTGGGGCGTGTGTTGCGGATTTTGGGGGGTATGGGTCGAAGTAACGGGAGGGGTGTGGTGGTGTCAGGGTTTGGTGGTGTAGGGGTATGGTGGCCGGCGGGTTTTGGGGGATAGGGGTGTGGGTCGGCTGATGGAGTAGATGGGTTTTTAGGTTTTTTTTTTTTTGTCTGGGATTTTGGTTTGGGGAAGAAAAAGGGGGGGGAAATGGTGGGTCGGGTTTTGGGATTTGGCCGATGGGCTGGCGAGTGGGCTTGTGTGTGTTTTGAATTAAAAGGGAAGGGATGTTGGGCCGGTTGGGCTTGGAAGGGTAAGGGAATGGGTTGGCCGAATTTTGGGGTTGGGCTTGTGGGAATTTAATTTGGGGATTGGGCTTGGACGAAAAATGGGTTTTAATTTAGGTTGGGTAGAAATTGTATTGGGTTAGGAATTGAAAAATATAAAAGGGGTTTAATATTAAAACATATATATATATATATATATATATATATATATATATATATATATATATATATTTTTGTAAAAGATGTGAATTATTTAAAATAACATAACGACGTGATAATAATAAAATATAATATTTGCGAAATATTTAATGCTTAATAAAGGGGAAATGCGATGCAATTTTGCGAGAATAAAATAACATAGAATTTTCGGATAACTTATGATCATTATAAAAATGCAAATGATATAAAATATGCGAATAATAATAATAATACGAAGATATACACATATATGCCTATATTTTAAAATTATTTTAAAAGTGTCAAAATATTAAAAATTACGAATAAAATCATAAAAGATGGGACAAAATTGGGTGTCAACAGATGCCCCTCTTTGGACGGAGACGATGAAAGAGTTTTCGACCAAAGAAGTTGACTGAGTAGCCAATTTTGTCCCGATCATCGGGACTGCATGGTAAGAAATAGAATCCCCGGGGGGAAGTGAAGTTGCAAAAAGATGGTGCACATTCAAGAAACAATGCCCCAGTGTCGACCTAGGATGACACTGGTCGTAGATGTGAGAAACTAATGGAAAAGAGCGGATCGGCGTTCGAAGTAGGTCGCTGACCAATTTGCATCGGTTCGCCGTAAGAGATAGTCCCACGCCGTGATGAAGTTCCTGCAAATTAAAAACTCCTGCAAACTAAAGCTTAAGATATAATTAGTGTACAACTGCTGAGAAAAATTGTAGAGAAAAATGACTTGGAAATATCCCTTGTTAAAAGGTGGGCGCCTGACTGAAATTAAAATTCCCTTGTTATAAGGTGGGCGCCTGACTGAAATTAAAATTCCCTTGTTATAAGGTGGGCGCCTGACTGAAATTAAAATACCCGTATTATGAGGTGGGCGCCTGAAATGACGTCGTTGGATCGACGTGTTGTGTTGAAGACGTCGTTGTAATGTTGTTGACGTCGCTGTTGTATAGACTTTGCTGATGTCGTCGTTGTATAGACGTTGATGATGTCGTCGTTGCATAGACGTTGATGATGTCGTCGTTGTATAGACTTTGCTGATGTCGTCGTTGTATGGACGTTGATGATGTCGTCGTTGCATAGACGTTGATGATGTCGTCGTTGCATAGACGTTGATGATGTCGTCGTTGTATAGACTTTGCTGATGTCGTCGTTATATAGACGTTGATGATGTCGTCGTTGCATAGACGTTGATGTTGTTGTTGTTGTAAAGAATAGTTATCGTACGCCAGAACGCCAATGACGCGTTGTTGTAATCTTTGTAAAGATAGTTGATGTCTGCGATAGAACGTCAATAGCGTTGTTGTAATCTTTGTAAAGATAGTCGCTGCGTTGAAGACGTCATTGTAATCTTTGTTGGACGTCGTTGTAATCTTGTAAAAGATATTTGTTGTCTTTGCGATAACGTCGTGGGCGTTGTTGTAATGTTGTCGGTTGTAAGAGATGTAAGTAGCGTCCTTTGCCGTCAGTTTCTTTGTAATAGGGTTCCACGTTGTCTTTGAATCTTTTGCCGATCAAACTCATGTGGTGTGATGTCGCCCTGGCGCAGGCGAAAATGTGATGCGACGTCTTTGCCGTCGGGTTTGCCTTGTCGCCGTTCTTTGTGATCGAAATAACATCTTTGTGCAGACATAATAGTCGGGACCTCGTAGGTCAAGATGATGTCTTCGTATAAATGCAGAACAAGAACGTAATCCTTGTAGTGAGTTGTAGTGCGAAATTCTTTGGGAATTGATCATAATCGATGTGGCTTCCGCTTTTTCAACCTGAAGAACCTGTACTCAAAGAAAATTTGTGAGTTTGGGGAGGGGCGGTTGATTCACGTTGACTTGATAGCTTTGGCTCTTGATAGCTGCATGTCCTGCTGATTCGGACCTGTAGCTCCTGTCTGGTTCCCAGTCTTGGCTAACCGTTAATGAAAACATTTATTGAAAATAAGTTGTTTATAAGAAAGTATGCTTATCATTAAAAGTTCTTGTCTAACTCTAATGTAAAATATTTGTTGAAAATGATTTGCTTATAAGAAAGTATGCATATATGTAAAATATCTTGTCAAACTCTAATAAAAATATTTGGTGAAAATAAACTGTGTATAAGAAAGTATGCATATTAGTAATAAAAATCTTGTCAAACTTTAATGAGAATATTTGGTGGAAATAAATTGCTTATAATAAAGTAGGCATATATGTAAAAAGTTCTGTCGAACTCTAATGGAAAATATTTGTTAAAAATAAATTGCTTATAAGAAAGTATGCATATATGTAAATATCTGTCGAGCAGTGACATGCGGTGAAACAGAGCAAACGTCTTATCCAAAATCCTCTTAGGCTGAAGACTTAGTTTGCCGATGCTTTTCCATGTTTATCGGTGTCCTCTGGCGGTGATCCCTTAAAAATGCCCCAGTTTTCGATATGTGAGGATGATGAACTTTCGAACGGACAACCGAGTCTTGTACAGATTGCTTGCCTGCCCTATCAGGGTGATCAGATGGGTGCATTTTATCATGTACGAGATAAAGGAGAAAATATTTCCTAATGGTGGGACCGAAGCCGATTTAGGCCGCCTACGTATCCCCATGAGGGAATCAGGTCATGACGTAGTTCATTACAAGTAAAGAGGGTTGTAAGGTTTTTCTAAAGATGGGACCGAAGCATTTGTGGCCGCCTACGTATCCCGCCGAGGGAATCAGGTCATAACGTAGTTCATGTAAGCAAAAGAGGATTGTAAGGATTTTCTAAAATGGGACCGAAGCCGATGTGGCCGCCTACGTATCCCGCCGAGGGAATCAGGTCATAACGTAGTTCATATGTTACAAGTAAAGGAGATTTGGGGAAATTTGTGATGTAAGAAACGGAACCCTAAGTGGGTTCTATGCGTATCCCGCCGAGGGAGCGCAATCATAGAAAAAGGTATTACATAGAGAATAACTAATCTTAGATATGGTATCTCTTCACTGCATCTGCATTGATGGTTTTTGGCCATTCTATTCTGATAAGGTTGCCCCGGACAACTGTGTCCATCTGCTTTTCATCAATCAGTCTCTTAGTAAATGATTCTGTATCCAATTGGCTGCGAAAGAAAATAGCATTGCCCAGTAGAAGTCCTGATCGTAGTATGGTAGCCCAAGAGTACAAAGGGGAAATAACATGAGCCAATGCTTGTAACTGTCAATCATATTGATGTTTTGATCCATATCCGACTTTGGTTTATTCTGAAAAATGCCCCAATTCTTCCGACTGTGAATCTTCCTTATATTCTTCGAAGTCTTGCTCGTTGTTTTAGACTTTGTTTGCTTGTTTCATTATATGTCACATATTGCCGACAAATTAGTTTGCATGATGAAAAAAGAAAGGAAAATTATTAAACAAAGCAGATTTTAAAATAGCAAAAGCAATGAAGATTTGTCATTTTAAGCTTTCAAAAGGTGGAGGCAAAATACATTAAACTGCATAAAATGTGGTTCAGGCCTCAATTTAAATCGCATTTTTCATTAAGTACTAATACAATTTGGATAGGCATGATTGGGAAATAACAGATGGGGTGCTCCGCCAGTTTTAGACTTTTAGTCAACACGAATCAACTTTTGGGGAAATAAATAAGGCAAAATGAATCTCCTGAAAAATGAAGAAAACCAAATTAGTATAAGGTGAGTAATTATTGCTTTAAATAATATGCACATAGTGAAAAAGCAGGAGAAAACAACAAAATGATTGTAAGACAATTAAATGCGCATCCTAATATGCATGGGGCCTCCTTTATGCCGGAGGTGGGCCTAAACGCCAGATATGCGGGATTACGACAGATTTGATCCAAGCTGCTAAACTGCAATGCTTTGTCGGAAATGAGACAAAATGAATGTACATTTTCCAATTTCAGCATGTCATGATTAGTCTTGGATTAGTCTATCCTTATCACGCTACACATAATATGATGTTTGGTCGTTGGGTTGTGAGACCCGTAGACATCTTTGGCGGATTTCTTAATTGTGGAGTCGATACCAAGGATCGACCCACCTAAGGTGTATGCATGCATGACTTAAAATAAAGGGTGGTATAGCTCTATCTTAAATTTTCTAAGATTTGGCTAACTAGACACAAGGTTCCCGAGCGGACTACTCGAGTGAGAAGGCTACGCGGCCACCGGATGGTCCGGTCACTCCGCGCATACGCCAACTCTCCTAAAATTTGGTAGATTGGAAGAAATTTATGGTGCAAAACACACCTCGCGTGTAGTGTGTGATAGTGTCAATTTTCCAGAGTGGAAGAAATATGAGCGAAATGCCAATTTAAGATAAGCAGAAAAAATATGGAAATTAAAGCAGTTAAAAAAATTTCACAAAGGAAATAAATCAAAGCATTACATCAAACAAAGAGTGAAAGTAAAGCACAATTATAATTAACCTGAATTTTGCTATGGTTAAGAACCTGATTTTTCCCCAGTGGAGTCGCCATGCTGTCGCGCCCTATTTTGACCTGCTCGGGTCAAGCGGAGCGCGGACGTGTTCAGGTGATTCCTGGGTAAAAAGGGTTGAGGAGTCGCCACCTAATTATCTTTTACGGTGAATTAGGACACCTACGTATTAAACTAAGTGCTGCAATGTAAACTCCAATTTTTAAGGTCTGCGAAACTAGTGAGATTCTAGGTAAGGGTTCTTTATTATCCTAAAGGGAAGGGGTTAGGCATCCTTTAAGATCCGCTAACTTGCGGTTATCCGGTAAAACTCAGGTTAATTATTACTAGAAAAATGCATGTTTGAAGCATGAAGTTAAAAGACGTCTGCAAATAATTAATAAAAAAAGGGGATGCATTTTAAAAGATAGATAAATGTAGAGATTTTTCAAAATATGCATTTATATGATATCTAAAGAGAAATACATGTAGAGTTGGAAAAATACGTTTTTGACAATTGATAGTAAAACAATTTATTTATAATGCCAAAGAAGTAAAATTTTGGGAATCGATGAATTGTAAACTGACAAAAGATAAACTTATTCGGTATGATTAATAAAGCAAATAAAAGATGACAAAAGTTGTTTTGAAAATCTTGAATACGCGTGACGAGCCTAAAATAAGTAACTAGCGAAGGATTTCTAAGTTTGAATTTAACCGAGCCTACAAATAAATAAGCTAGCGACGGGTTTCAAATCTTAAACTAACCTATGAATAAATCCTAAGTTTGCCTATTCTAAGCATTTCAATAATTACATAAGTGCGATAAATAATATTACAATACAAAGCGAGATAAAAGCTGAATTAAAGAAAGAAATAACATAAATAAACTCCGAGGAATAATTGCCTTTATTTACTTTAATCCCTGCAAGCTGTCAAGAACAAACGGTTAGAAACAGTTAAATACAAATAACTTCATATCCGTATTCAAAACAGTGAATGTTTTGATCGCGGAGGGCTCAGACTTAAATTTTGAAAAGAACATTCCAATCACGTCGTGGCTGCAAACATATGACTAATGTAGTTTATTTTGATTGCCTCGCCTACTAAACGTGTCGGTCTCTCGGGTGAAATAGAAAAGATCACTATAATCACGTCGTGGCTGCAAATATATAACTTTGTTGGTTATTTTAGTCACCTCGCCTACTAAACATGTTGATCTCGGATAAAAAGGTTTAAGTCTTCATCATTGCCCAGAAGTTATATTTCCGTCTTTGCAACTGTGGAGGCCTCAAAATCGACGGATATTTTTCATCGGCCAGTGTAGTATCGTGTTCAAATCAGTAAAAAATTAAAATGAAACAGTAACAGTAGGCAGTAGGCAGCAAGCAGGAAAACAGAGGCAGAAAAAAAACAGTTTCCGAAAATGACGCGGTGTCTAGTTTAAAACAGTAAAACAGCAAGACAGTAGAACAAAGAATTACGAACCGAGCAAAGGAGGTGAAATAGAAAGCAAGACTAAAAGACGCGGTATTTATTCAAAACAGTAAAACAGTAAACAGTAAAACAGTGATATCCGTTGCAAGGATATTTAAAACAGTAAACTAATAAAACGGTAAGATATCCGCTGCACGGATGATTAAAACAATACTGAAAAACAGAGAAACGAAACGAAAAACAAAGCGCGGCCTCGAATTCAATTTCAAGCACAAGATCTGTTCAAATCAGCAGACGATTAGAAGTACAGCAGCCGAAACATAGCAATAGCTCAAAATGGAGCAGCAATATGACCATGAACCCATTTTTAAAATGTAGCAGAAGTGCGCTTAAAAACACAGCAGAAATAGGCTTGAGAACACAGCAGAAACACAAATGTAGTATCAGTTCATATTGAATACAGCAGTTATGCTTTCAATACATCAGAGTAGGTCATCAGTTCATCTCAAGATGAAGCAATCTCATTGGGATAGCTCATGTGTAGTATTCGACAAAACATGATACCAGCTCATTCACCATTTAGGATTGGAGAACTCCCCTCCAAATCATGCAAAGAAAAGAAAGGTGAAGAATGGGATCATTTCTATGTATTCCAAAATAAATGATGAGCAAATAAGCCATGATGAAATAATAAGATGCCAACACACAAAGGAGGATACCTAACATTTTCAATATAAACAATAAAGATAAGCAGATGACCAAGTTCAGGTTTCAGGCTTCAGATATCAACATAAGAGGCAAACAGGTCATATGAAGAGGCGTAAAGAAGGAGAAATCGGATGGTATACTGCATGGTTTAAAAGAGTGAGCATGACATTTCTAGTAGTCCAAAATAGGATTATGAAGCCATACAAATACCTAAATGAGAGGGGAAAATTAAACTCATGAAGTTACAAACAGAGACTAATTCAAAACTAGACTAAACACACACATAAAATCAGGCTAGTGTCTGGTAAAAAAGGCAGATTGATACACAGACAACAAGCCCACAAGGTATAACATTGGCTATCTTAGGAGATTTCTCATACAGTCATAAAGGCATTACCATAGTGACAATAGGCAGAACAAATGCATACTCAACCTAACAAACCAAGTAGAATGCCACATTTCAAATATGCAGAATCATCTGAGACAAACTGAGTATACCAGACCATATTCCTGCTGCATTGTGAAACTTAAGAGGCATTGAGGCAAGTAACATTACATGACTAATTTGAGGATCACACTGGACATCTGAGCATCTAAACATGTCAATCTTCAAATACAGTTGGTTGGCTAGGCCTAACTAGACACACAATTAATCAATTAAGAAAGAGGTGTCATATTGACTCAGGAGATTTTGCATGCTGAATTGGAGACAATTTAACATTCCGATATGTGAGGTAACATGTAAAAGTAGTAGATATATATGACACATAGAAATAGCTAGATTACTCTTTGGAAGTAACACTTTAGATAGGAAGAACTATTAATAGTCAAACTAAACAGATACGATCATGCTCATATTGTAATATTAGTCATAGTGACACTCCAAAACGAGACACAACATGATTAGGCTGGTATATATACATATACTCGTATCAGACACAAGATGATTCAAGAGACAACATAGACATGGTCCAGGTGAAACTCACTAGATATTACAATGGCACAAGATGACTTAAGAGGATTTACATGCTAAGGTGTAGGTATTTTAGGACTTGAGCAGGTAATACAAGCCTTATAACTAATTCAGTAACCTTTGAGGCACACAAAATGAGCTAAACCATCAATCACAGGTGACTCAGATATACATGGTCATTTAGGTAAGACATACACACAGAGTCATGAATTGGCTACACAGAGTTTTTAAGAGGTTAAACATGTTTCTTAGACCAACATCGTATGACCTAAACATTAATAGTTAACTAAACAAAGCTAACAAATTCGATATATTTACATTAATGAACACAATGACATAAAAACTACTACATAATTAACACAAAACACACATAAATGCAGAAATATAAAGTTGAGAGGAGGTGAGTTTACGGACCTTCTCCGGAAGCGGCGTGTTAATCGTCGAATCCGCTCGGAGACGTTATATCGAATTTCGATTTTTGCGATTTCAAATTCGATTTTGGATGCTGAATTTCTGATTTTGGAATGCTGTTTTTTTTTTTTGATGTCCGATCCGACCCGGAATGACCCGACCCGGAAGTGACCCGACCCGAAACCAAAAACAGTTGGAAAGAGCAAAAATTCAAGATTTTTTTAACACCACAAACCAATAATTTCGACCTATATTTTGAACCTTTAAGTTGAAGAACATATGCAAGAACAAACACTTTTAAGTAGATTTTGGATTTTTGAAATCCGGAATCTTCCCAATAGTGAAGAACACAAACAAAGTACAAAGCAAAACCTTTAAGAAAATTTCGGACTCATAAACATAAATTTTCGGACTTAAAATCGACCCCAAAACTCTAAAAAATCCCCTTCACAGACAGATTCTCGGACCAACAAAAACGCAGAACAAGGGGGATATCTATAGGCCCCAAACCCAGCGTTCAACCCCCTCATCCCCCCCCTTAAACACGAATCCAAATTTCAAAATAAAGGGGGGACAAAATCTGATTTTTGGGGCGTGTGTTATGGATTTTGGGGGTATGGGTCAAGTGACGGGAGGGTGTGGTGGTGTCGGGGTTTGGTGGTGTAGGGTATGGTGGCAGCGGGTTTTGGGGGATAGGGGTGTGGGTCGGTGATGGAGTAGATGGGTTTTTAGGTTTTTTTTTTTTTTTGTGCAGGATTTTTGGTTTGGGGGAAGAAAAAGGGGTAAGGGGAAATTTTTGGAGTCGGGTTTGGGATTTGGCCGATGGGCTGGCGGGTGGGCTTGTGTGTGTTTTGAATTAAAAGGGGAAGGGATGTTGGGCCAGCCGGTTGGGGTTGGAAGGGTAAGGGAACGGGTTGGCCGAATTTTGGGGTTGGGCTTGTGGGAATTTAATTTGGGGATTGGGCTTGGACGAAAAATGGGTTTTAATTTAGGTTGGGTAGAAATTGTATTGGGTTAGGAATTGAAAAATATAAAAGGGGTTTAATATTAAAACATATATATATATATATATATATATATATTTGTAAAAGATGTGAATTATTTAAAATAACATAACGACGTGATAATAATAAAATATAATATTTGCGAAATATTTAATGCTTAATAAAGGGGAAATGCGATGCAATTTTGCGAGAATAAAATAACATAGAATTTTCGGATAACTTATGATCATTATAAAAATGCAAATGATATAAAATATGCGAATAATAATAATAATACGAAGATATACACATATATGCCTATATTTTAAAATTATTTTAAAAGTGTCAAAATATTAAAAATTACGAATAAAATCATAAAAGATGGGACAAAATTGGGTGTCAACAATCAGCAAGTCGTTTCGTGTTCGTTTTCTTCGTCAGAATCAACCTATTTGCTTTGTAGTGTTGATTAGTTGATGTTTTATCTTGGGAGACTATTGCCCGCAAACGTAAAAGCATATATACGGGGCAATCTTGTCTTAAAGACAGAGAGTCATCTCTCGACTCAGCCACAGTTGTAACAATCCAGATTTAGTATTTTTCTTGATTTCAGGTTATCAAGATTCAAGATTCAACCAGCTTGCGGCAATTATAATATTGGCTTGTTTGTTTATCCATTCGAACACTTGTAATATTTATTTACTTCCCGTACTGCTTTACCTATCCAACAAATCCTTATCTCTATTATCTATTTAAGGACTCTATGTATAACACGTTAGTACAAGTACTCAAATTGAAAATCGCTAAAACTCTCTCAACTTTATTTTTGAATGTGTTGAAAATACTGTTTTAGGTTTAGTTTTATAACAATAACTTCTCTTTGTATGTTAGTGTTATTGCACTCACCTTCATTATTATTACTTTTGTTTTGTAACGAAACTATGTTCAGGTGATAAAATGTTGTAATAATGCTCCAAGACTATCCTTTGTTTGATGCCATTTTACACAACAGAAACCACCCTCGAATTATTTTTATGCTGCATAATTGGCCCTTATGGTTCGTCCGGCCTTTCCCGGACACTGCGCATAGCGCAAATTTAATACACCGGGCTGCCTTTTTTTTAATTGGTGTAAAATTGTTGACACTCTCCTCATGACAAGAATGAATGGGTAAATTATTCTCTTTTGACGAATTGAAAAATAAACTAATCAATGCTCTAATTTGACAAGAGAAAATGACAGATCCATGTATATATTAATCTTTTAATTTTAGAGAATATGTTATGAGGAATGTAATTAGTTTAAACAGTATAATATCAGTGAAAATTTATCAATAGGGAAATTACTATTATTTGACCTATATTACAAAGAAAGAATAAATTAAGTCGAAACAGAAATAGAAACTTTTAATGACAAGACAATAGCTGATAGTACATATTATTGAATCGTGCCAATTGAACCTAAACGACAACATAAGGCTTAAGAAGTTACATTTGGTTAGAAAATCAGACTCAAACCTAACAAATTTACTAAGCTAATTAAAAAACAAAACTAATTAATGCTCAATTTGCTAATCAAATTCATTGTCAATGAACGTCACGTTTCTCTTCAAAGTAAAAGTAATACTCACAACTGTTTTAGAAGTTTAGTGACCGAAGATTCTATTTGTCAAATATATGAGGAAGGGGCGAAAATAACAAATATCAATTTCAACTATACTATAATTATTGATCATTACTATTATTGGAGAACTAAAACATATGTGATGCATATCGAGTGTGTGACAGTTGTGGGAGCAGTGGTCCATGTATATATATGGTGCAGACCAAATGGGAATTATTTGGAGGATTACATGGCAAAACATGGAGCAATGTAATTGTATATTCCTGTTTTTTTCTCTATAAAAGACCTTTTTATGTTATGAAATAATAAAATTAGAATAAAAATATTAGGGAGAAAGAGAATTCTTTATTTATGTTGAGGGACGTAAATATAATGAAGAGAATCTCTCTATTTAAAAGAAAAAAAGTAGTTTGGTCCCAAAATCACAAACTCTAACTTTTGTCCTAAAGATAGACATTCACAATAAATAAAAATTATTTATAACACTCCCCCTTGAATGTCTATTTGATAGATAATGAGCCTCGTTAAAATCTTACTAGAAAAAATCCAGTGGGAAAAATTTCATTGAAGGAAAAAGAGTACACATTTTTAATAATACACCATTTGGTTGCCTCATTAAAAATCTTACAAAGAAAAATTTAGTAGGACAAAAACCTTGAAAGAGAAAAAGAGTACAACGCGTATTGATTCCCCTGATGAGAACATCAATTCAAAACTTGAATCTTCGCATCCCAATCTTGTGCACCATCTTCTCAAAAGTTGCAGTTGGCAGAGACTTGGTGAACAAATCAACTATATTATCATTTGAACAAATCTGGTGCACGTTGATATCATCATTCTTTTGAAAAAAATATGTGTGAAGAACAACTTTGGTGGAATATGCTTTATACTTTTATGAGTCATCTCTTTAGTTGCGATATGTATGTTGTTGCATCTTCATTCTTTGGATAGAGTTGCATCGGCATGTAATATTGTTGAAATCACTCCAAGTGCATTCCTGACTTGCTTTATAAATAGATGTTATCTTTATATAATTTGGCTGTCATGTAAAATAAAATCATATGATGGTAATCCCTCATAGTAATAGAAAAATATATAAATACATCAATTGCATAAAGATATGACACTTCAAGACCAAAGAATTCTGCAAGTTTTCAATAATATACAAATCATCAACTTGCACAACAAGATAACAAATTCTGATTTTTATACAAACACAAGGACACATAGAGTCATTTGTACACTTAGTCAGTGTTTATTCATTAAGGTGATCAAGTCACGTTCACCTTGCTTAACTTAATTCAAATAAGAATTATGAATAAATTTCTAGAACTTGTATATGCTTCAGGCATTTAAAATTCTTCAAGAATTTTCACATAAATTTTTTCATGTAAAAATATCCATTAATATTTAAATGTGTGACATTTTCTGATGGACTGCAAGTCCAATAAACTTGAAGCTTATCAAAATGAATCATTTCACTTGATAATAATGTGTACGTCAGCATGTTTTACAGACATAGAATTCAAATCCTCACAATCTTTTATAATATTACGCTATAGTGTATCAAAGATATTGTCTACGATCTATCATTTGTATCGGTTCGCAATGTGACATAACTTATTGAGATCTCACCACTTTCATTATTTTTAGTTACCTAAATCTCTCACGAGGTTTCATAAAGTGTTGTGTCGTGAGCTCTTTGAGAGCACATTACCTCCTTATTATGATCATTTTGATCATTTGCTCCTTTCCTTTTTCAAAGATTATTTCATGTGAAACCGATTGATCTATCGCGCTTCATGCATGTTGTAGACTCTGTCCTTCAAGAACATTAATTTAATAGGAGCATTTTGCAGCTGAAATTAGAAATTAATTTTAGGTCAGCAAATGCTTCTAGCACTTGATTTGAATTATCTTTGAATGAGGATTATACCAATTATAATTCATAACATATTTCTTAGCTGCTTATTTTCTCCCCCTAATGTTAGAAAAACTAACACATATCCCATCTTCTTTGGGGGAATCTATCTTTGTGCATCATCGTAGATTAATTAATCATATATCATACATAAAAATTGTTAGATGAAAATATATAGTTAATGACTCTGAACCAATTGTGAGGAAATAATTTATCATTATTTATTAGTCTGAAACATACAAGTGTTGTTGTATGCAATATATCATATTTCAGATCAACACATGAAGCTTTGTTCTCATAAGCAATGATTTATCTATTTATTGGAGGCAATCAATGCCACACCAGCTTGGATATAAATCAACACTAACAAGATGAATTGTCTTGATTACATAATCTGAAATTGTGCTCTCAATTCAATTATTTTGAATTAGTAACTTTGTATATGTCAAACTGCGGGTTGACAATAAACGCATATGTGATCGTCTTATCGATGCATCAATTTAAGACATCACATAGCAGGTGAACAAGCCCATATTCACCTTTTATATTTTTTTCAGAATCTAAAAAATTCAGTACCAACATTAACCAGTATAATCAACTTATCACGAGAACAAACAACAAAAATAAATTCTTGAAAAAATTTCTAGTTCTTCAATATATGTCAAATACTCAATCTCCACATCATATTTGAATCGGGATGGCCAATTTGCTCATACCAATTGATAAAATTATTTATACTAGTAAACTTCAAGTTTACCATGTCATGTGCTATTTGTTTTAGTAAATTTCTTATTACTATTACATGAATTTTTTTGGTATCAATAAACTTATGATTTACCATGGCATATGATTTCATCATGCTTATATTTGTGTAATACAATTTGAAGAATAAAGAGGGTAACCGTTCACATACATATTTCTTACCCACGATGATTTTGAAGATATTTAATCCTCCAATCATTTATAGCTTCAATATGATAACCATTTACTTTGGTAAACTTCGAATTTACTACAACTTGTTTCATTCATAACAACTTCATGTATTACAATCTAGAACGAATTACATAATAATATATAAGCTCTTCAAGAGCCTTTAATTTATTCTCCATAATCACATATTGTTTGGACACTACTAGTGTTATGATTTTCTAGATAAATAGTTAGCTCTTCTGAAGCCCTTAATTGATTCTGTACTATCAAATATTACCCTTACATCGTTGGTGTCATGACAAAAAAATGCAATCAAATGGATATTTAAAGACATTCTTAAATTCATAAATGACGAAAATTAAACATTCAGCTATACAATCTTTGATACTTCTATGGTAAATATGTCCTTCGTTATATTACTACCTTAAATAACTAAAAGACAAAAGACATAGATCGACTCTTAAATTATACCCGAAATCTCGATATCACACTTAAACTATTATGATGATCTATTACACCCCTAACCATCTAAAAAGTGTATTTAATGCCTCCCTATACACATATAACCAGTTACACAATGAAATGTGTATACACTCGCCGCCACGTCAGCTTCACATCAACGCAATCGAAAATCTTCTAAATTTTAATTTTATATTCTTTTCCTTTCTTTATTCATTTGATTTTCTTTTGTTAATTATATTTACATTATTTAATTCCTAATTAACCATTAAAATCCTCCAATATAATTTACTTCTTCATCACTAAATTACCCCACCACCCATCTCACCGGAAACACCATATCCGCTGTCGCGGCCGCCACCACCAATAATTAAACAAAATCAACACTTAAATTGTGATTGGACAACCATTAACTTCATAAATGCAGCTCTTATCAGAAACTGCAGAAGACAACAAGCAGAGAAGAGACTCCCATTGGTTTCTTCTTATTGAATCCCTCAACAAACACTACCCGTTTGTTCCTCAGCTTTTCTAGCATATGTTGTGCATCAAATCTGTTCCAAAAGTAAGTAATAGCATTAAATTCTGTTTTCCTCAATCAGATTATGGAAATCCTTCTACAGTTATCACACAGCAACCAGCTCAAAATATGGAAAAACAAAAATAATGATAAATGATTATGAAAATCCTTCTACAGTTATATTCTTTCAAAATAAAGAACAATAAAAACAGGAAGGGGCGTTTCTCAAACTCAGCAATTGAATTAAACTTTCTTGTAAAAAAGTAAATGAAAAACCTCAAAACCATATCAAAGAAAGGAAGCAAAATTTGATTCTTTGGCCTACACTGCCAAGCTTTATGGACTTCATGGGTGAAAAATATAAGATCTTCCGCAGAGAGAGGAAAAACGTGGAAAATGAAATGCGATGGGGCGACGAAAGGAAGAGGGGAAGTGGATCGTTATGGGAGTCGTTACCGGAGACGAGCACGTTGGAACTCGGACAATGGCGGAGGTGGATGAGCTTGTGAGATGGGGAAAAGATGATGAAGAAAGGGAGGTTAGGATTACAAAATCTGAAATTTGCAAAAAAAAATGAAAAATGAATAAAATTTAATCAAAATGTGCCTCTATTTTAATTATTTTAATTATTTATTTTTTTTGTGCCACATCAGCTCTCAGAAATTAAATAAATTCACTTTTAAGATTGTCAGGATGTAATAGTTCGCCATAATAGTTTAAGTGTGATATCGAGATTTCGGATATAGTTTAAGGGTCAATCTATGTCTTTTGCCTAACTAAAATCGTAGCTTGCAGAAAAGTAAGAAAAATCCTTACATGCATTATAAAGTTACAACATATTTTGGGGAGAAAATTCTATTATTTACTACTTTTAGAAATAAATTTCAAAGTTGAACCTTTTGGGAAGTAAAGTTCAAAACCTTACTACTTTGAGAGTAAAACAAAGTCTAATTACTTCATGAATAATTTTTAAAGTTTTACTACGACAGTAGTAAATTAAAAGACTTTAAAGTTCCACTACAACGGGAGTAAACTTTGGTATTTTACTATTTCATGACTAAATTTCAAATTCTTACTACTTCGAGAGTAATTTCAATGTCTTACTACTTCAGGAGTAAATTTCAAAGTTTTACTACTTCCAGAATAGATTTCAGAGTTGTACCACTTGGGGAGTAAAGCTCAAAGTTTTACTTCTTCATGAGTAAAGTTCAAAATTCTACTAATTTAGGAGTAAATTTAAGAGTTCTACTACTTCCGGAGTTGAGTTCAAAGTTTTATTACTTGAGTAGAGTTCAAAATTTGCTATTTCGGGAGCAAATTTAAAAGTTTGCTACTTCGGGAGCAGATTTGTGAGTTTATTACTTCAGGAGCAGATTTATGAGGTTACTAGTTCAAGATTAAAGAATAAAAATATTTAGAATATTTCTTTTCAATTATACTACCTCTTCTGGAGGTGAAATCAAAAGCACGTTTGTATTTATAATCTTTACTAAACATTATCATATTCACTTCAGGAAATAGATCTGTATTTATAACATTTATTAAGTTTTCTCATTTTTCAGGAATGGAACATAATCATCTGAACATGCTTTAACCATATAAAATTATGATATCTTAGAACCTCTTTTGAGATATTGCTACTTTAAGAGCAAATAGATATATAACTATAGAGAATTGTGTTGGGTTTACAAAGGATTGCAGGAAACAGAAATTACAAGTAACTGCAAAGTAATTCTAGAACTGAAAATTACAATAAAACAACAAAACTGAAATTACAATTTTGTTGAAGAAGAAAACTGGAAACTGTTTTTGCTGAGTCGAGTGTGGCACTCTGTCCTTAAGACAATATTTCCCCGTATGTATCCTTTATACGTCCTGGATAATTCGTCTCCCAAGATAAAACAGCAATGGAACAATTGAGCAAAGGAAACTCAAGAGCTACCGTGAAGATTATTGAGTAACGAAATGATGCTTGGAAGTTGTAGGAAGAAACTATTTTTGCTGCTTGTGTATTTTTGTGTATATCAAGTGTTGCTCAACAATGGTGCAAGGAGTGTTTATATAGGTGAGGGAGGGCTATTGGACTGCCTCCATAACAGCCATTATTGGCCAAATAATGACCATTATGGAGGTAGTAAAGCCACCAACATAAATGGTGAGAAAGACCAACGGATTGACCATTATAGGAAGAGTAATTCAGCCAAAATAAATGGCTAAATTGAGTGCTGGACGTTTCTGTTCTGACTGCCCAAATTCTGACTTTCTGGAAACTTTAGGGACCAAACTGTACATCTTGAAACTTCAGGGACCAAATTGTACATCTGAAAGAATTATGGTCCAAACTGTACTTCTGGCAAAGTTCTCTGGCCCAAAAAGATAATATCAGAAGACCCACAGCCCGTGAACCCGGAACCCAGAACCGGACGGGACGGGACGAGCGGGCGGCGGCGGCGCGCATGTGGGCTTTCCTCGAACAGAAGCACATCTAGGTCCTTCCTCCTTTAAACACATGGGATACCCCTTGGGGTCCCAAACCCAAAACCAATTTCGAGTCCTACATACACAACAATTCTTTCTTCCTCTACCGATGAGGGAGAATTGATCACGCACCACACTTTTCTATGCTTCAAACACCTTACTTCATGAACCAATATCTCTTTCATTTTTTAATGAAATTCGACGATTCTTGGCCCTATGGTTATCTACGTACTTAGTAGATCATGCATGTGTAAAGAACCGGATTCTCCAATATGCATAACACTAGTGTTTAAGCCGTTAAAGTTGGTCGGTCGCAACTCCCGCCAAAGGCTAATTTCCAACAATCCCCTCTTGAAAGAGATTTTAGCGCACTCACATGGTGTCTTTTCATTTCCAGCAATATTTCAGCGGACCGATGTTGCATAAGGAGAGGTAGCTTCAGCTTTGAACCTTCCATAGTTGAATACCATCGGACTTACTTACTGCGCGGTGAACGTGATGTCTTGAACCGTTAGTGTTTAGTGTAAGCCAAGTCAATGGTACCAACACAACAAATTCCCTTACTCTCTTCTTCGTAATATTTTGTCCGTTTTGGCCATGGACAACGTCTTGGATTCTTAAGTGCGTTCATTTTGAGGCGGCCCGTCCTCGCATTTAAATAGGTGGTCTCCTACAAGATATCCTGCTATACCCCACTTCACAAGTGTTAGGAACCATTAAAAGTTTTCCGAAACATAACCTCAACTGCTGAGGATCATTACAGGTTTTGAAAACTTAACCTTTACCCATACTGCAGATAGCACTTAACGTCTATCGCGGGAACGACTTTGGATTTGGTGTTTCTTTTCAGAAATCACTATCCGAAGTGCTCATGTTTCCACTGAAGCGATCAACTGAACCTTTACAACTTTGTTTTCCCATTGAACCAAATTACTGGGATCTCCAGTTAGTAAGGTTGGGTTACCACTGTATTGGTCCTTATATTTTGGGTTTTAAGCCCATTCCCCTAGACAGGCAAGCCATCTGATCCTTGAGTAAGCCCTTAGTCAATGGGTCTGCTAGATTATCCTTTGACTTAATGTAATCAATGGATATTATACTCGTGGTGATCAGTTTCCTAACGGTTTTATGCCTCCATCGAATATGACGAGACTTGCCGTTGTACATAGTATTTCGTGCCCTTCCTAGAGCCGACTGACTGTCGCAGTGGATCATTACCGAAGGTACGGATTTGTTCCAACACAGAACATCCTCTAAGAAGTCATGAATCCACTCAGCTTCTTCTCCTGCTTTGTCTAAAGCGATAAACTCCGATTTCATCGTGGATCGGGCGATGCAAGTTTGCTTACAGGATTTCCAAGACACAACCCCACCACAAATTGTAAATATATACCCACTGGTGGACTTGGTGTTCTTTATATCAGATATCCAGTGTGCATCACTGTACCCCTCTAGTACAGCTGTATATCTCGAATAGTGTAATCCGAAATTTAACGTGTATTTCAGGTATTGTAATACCCGATTCAACGCCTTCCAGTGATTATCACTCGGATTACGGGTAAACCTAGCCAACTTATTGACTGCATAGGCAATATCGGGCCGGGTGCAGTTTGTTATATACATCAAACTACCGATCACCTGTGCATATCCCTCCTGGTATACAGGTGCACCAAGATTTTTATCAAGATTTTGATTTGTATCCATTGGTGACGCTATTGGTGAACTATCTAACATCTTGAACTTTCTCAAAACATCCTCGATGTAGTGAGACTGAGATAAGACCAGTCTGTCAGACGTCTTAGAGATTTTAATCCCTAGGATGACATCTGCGATACCCATATCCTTCATGTCGAAGCATTGTTTCAACATGTTCATAGTCTTTAGGATTACCCTAGGACTGCTTCATGTGATCAACATGTCGTCTACATACAGGCATATCATAACAAATGAGTCAGAGTTACCCTTCGTGTAAACACATTTATCACACTCATTAATGGCGAACCCGTTGTCACGACCCGACCCGACGGGCCGCGACTAACCGCCCTAATGACGTCATTATACTAACCTGTCACACATAATCCAACTAACACTTAATGAGTCTGAAATTCAACAAAGATAACGCCTCAAAGAATAACATATGCCAGGTAGGCGAGCAAGGTTCACGCTTTTACTCCCTTGACGTACTCGCCCCACGGTGAGTCACAACCAGCCAACACAATATACATGTGCAAGGGCTGGCACGCTACAATGATAATATAACATATACACGGAACACCTCAACATAGAGTACAATGATATGGGCTGACCAAAACAGAGAGTTATAACCCTTACATAAGTACAACCCACCACTGCTTGCTGCACTTACAAGAAGGATAACGACATATGACGGACAGGCTCCGTGCCCCCTAAATATACATAAATAAAAGATAGGGTTCCGCATACAAAATAGTAAAGCTCGATCAAATGAGCTCCCAAAACAACAAGCAGAACCTAAACCGGAGGATCACCAACCGAGCACTGCATCGGCATGAACGCAGCCTCTCCCGAGGAAAGGGGTTCAGCATTTAAATAATGTACGAGTATGTAAACATGAAATATCGCATATGAGATCATAAGTAGCCAAATGTAAACAGTGAGATCAAGATAAAAGTCAGATCCAAATCCAACCGTGCTATAAACAAAAAGTCAGGGCCATTTTATAAAAATGTAGAGTCAAGTCAAGAAAATATGAGTGCTCGTCCATACATATACATATATATATATACATATATATATATTCAGAACGTAACAACCCCCTACTAGTGGGGCCCGTGGAATCATATCATAACCCTACCCATGCCGACTCAGTAAAGTCATATCTCATCTATGGATCCATCCTACGTAACCCAGCCTCTACCGAGGGTCTCGAAAAACTGCAAGGCATACGAACGTGAATCTGCCCGAGACTGGTGATGTGAAGTAGTAACACTTAGCACGAGTAGATATCATGAGTAACCATATGCAAGTAAAAATTATCATCGGCTCTCAATAAAATCATTGTAATAATGTCATAATAAACTCTTTGGTGAAAAAATCATAGGCACTTCTCATAACAATCCTCTTTAGGAATTTAATCAGATAAGAATCAAGCACGTCCACTGCATCTTCATTAAATAAAAATCATGCCAAAGAAAGAAAGAATAGTTCACATACCTCTTAGGCGAACTAATCAACTCTATATTAGAGTACGCCTCTCGATTTAGAACTTCAACATATAATAATGGTAATAATGCTCACAATTCTATGATCGCTAGCATACTTTATATCGAATAACGACTTCTTATTTTATAAAAATTTGGGCAGCACTTCCCATGTTTATACATGTTTCCACAACTTCCAAACGAGGCTAATAACATCAATAAACAAGCACCAATTAAGGGCACAACCAAGACAACAATAAAGGGAATTTATACACCCACTTCTCATGTAAATTTAGCCTCTCAATCCACCTTAAAAACAGCCCACAAAATAGCCCATATACATCACAACATGTCCAACAATTTCATGCAAGTTCTTGGCCACAACATGTCATAATTCCATAACTCTTATCTTAATTCCTATAATCCAATTTCGGATTTTAATACTTCCATATAACTAATTCCAACTAAATCTCCACGTTTCCTTTAAATTTCATCATGCAATTAGTGATAATAATAACAACAATAACCAACGAATCCAACAACACCAAAATCTGTCCCAAATTGGCAACTAGCCCAAAATTGTCACATGCAATGCTTAAATTCCAATTCTTCCTTAACACAAATTCATTACCTTAATTCTAACAATATGCATTCCAATTATATCATAGAAAGAAGAATTTTTATACCTCACCGTCTAAACAGTCGCAAGAATTTTCTCACATGCTTGTCCAGAAAATCCCAATTGTTTTGTAATTTTTCTTCTCCTTTTTGTTCACTTCTTCAACTCCAATTGACATGCAAGTGTTCTACAATGTTAAGCCATCATCCCTACACATTTTTCTTCCAAAATTTCATCCCAAAAATCTTAATTTTTCTGGGCAGATTCTAAGCAAAGGGTCATTGTCATTGCTTTTTGGTGTTGTTTTGCTTCTAATTTTTGGTGAAAAATGTAGTATAGGAAGAGAAGATAAAAACCTTAATTTTGGTTATGGGTGGAGGGTGATTTTTGGATGAATGTAGAGGAGAGAATGAGAGGAGAGTTATTTTTTTTATTTAAGTGTAGAAGAAGATGAAGAGGTAAGTGTAAGTTTATAAGAAAAAAATCTGATTTTTCCTTTACACTTTGGCCCCCAAGTTCTTCAATTAGCAAATCTCAAACCCACTTCTTTTAATTCCCGAGAATTTCATAAGCCTCGTATCCTCAATGTCATAATTTTTTAATACAATACTAGTCCATAACTCCATTGGAATAAATTCAACTACTAGGATTAATTCTCGTCTTCACGTGTATAGCACTAAAGAAAAATTATTCCGGGATAGCATCCGTTTATACACTAATTTCCCGTATTAACATATGTTAGCGTTCCTTATATTCAATATCTGAATCTTGCTTCCTTAATGACGTTCTTAATTATCGTCTTAATCTTACGAGGTGTAACATACTTCCCTCCTCAGAAACATTCGTACTCGAATGTTCATAATAAGTCTAATGCTAGAAAAATTTCGGCAGAGTCTCCTTTATAACTATGCCTATCCGCCTATATTCAAATTAACCAAGCGGATGCCACGGGGCCACAATATATCACACATATGCCATTCACCAATTACAATAATCAAATGGGGAGTTGAATTAAATTACCCGGAGGCACGAACAAATGAGGATACTTCTTCTTCATCTCATCCCATGCCTCCCAAGTCATTTCCTCCTATTGTGGTTCCTCCACAATACCTGACGGAAGCCACATCCTTCGTCCGTAATCTCCCGACCTGGCGATCAAGCATGGCTACGGGCTTTCCTCGTAGGACAACTCTTCACACCGGACGCCATCATCGAAGACTCGGAAGGATCACCAATACACTTACGCAAAGATAGATACATGGAAGACCGGATGTACCGCTCCAAATCAAAGCAGAGATCCAACTTATAAGCAACCTTGCCTATCCTAATGAATGATCCGGTAAGGCCCAATGTACCTTGGGCTAAGCTTCCTTTCTTGCCAAACCTCATCACACCCCTTCAATGGGTGACACCTTTAGAACACCCAATCATCAACCGAAACTCTGTTGTCGACGCCGATTATCGCATATGACTGCCGACTGCGGCCGCTAATAACCTCTCCTCAATGAGTTTCACCTATCAACGGTGAACCATGTACGGGCCGATCAACTTAGTCTCACTTTACATTAAAACCAACCAATAGGTTACTTGCACTTCCTCTCATATAAAGCCTCATACTGCGCTATCCTGGATGCTATAAAGTGGTAGCCGTTGTTATAAGCAAACTCAATGAGTGGTAAATGGTCATCCCAACTACCTCTAAAGTCAATACAGCCCTCAAAGATATCCTCTAATGTCCTGGATCGTCACGCTCCGCCTGCCCGTCATGCGAGGTGAAATGTTGGCCGAGACTCACTTGTGTCTCCTAATCCCTTCCGAATGATCTCCGTGAAGTTAGGCCAAACTGAGCTCCTGGCCTGATAGAATAGATGTGGGGACCCCATGCAGTCTCACTATCTCCTGATGTCTGACCTAGCATAGTCCTCTCACCGAGCAAGTAGTCCTCACTTGAAGAAAATGGTGATTGGCACTATCCACGATAACCCATATGGAATCACACTTCCATCGAGTGAGAGCAAGCTCCTCAGAATGGTCCATATTGATCACTTCCCACTTCCAAGTCGGGATCTCAATCTCCGTAATAATCCACCAGGCCTGGATGTTCAACATTAACTTGCGACACCGGCATCGGGCAACAAATTTCGCTATGTCTCTTTTCATGCCATCCCACTCAATACAAGCATCTAAGGTCATGGTACATCTTCGGCCGATCCTCGGATGAATGGAATAACGAGCATTGTGTGCCTTTCCCATAACCATTGCCGTCAGCCTACAACATCGTACACATAATCTCGCCCTCATACCCTCAAGACATCGTGTGTAACCTCAAATAGAGTCTTTCCTTTCGAGAGCTGCAGACTCTATATCGGGCGATCAGGATCCTCATATCGACGCCTCTTACCTCTTCCACGATAGAGGACTCGCAACATCCCGAATAAGAATCCTCGTTATCTCCGAACCGCCAACCGACTCCAAGACTCGCTTAGCCTATGTATATCACGAACCATCTTCCTTCATGCCTGGCCGCGACATCCATCAAGCTACCCACGGATCTACGGCTAAGAGCATCCGCCACGACGCGTTGGCTTTTCCTGGTAGTACAAGATATCAACATCATAGTCCTTTAGCAACTCTAACTACCACCTCCGCCAGAGTTCAACTCATGCTAAAGATATATTGGAGACTCTTGTGATCCGTATAAATATCAACATGAATCAAATACAAATAATGTCTCCAAATCTTCAAGGCATGAATCACTGCTGCTAGCTCCAAATCATGAGTGGGATAATTATTTTCATGCTTTCTGAGCTGTCAGGTGGCATAAGCTATGACTTTGACATGCTGCATCAACACACAACATAGCCCAATGCCTGAAGCATCACAATAAATGACATAACCATTCGGTCCCTCAGGAAGAGTCAGAACTGGAGCCGTAGTCAATTTATCCTTCAACAACTGGAAACTGTGCTCACAAGCATCCGTCCACTGAAACTTAGCTGTCTTACGGGTTAGCCTAGTCAGCGCGCTGAGATCGAGGCAAACTTCTCACAAACCTTCAGACACCGCTAGCCCCGTAAAAGGTGTGTACCTCAAGAGGTGTCGTGAGGTCCGCCAAGTCTTCACCGCCTAATCTTCTGTGTATCCACCAATACCATTAGCCCCACAATATGCCCCAAGAATGCCACCGACAACCAGGAACTCACACTTGGAAAACTTGGCATACAATCGCCAGCCGAGGACCCTAAGTACCGCTTCTCAAACGGGTCCGCATGCTCCTCGCTCAACGGAATAAACCAGGATATCATCAATGAATACAATGACGAACATGTCTAAGAACGACCTGAATACCCGGTTCATCAAATCCATAAACATCGCTGGAGCATTGGTACCCAAAGACATCACCCTAAACTCATAATGTCCATATCTGGTTCTGAATGTTGTCTTTGGAATATCTGCCTCCCTTACCCGCATCTGATGATAACATGACCGCAAGTCTATCTTCGAGAAGCACTTAGCACCCTACAACTGGTTAAATAAATCATCAATCCTGGGAAGGGGGTACCTGTTCTTAATGGTTACCTTGTTCAGCTGCCTATAATCCATACACATCCGCAGTGATCCATCTTTCTTCCTCACAAATAACACTGGTGCTCCTCATGGAGATGTACTTGGCCTAATAAAACCTTTCTCCAACAAGTCTCTCAGCTGCTCCTTCAACTCCTTCAGCTCTGCAGGTACCATTTTGGTGTTGTTTTGCTTCTAATTTTTGGTGAAAAATGTAGTCTAGGAAGAGAAGATAAAAATCTTAATTTTGGTTATGGGTGGAGGGTAATTTTCGGATGAGTGTAGAGGAGAGAATGAGAGGAGAGTTATATTTTTGTTTAAGTGTAGAAGAAGATGAAGAGGTAAGTGTAAGTTTATAAGAAAAAAATTGATTTTTCCTTTACACTTTGGCCCCCAAGTTCTTCAATTAGCAAATCTCAAACCTACTTCTTTTAATTCCCGAGAATTTCATAAGCCTCGTATCCTCAATGTCATAATTTTTTAATACAATACTTGTCCATAACTCCATTGGAATAAATTCAACTACTATGATTAATTCTCGTCGTCACGTGTATAGCACTAAAGAAAAATTATTCCGGGATAACATCCGTTTATACACTAATTTCCAGTATTAACATATATAAGTGTTCCTTATATTCAATATCCGAATCTTGCTTCCTTAATGACGTTCTTAATTATCGTCTTAATCTTACAAGGTGTAACACCCCTTCGATAGTAGAGTACTATCAAATTTTTCGTGCCATTGCTTCGGGGCTTGTTTCAGCTCGTACAGAGATTTGACAAGCCGACAGACTTTCTTCTCTTGCCATTAAACCACGTACCCCTCGGGTTGGTCCATATAAATTTCTTCTTCCAAATCACCGTTTAGGAAGGCTGTATTAACATCCATCTGGTGTATCTCAAGGTCACACAAAGCTGCGATCGCAATGAATACCCGTATGGATGTCATCCGGGATACCGGAGAGTAGGTATCAAAGTAGTCAAAGCCTTCCTTCTGCCGATAGCCCTTGACTACCAACATGGCTTGTACTTATCTATAGACTCATATGCTTTATACTTTAGTTTGAGTATCCATTTATAACCCAACACTTTGTTTCCCATAGAAAGATCAACCAACTCCCAAGTATGGTTATGCAGGATGAAGTATATTTCACTCTCAATAGCTTCTTTCTAGAGCGGTGCCTCTGGAGTTGATAACGCTTCAGCAATTGTCCTTGGTTCATCATTAACCATATAAGCTACAAAGTCAGGACCGAAGGATTTATCCTTCCTGGCCCTTTTACTTCGCCTTAGATCCATCTCTGGTGTCTCCAAGTTCTGAGAATAAGGAACACTAGATTCCAGATGTTCAGCCACCTCGAGATTCGCTAGATCTGAACCATCTAGATCCGGGCAGTCAAGGACTCCCGGTTCTTGAGAGCTTTGTGCATAACTTCGTTTGCGAGAGGTTATGTCTTTTTCCTTTCTAGGAAAGGTATCTTCAAAGAATAAGGCATTATTTGATTCCATAATTGTACCCTGGTGGAGATCTGGAATATATGACATATGTATTAAGAAGCGATAAGCACTACTGTTATTTGCATATCCGATGAATATGCAATCTACAGTCTTAGGCCCAATCTTGACCTGCTTTGGCTTGGGTACTTCAACCTTTGCCAAACAACCCCACACCTTAAAATACTTGTAGGTGGGTTTCTTTCCTTTCCATGATTCATATGGAGTTTTGTCCTTACCCTTATGTGGGACTCTGTTAAGAATCGTATTAGCGGTAAGGACGACTTCTCCCCACATGTTTTGGGGAAGTCCGGAATTGATAAGCAAGGCATTCATCATTTCCTTTAATGTGCGGTTCTTACGTTCCGCCACACCGTTTGATTGAGGTGAGTATGGAGCCGTCGTTTGATGAATAATGCCTTCTTGGGCACAGTATTCCTCAAATGGCGCTACATATTCTCCCCCTCTATCGCTACGAATGGATTTAATCTGTAGGCTCAATTGGTTCTCAACTTCTGCTTTGTAACGTCGGAACGCTTCAAAGGCTTCATCCTTACTTTTTAACAAGTAAAGGTAACAATACCTTGTGCTATCGTCAATGAAAGTCACAAAGTACTTGTTCCCCCCTCTAGTTTGTGCAAACTTCAAATCACATATATCTGTGTGAATAAGTTCTAGAGCAGCGGTATTCCTTTCGACGGATCGAAAAGGAAGCTTGGTGAGTTTTGCCTCTACGCACACCTCACACTTATGTTGAGGGTTTACGTCGATAGACGGCAACAACTCCATCTTTACCAGCCTTTGAATAGACTTGTAGTTAACGTGTTCTAATCTATGATGCCATAAATTAGAAGACTCAAGCAAATAAGAAGAAGGTTCAACTTTATTTCCTTGACGCAATACAGACATGTCATTCACTTTGAAGAGGCCTTCACAGACGAAGCCTCTCCCTACAAATGTGCCATTTTTAGTGAGTACAAACTTATTGGATTCAAACACTAGCCTAAAACCAGCATTAACCAATAAAGGTCCAGAAACTAAATTTCTTCTAATTTCTAGGACATGCATCACTTCCTTCAGAGTGAGTTCCTTGCCGGAAGTCATCTTCAGGACCACCTTTCCAACCCCCAGCACGTCCGAGGAAGCGTTGTTGCCCATGAACAGCTTTTTGTCGGTGATCGAAGTGTACGTAGAGAAGGCATATTTGTTGGAAAAGATGTGTCTTGTTGCACCTGTGTCCACCCATCACTACATCGGATTCTCAACCAAGTTGGTTTCTAGCACCACGGCCGAGAAATCCTCAATCATGTCATCCAGGAGCGTGTCCTTGATGACGTTATCTTGCGCCTTGCCTTTCGACTTGGCTTTCTGTTGTTGCTCAGTCTTGAGCTTGCGACATTCCTTGATCCTATGACCAGGTTTCCCACAGTGATGACAATTACCTCTGAACATCTCCGCTGCGGGGGCTTTGCCGTCTTTCTGGAACTTCCGCTTCTTGCTTGAGTTCCCTTTGGCCTCAGCCAGATTTGCCTTTGCCTCAGCAGTTTGTCTGCCCCTAGGTAAGGCCTTCTTGTTATCTTCCTGGATTTGCAGTTTGATAACAAGCTCTTCAAAGGTCATCTCCTTTGTCTTGAGTTTCAAGTAACTCATAAACTCATTCCATGAAGGAGGTAACTTTTCAATCAGCGATGCTACCAAAAACTGCTCGTTTGGTTTCAATCCTTCCAAATCCAGGTGATGTATCATCATTTGGAATTCCTGGACTTGGGACATCACTGTCTTGCTGTCCACCATTTGGAATTTTAGAAATTTCCCAGCGATGAACTTCTTAGTAACCGCATCTTTTGTGTTGTACTTCTTTTGCAGTTTTTCCCACAACACTTTGGCAGTGCCAACGGTGTAATAGATCGTGTAGAGAGGGTCTGCTAAGCAGTTCAGTATATAATTCTTGCACATGAAATCGCTATGATTCCATGCGTCACGAACCATCTTCATGCCATTAATGACATGGATACCAAGGCCCCCTTCACCCATTTCATTAGGCGAAGAGTCCATTTCATCTCCAGCTTGTGGAGGATCTTCCGTAAGGAACCGGGCCATGCCCATAACTGTTAAGTAGAACAACATCTTTTGCTGCCATCTCTTAAATTACGATCCCATGAATTTTTCAGGCGATCATGGTGGTGTGAGGAAGAAGGTGTAGCACCGGTCGGGAAAGCGGCGTTATCGCTTTGAACAGTGGAAGCGGCGGCTGAAAGGCAGCGATGTTATCGCCTTGGCCAAGAGCGGCGATGGCGGGAAAGCGACAACGTTGCCTCGAGAGGCATCAACAGTAGCATCAACATCGGTCATATTTCCAGCCATGTTATTGCAGTTACCGTAAGCACTATTGTCTTAAGTTGTTGGGTTTACAAAGGATTGCAGGAAACAGAAATTACAAGTAACTGCAAAGTAATTCTAGAACTGAAAATTACAATAGAACAACAAAACTGAAATTACAATTTTGTTGAAGAAGAAAACTGGAAACTGTTTTTGCTGAGTCGAGTGTGGCACTCTGTCCTTAAGACAATATTGCCCAAGATGTATCCTTTATACGTCTTGGACAATTCGTCTCCCAAGATAAAACAGCAATGGAACAATTGAGCAAAGGAAACTCAATAGCTACCGTGAAGAATATTGAGTAACGAAATGATGCTTGGAAGTTGTAGGAAGAAACTGTTTTTGCTGCTAGTGTATTTTCGTGTATATCAAGTGTTGCTCAACAATGGTGCAAGAGGTGTTTATATAGGTGAGGGAGGGCTGTTGGACTGCCTCCATAACAGCCATTATTGGCCAAATAATGACCATTATGGAGGTAGTAAAGCCACCAACATAAATGGTGAGAAAGACCAACGGATTGGCCATTATAGGAGGAGTAATTCAGCCAAAATAAATGGCTGAATTGAGTGCTGGACGTTTCTGTTCTGACTGCCCAAATTCTGACTTTCTAGAAACTTCGGGGACCAAACTGTACATCTTGAAACTTCAGGGACTAAACTGTACACCTGAAAGAATTATGGTCCAAACTGTACATCTGAAACTTCTGGGATCAAACTGTACTTCTGGCAAAGTTCTCTGGCCCAAAAAGATAAAATCAGAAGACCCACGAACCCGGAACCGGACCGGAGGGCGGCGACGGCGCGCGTGTGGGCTTTCCTCGAACCGAAGCACATCTAGGTCCTCCCTCCTTTAAACACATGGGATACCCCTTGGGGTCCCAAACCCCAAACCAATTTCGAGTCTTATATACACAACAATTCTTTCTTCCTCTACCGATGAGGGAGAATTGATCACACGCCACACTTTTCCAAGCTTCAAACACCTTACTTCGTGAACCAATATCTCTTTCATTTCTCAATGAAATTCGACGATTCTTGGCCCTACGGTTATCTACGTACTTAGTAGATCATGCATGTGTGAAGAACCGGATTCTCCAATATGTGTAACACTAGTGTTTAAGCCGTTAAAGTTGGTCGGTCGCAACTCCCGCCAAAAGCTAATTTCCAACAAATTGTTTCTCTAATATATCTTTCTTTGTAATCACAATAAGCTTATGCAAATACTACCACTTCTAGTGGTTACATATTTCCTGTAAACTCTACCAGAGTTTCAGTGCTTCGTTTACATAAGATGTACTGTATGATATATGTATATTTAAACTATACAGAGTAGATGGATTGTACTATGTTTTTATGTGTTAATTGAACAAGTCAATACCTGCATCCTTTTAAGAGGTCTTCCACTAAATCACTGTTAAGAATGCATCACAGAATATATTAATATCATTATACCAAAGGAAAAAATGTTCAAGTAATGATAGATTCCTATATGTATTAACACATAAGAATATTAAGTGGCAAAAAAAAGGACCCTGCACGATCAAATCTTGATGGGGACAACAATCGTGCACCCATGGAGTTTTGGTTATTGTGAAGAACAGAATCAAGCTTCACTAAAAAGATTAGAGACTCGTTCGGATAACGTGTTATGAAATAATAAAATTAAAACAAAAATATTGTGGAGAAAGAGAGAAGAGAGTTTTTTATTTATCTTGAGGGATATAAATACAAGAGAACATTTCTATTTGTAAGAGAAATGCAGTTTGGTCTCAAAGTCACAATTACCCTAATTTTTCTTCTACAGATAGACATTCACAATAAATAAATAATATTTATAACATTTTAGAACTTCTAAAAATTCAAATTTGACACTTAAATCCTCTGAGGGTACACAAGGGGTCGATTGGTTTGGAAGCAAGTTATGCATCTATTAATAATATAAGGATTATAATGCAAAAATTAATAATGATAAAAAATTAATGTGGGAATTAAGATTTGCAGGAATTATAATGTAAGTATTGTAGCACAAGGTTTATTTATTTATTAAATACTTGTTATTGTACAAAAACTAATATGTGTGTACAATTTAAATTATTTCTTAATTTTTATCAAAATACAATATTGTTATACTATATGAAGGTCATTTTGACATTTTAGTAATTCTAATCCATGTATTATTAATATTCTATTTTATTCCACATTCTATTTTGCACTATTTTATAATGCATAGATTCTCGCATAATTTATGCTTGTATTAGTTACACTGAAAGAAAATATAAACCAAAACATTGCAGTAACAATACTATATTTTATGTGGAAAAGGAAATGAGTAACCAAACATTATATCAAATGCTAGATTTCGAGTCGAGAGTCTATTTGAAACAACCTCTATCCAGTGGCGAATTCAGGATTTTAAAGTAATGGATGCTCGCTGTATTTAAAGTACATGGTGTATTATAACATATAATGAATCCTACATTCTTTTTTATCACAAAGTAAAGATATATAAGTAAAAAAATCATTAAAATTTAAAAAAATATAAATTTTGAACCATCAAATTTAAAGTTAATATACGACGGATAAGACACAATCACTACGACTATCAAGTATAAGTGCAAAATTATTTTAATATAAACTATAATAAACATTATTATGAAAAAAATATCACTCAATACAAAATTATTCTCGATGTTTTCCTATTTTGATAATAAATAAACAATTGCATCACTGCTTACACCAATTTGATTTGCAAAACGACTATTCAATCAGTACAAAATTGAACATAAATTGTATAATTTGATTTATCTATAAAAATTAATAAACATCTTTCATTACCAAAAAACCATCTTAAATTGTAAAGGTGGTCAAGGGGTCGGCTCGTCCGGGCTGTCCTCAAGCGGGTCGGGCTCTGGGCGGACGAGAAGGATCGGTGGGTGGCAAGTGGTCGTTCAAGTGATTTAGCTCAGCCTCCGATCCCATCCCGCTTAGACGGCCCGGGGTGGCCTGCCTGGGTCCCGGGGTCGGGCCTGGGCGGGTGGGTCGGGTCGGTCGGGTCAGGCTGGTACGGCGGGTTTTCCTTTTTTTTTAAATAACATATGTATAAAAAAACTCAATAAACAAAACAAGATAGTGTAATAAAAACATCCCAAGGTCGCTTTTGTGCTCTCTTTATATTATTTAATAGACATATGATTTTTGTAATACAAATACAATTGTGTCTAAAATCTAAATTGCAACTTTGTGGTGTTGTCCAAAAGTTGCAAATTACATTATAAAATTGCAATTAAAAATTACATTCTCAAAAACTCGTTTCTAATTGCTTGATAATTTCGTATGTGGTTCTTCTGGAATTGGTATTTGTTGGTCAAATTGATCCATCGCCGCCTCCACTACCTTCCTTAAGATTTCTGTAGTTTTCATCATCTTCTTTCGCTGATCTCCTGCTGACCGTGACTTTCTCCGCCTCCGCCGTAGATCCAATCTCAATAACACCGCAATTTTCAAGTCAAGCTTTCCGCTAATGAGTGTCCTGTGGGTCTCAGATTTGATATCTCGTCACAGAAAAGCGCCAGACGCAGCTGATGACGCTTGAATGTTCAAAACATCTCGAGCCATCAATGAAAGTGTCTAAATGTCTTCTCATTCCCTCCAAAGATTTCAACAAGTCTTCATGTCCATCTTCATTGATAACTTCTTGATACTGCATGATAACCCCCGCAATACAAAAAATATCCAACTCGCTAATTTGGTTAGTAGTAGAGGTACGGACGCACATTCTATTTCCGAGGCTTTCAATACTAGTCATAAAACAACATGTCTTTGTGAGGTTGTGTCAAGATGAAGAAGATGGTATGGAAGCTGTAAGTTACTAGCATTTTCTTGTTGATAAAATCTATATATATTTTTGCATTGGTGTTCTACGCTAGACAACACTTCTTCTTTAGTTTGTTCAATAGGTGGTGGGTGATTTAGATTTTTGGGACTTGGAGGTGGTAGTACTTCTATACAATCGTAAATAGTTTCAATTAGTGATTTAGTACCGTCTAGTTTAATAGTAGGATTTAATACAAAACCAATAATATAAATAGAGGGAATTAGGAATAAAATATTTTTTTATTTTGACAAACATTTTTTTAATAGCTGCCTTATAGGCTGGTTTTTCCATATATTCACTAAGTAATAAAAATATTAGAGTTATATAAAATAACATAGTTGAAATAGTAGGATAATATATACCGGAAAATTCTTTTGTTGTTTGAAAAAATTTCTCTAAAAATACAATAAGTTCAGAAATTTTTTCCCAATCACTATCTAAAATCATATCAGCTGGCTTTTTATTATGAGAGTTAAAAAATAAAGTTATAGGTAATTTATAGTCATAAACAACAAGTAGTTGCTCGTATAAAGAATTCCACCCATCGGATACTTTGTGGGAATTTTTCTATAAGGTAGTGTCCACAATCGTGACAAATTTTTTTATATTCTTTTTCTCCCGTTGTACTTTATTACTTTTAAAAATAAAGTTTATAGCAAATTGTATTTACTAAGAATGTCTTCAAAAAGTGATAGACCATCCTTTACAATTAAGTTATATATATGACACGCCGTGATTTTATATAAAAATGGTCTAAAAATACGGAGTTAAACTATTTTTTAAAATTGTAATTATGTAATTGTTATTAGAAGCGTTATCTAATGTAATAGTCATAATTTTATCGGTAATCTCCGTAATAATCGCACACTTGATAAATATTTTCGCAATAAAAGTACCAAAGGTGCCTATCATCTAGATATCTATACGCTAAAATACGCTTTTTGCATAGACCATTTATAATCTATCCAATGACAAGTTACGCTAAATAATCATGGTCGTTAGATCACGACATATATCGACGCGAGAGATATTTTGCCATTAAAATGATATAATGAAAACGTGAAATATTGTTGATATTCATGCGCGAATTTAAATACATCTATCTTAACGCTTGATCTAGGAAAACCGTTAAAAGCAGGATTATATATATCTTTAATGTAATGAATAAAACCTAAGATGAAGGAAATGAAAAAGGCAAACCCTCCACAACAACTAATTTTGATATTGCTTCCTATCTCTATGTTTATTGTATTTAGAGCCTACAATTCTCCGCCATAGTGGTTAATTTGACCTGCACTTGGTCCTAACAAAGACGTGATGTGAACCTTGTCCCTATCAAAAATGTCCATGATCCGATTTTAATGGTCATTTTGCCGGACCTCGCCTCATACTAGGGAATAAGAGGTATTTTAGTTGAAGTGTGCATTAGTGGGTGTGTTGTCATCAACATTAGTGGGTATATCATCTAGATCATCGCCTAAATTAAAGTCTCTCGAGTTCCTTAAAAATAGCTCTGGCCTAAATCTAATGGTATTGTAGAAAAATGTTGAGTATCAACAAATCATCCCGTAGGAATAAGATGACTAGAATAAGTATCTCGCCCTAGTTGCCCCTACTAGAAGAAGCACTTACCTTCTTACCCTTACCCTTAAACATACCTTTTAATCCTTCCATTTTAATTATGATAATAAATAATTAAAGACAACAAAATTAAGTGCGCTAAATAAAATAAAACAGATAATAATAATTTAATGAAGGAACGATTGTACAAACACTGACGAACGCCGACGCAGAATCGAGAGGTTGAAAATTGAAACTTTGCTCGATGGAAGATCCTCAAGCTAATTGTCAACTTCACTCCCAATTCCCAAATGAAAAAATAAAATTGAATATTTAGCAAACAATGTAGACTTGTAGAGAGAGATATTGAGAAATTAGAGAGGTTGTAGGAAGATTTGTGAGAAAGATGAAGAGAAAATGAGTTATTTATAGTTGGAAAATTGTAGTAACTCATAAGAGAAAACAAAAATTAAAGGAAAAATTACCCCAATAGTCTTAAGAGCCTAACTCAGTGGAATCTAGTATTACGAACGATTTTTTTTGTTTTTTTGAAGAGGAAAGTTAAAAAAGAAACCAAATAAAGAGGGAAAACAGAAGGAAAGGAAAGGAAAGGAAAATCAATGAAAAGGCTACTAAAAACACCAGAGGGTTCGATCTCGCGTCAGCGACACTAAAGAGGCTCATCAGCTGTCCCTGAAACCAGAGCACCAAGCGTTTCTGGGTGTTCGATCATTTATTTGTACAGTTTTTATCAAATTTCTATTTATATTCACAGGTTCCGCATCGGAAGTAATGGGTGCTCGAGTACCCACATGGGACTACGTGGGTCCGCCTCTGCCTCTACCTCATAAAGATAGGAGTAAGTTCTGCGTACATGTTATCCTCTCAAACCTCATTTGTGAGATTACATTATGTATGTTGTTGTTACTAGATTTATGTGAGGATTACTTTTTAAATTATATATAAATGTTTTTAAAATTATATAATTTTAAAAACATATTTTTCAAAAAGATGTTTTCCTTCATGCGAACACAACCCTAATGTTTATAAATTATGTCGTCTAAAACGATGATAAGCATGTGGGGGCGTCAAGGAGCCAAGGGAACAGACAGGCAATGATTTGCGGTACATACGTTAAACGTGAATTAGCACATGCTTTTTCTCCCCTCATCGTTCTTTAGTGCTCTACGCCACGTTAATTACTTGCATCTATTTAATGATAGAGACTCTTGAAAAAAATAATTCATTTATTATTTTTATTAATTGAAAGAGTATATATACATTTATATATTTTCATAATAGGAGAATCATATTCTTATTCTACTCATAAAACCTTATTCTACTTGGATACTAACTATACAATTATGGTAATACAATTATGGTAATACAAATATTATGGTAAGTGTACACTACTAATTACATTACAACTTTACTTAAACTATGATACTAAAATATACTACCTAACTATACACGGTAGAGGGGGAATCCGAGAATCAATATACATAGGATATACACGTATATCGTGTATATCCTTTGTATATTTAACACACTCCCGCAGTCATAGCGGGCGGTCTTCGAACACTGAGACTGTCCCTAAAATCTTCAAAAAGGACCGAGGGAAGACCCTGTGTAAAGATGTCGGCAATTTGATATCTTGACGGGACATGGCAGACACGTACCTGACCACGAGCAACCTTTACACGGACAAAGTGAATGTCCATCTCGATATGTGCGCTGGTGCTGAACCGGATTACCAGAAAGGTAGATGGCACTAACATTATCGCAATAAACCAAGGTTGCCTTCTGAATAGGACAATGAAGTTCCAACAGTAAATTACGTAACCAACATGATTCCGAGACCACATTAGCTACCCCTCGATATTCGGCCTCGGCACTAGATCGGAACAATGTCGACTGACGTTTTGCAGATCATGAGACCAAGTTATTGCCAAGAAACATACAATAGCCAGACGTAGACCGTCTGGTGTCCGGACAGTCACCCCAATCAACATCAGTATACGAGACAAGTGTGGACGTCGAGGAAGGATATAAATGCAAACCACAGTCAAGCGTACCCTGAATATACCGAATGATGCGTTTGAGTGTATTTATGTGCTCAACTCTGGGATCATGCATAAACAAACACACCTGCTGGACAGCATACGTAATATCTGGTCTCGTAAATGTAAGATACTGAAGGACCCCTGCAAGACTGCGTGGGTCGGATCCTCGTATGGTACGCCGACTGCGGCACTAAGCTTGGGCTTAGTATCAACTGGAGTGGAAGTGGACTTACATGATGACATCCCAACCCTCTCAATCATCTCAGCTTGTATACTTCCTTTGAGATAAGAACAACCCACCTGCATGATGAGTGACAACAATCCCCAAAAAATAACTCAAGGGCCCCAAGTCTTTCATAGCAAACTCAGAGCTGAGCATTGTCATGATAGACTGGCATAAGGCATCGGAAGAGGCAATCAAAATAATATCATCCACATATAACAGAATATAGGCCAATGATGAACCACGACGGTAGATGAATAAGGAATTATCCGACCTGCTGTGAGTGAACCCAATAGTCGAAACATAGTCTGCAAACCGCGTATACCAGGCCCGTGGAGACTTCTTAAGCCCATATAAGGACTTCTTCAATAAACAGACATGATGAAGATGTTTGGGATCCCTAAATCCCAAAGGATGATGCATATAGATTGTTTCCTTGAGATCACCATGTAGGAAAACATTATTTACATCTAACTGGTGAATAGGCCATGATTTCGAAAGAGCCAAGCTAAGCACAGTGCGAATGGTAGCCGGCTTGACCACTGGACTAAACGTCTCACCACAATCTATACCAACCTGCTGAGTCTTACCATCACCCACAAGTCGCGCCTTATGTCGGGCAAATGAACCATCTGAATTGTCCTTATGAGCAAAAATCCACATAGACCTAATAATATTAATACCAGATGGACGGGGCACCAACTCCCACGTCTTATTATCAATAAGAGCATTATATGCATCGGTCATAGCAATTTTCCAATTCGGGTCATTTAAGCAGACACATGATTACAGGGTAAGGATGATTTAAGGATATTAGAATATAAATTAAAATGTCTTTTTAGTTTAAAAACACCATGTTGACTTCGAGTGACCGGTCTATGATTCGAGGAAGAATTGGGCGGATTTTGAAAATTTTCTAGACTCGAGACGGACTGTCCAGCAAACAGTGGGCCTGCTGGCCCATTACGGTAAACAGGTGTCGAAACTGGATCAGTTCTAGAATTGGGCTGGGCCTGGCCGGCCCGATGGCGATACCGGGCAATCGTAGCTCGTGACGAGGCGATGGGGCAGCGAGCGATGGGTTATTTGGAGAATTTTGAGTGCGGGAAACGTCCGAAAAATGGTGAATAATATACGGAGATATACCATCATCCAAAAAATTATACGAACTAGGCACAGGAGTACTAACCTTAGCAAACGAAAATTGGGATTCATAAAAAATTACATGGCGATTAATGATGATTTTATTAGAGGATAAATCAAAGCATTTGTAACCACGATGATTAGACGGAAAACCCAAAAACACACACGGAGTAGACCAGGCCTGAAGTTTGTTAATTGTGGTGGACGAGAATAACGGATAACACAAACACCCAAAAACTCGAAGATGTGAATACGAATGAGTCTTATTATATAAAATTTGAAGGGGGAAAAATATGTCAAACCTTTGGAAGGAATTATGTAAAGGATATATGTAGTCATTTGTAGAGCATGATGCCAAAAAGACGGGGGTATGGAAGCATGAATTAGTAAAGTTCGGACAATGTTATTTATGGAACGAATTTTTGCATTCGGCTTTCCCATTTTGTGAATACGTATGAGGACAAGAAAAATGAAAATTGATCCCATTATTAGCACAGAATTACCGAAATACCTCATTGTCATATTCTTTTCCATTATCACACTGAATATTTTTTATTTTCCGTTCGAATTGCATTCTAATGAATGTTCTAAATTTTATGAAGATGGAAAAAACTTGAAATTTTTTCGCTATCGAAAAAGTCCATAAAAACTTAGAATAATCATCCAAAAAGAGAACATAATACTGATGACCCAAAGAACTAAGAACAGGAGACGTCCATAAGTTGCTATGAATAATATCAAATGACACTAAAGTATGAGAATTTGAGTCTACAAATAACAACCTAACATTTTTTTTCTAAAGAACAAGACTGACAATTTGGAGTACTACTCGTACCCTTACATGAAATAAAATTATTTTTATCTAATGACGACAAAATAGATGATCCCGGATGACCAAGACGAGCATGCCACAAGGAAGGAGAAAGGGCTGCAAATGCGGATGTCAAGACTTGACTCGATGGACCGGAACTGGGTGTGATAGGATAAAGATCTCCCCTACTATCACACCTCATGAGAGGACTCCCCATCTTGAAATCCTTCACAGAGAACCCAAATGGATTAAATTCAATAGAAACAGAATTGTTAGTAGTGAATTTACGGACAAAGACTAAGTTTTTAATCAATTTGGGGGCATGTGGGGTGTTTTTCAAGATAAGAGGTGAATGAGGGAGAGATAAAGTTTTATGACCATAACCATGAATTGGAATAGAATTACTATTACCAACAATTATGCCGCGAGGGTTGCTCAAATTGGAATAAGACGAGAGCGTACCTGAATTGGATGTCATGTGGATAGTGGCACCGATGTCCATATACCAATTTGGGTCCGGAGGATTTAAACCAAGCGTGTGCATTGCGGCTTCGATGTCGGTAGACGTGGGTGCCGCTGTGTGATGGGCCTGCGGGGGACGAGGCCCAAGTACTCCTGCTTGCTGCCTCGGCCCAGAAGACTGACTGTAAGTGGACCAGGGCGTGGTGGGCCTGGACTGTTGCTGGGAAGTCCACTGCCAGTGGGGAGAAACATGGCTTGGCCCAAACTGTGTCTACGGGGCCCAGAACTGCTGTTGCTGCTGACCACTGCGAGGGCCACCACCACCACCACCATTGTGCCGGCTGCCGTCGTTGTTGCCGTCGCGGTTCTTGCCATTATTTTTCTTATTTCCACCCTTTTTGCCGCCACCGTTGTTGCGGTTTTGGCCCGAGCTGTTGGAACCGGTAGGATAAACCGTGGACTTGGTAATCATGACTACGGGACTAGCACCAGTAGCTGCCCTTTTTGTCATGCCTGTTTCTTTGAGTGTAAGCATAGAACGAGCCTGATAAAATTGCGGAAGCATATTGCTTTACCGAAAAAGCGTGCCAACACCATTATAGGCCTCGAAGAGGTCGGAAACCATTTGGAGGACCAAACGATCATTCGAAATTGGCGCGCCAATATTGCAAAGTTGGTCCGCCAATTCCTTTAATCTTTTGCAATAAGCCGAAATGTTAGGGAAATCTTTCATATTGACGTGGGAGAAATCCTGCTCAAGAGTAACAACTCTAGAATTTTGATTATCTTGGAATATATCACGCAGTCTATCCCAAGTCGCCTGTGCCGTAGCGTCAGGCTCAATAATCGTTTGCAAAAAGTCGGTAGAAATTGTGGAATATATCCACTGGAGGACAGTGGCATCAAGAGTCGTCCACAACTTAGGATCATTCTCGCATTTTGGCACCTCCGTATCCTCAGGAGCCACGGGGATTATGTGATGGATGACTTGATGCGAGCATGCGTGAATTTTAAACAGTTCGGCCCACGTCGCATTTTGGACGTTTTCTATTCAAGAACAAGAGGGATGTTATTCTTGATGTTAGAAACTACAACGGCAGGATGAAACGTGTTCTTTGATGTAGACATACTGATAGAACAATATGTGATTGAGGGATTTGGAAGAAAAAATTGGGAGAAAGAGGAATCGTCGGCTCAAAACCCGAGAAGGAGGGCTCGGTTTTCGAGGCTTAGGACGAGAAGGAGGGCGGAATTTTGGAGAGGATTTTAAGACCTAGACTTATGATACCATGAAAGAAATAATCTCTTGATTATTTTCATTGATTGAAAGACTATATATACATTTACATATTTCCATATTTCCATATTTCCATAATAGGAGAATCATATTCTTATCCTACTCCTAAAACCTTATTCTACTTGGATACTAACTATACAATTATGGTAATACAAATATTATGATAAGTGTACACTACTAATTACATTACAACTTTATCTAAACTAGGATACTAAAATATACTATATAACTATACACGGTAGAGGGGAATCCGAGAATCCGAGAATCAAGATACACACGATATACACGTGTACACGATATACACGTGTATATCCTTTGTATATTTAACAACTCTGAATGCCCACATGATATGTTTATATGAGAGAGATTCTAATGTTTTATCACTTTCAGTTTGTGCTAATTATTCTGATTTCTCTGCAACTCCCTTTGGTTTTATTAGCTCATCAACGACAGACCTCTATCACTATATCTCTTGGTTCTTTTCTAGCTGCTTTTAATTGATGGGAAAAGATTGAGAAAAGTTCATACATCTATTGTCTTTTTTTAGTAAGAAGTATTTTCTTCCATCCATAATAATTGATGTTTTAGCTAGGTTTGGGCACATGATTAAGAAATTCAACTTACTATTAAAAATTAAGAAGACTTTTGATTAAATTGCCCTTAATTGTGATTGTCTTTTATTTTTAGGTTGACATTATTATCATGTGGATTATGAATGTGTCAACGGCGTTTTTGTGAAAAAGATTAAATACCTTCTTAATTTTATGAAACATCAATTATTTTGAATTAGTTTTTAGAGGTTAAAACATCAATTATTTTGAACTGGACTATTTAATTTTTTAGTGGCTTATATTAATTAGTTGCTCAATTGAATGTATAGTTATTATTGTTATTGTAAATATAACAAAAAAAAGGATTTATTAAAAATGTAGTAGGTATTAAAATGAAAGATAAGCTATCTTCCCAAGAGATTTATTATGTAATTTTCCTTTTTTTTTAATTATGAGAACCCTTTTCTTTTTTCTGGAGGCTGGGCGGTTAGGAAAGTATATGGTGTGGTGGGATGGGGTGGGGGTGGGTAGTTGATTAAATTGAAGTCTCACACTGATAGATGGTGGACCTGTTAATTGTTAGAGTAATTATGGGCATATTCCATAATTACCTCTCATTTATTATAATTGATATGTAATATATTGAAATTATTATAATTGCAATTAGTATCTCTTATTTTATGTAAGGTAGATTAGTCTTCCATTATTCATACATAGAAGGATTGTATATATATTGTATCTTGGGAAAAATGTTGATCAAGAGATTCAATTCTTTACATGGTATCATTAGCCAAAGATTATTTGCCCTAAACTTGTCTTTTTTCCTTCTCTTGGCCGATTTCTACCTTTTCCTTCCACATTGTTTTTCGACCAAAATACTTAGGTTTAGAAATCCTAAAACTCTAAACCTAAAACTATCCCTCCAAAACCTAAATTACCCTAGCCTATTACAACTATCCCACTTAGGTTTAGGAATCCTAAAACCCTAAACCTAAAACTGTCACACCCCCTCAGCTAGAATAACCCACTTTTTAGGTTTTTCTAATCCACTTCCATCAAAACACACTTCATTCTCCTTTTTTTTTTAAATTCTAAATGGAACCTATGGCCGAAAAACAAACCTTTCATCCCGCTCTTGCCGTCAATAACGTCAAGAACTTCATCTCCATAACTCTTGACATGCAGAAAGGGCAGTATACCTCATGGGCGGAACTATTCAAAATTCACTGTAGTGCTTATGAGATGATTGACCATATTATTCCATCCGAGTCACCGTCGGATACCACTACGGTGGACAAGAAATTATGGTCCCGCTTAGATGCTATTGTCCTTCAATAGGTTTATGGCACAATTTCGAATGATCTTCTTCATACCATCTTAGAACCCAATTCTACGGCTAAACATGTGTGGGAAAGATTAGAAAATATTTTTCAAGATAACAAAATGTCTAGGGCCGTTTATCTTGAACACCAATTTACAAATATTAATTTGGATGATTTTTTTAACATCTCAACCTATTGTCAAGAATTAAAAGTAATTGCGGACCAACTGTCCAACGTTGGTTCGCCCATGACAAATCAAAGGTTAGTCCTTCAGTTGATTGCGGGGCTGAATGACCAATATGATGGTATTGCTACGTTCATTCAGCAAAACAATCTGTTACCTCCCTTTTACGAGACCCGGTCGAGGTTAATCCTCAGGGAAACAAGGAAGACAAAGCATACATCATCGGGCACAACCACCGGTGGAACGACTCTCGTCTCTACTAACTTATTTTACACTGATTTAGAGCCCCAAAATTCTGGTTCGGGTGACCAAAATAGTCGTCAAAATAATGGTAAAAAATGGGGTTCAAATCGAAATAATAAAGGAAAAAATAACAGTGGAAAGGGACGTGGACAGGGTGGGGGACAAACCGCTGGCGGCAGCAGCCAGCCCGGGCAGTGGAGGGCTGGCAGTGGCGGACAGTTTCCAAGAAGTAGCGGCAGACAGTGGGGGCAATACCCACCATGGGCCCCGCAGTGGGCTGCCCCGCCATGTCATTCCCGACCTCTTCGTGGGCCCAACCTCATCCTTCTTCAAATTGCCAACCCGATATTCTCGGATCTCGTCCACAACAGGCTTTTGCAGCTCAAGCACCATCTTCTGTCGAATATGCACCAACGGATATTGAACAAGCCATGAGTCACATGAATCTGAACATTCCAGATGAATCGTGGTATATGGATACAGGGGCTACGTCACACATGCCAACATCTCAAGGTAATCTTTTGTCTTATTTTAATACGAGCGGTAATAAAAATATTGTTGTCTGTAGTGGCAAGAAATTCCAGTTGGTGGTATTGGTCAGGTAACACTACCCTCACCCCACCCACATTTATGCTTGAAAAATGTCCTACATGCACCAAAATTAATTAAAAACTTGATCTATGTTACACGTTTTACAACTGACATCAATGTTTCTGTGAATTTTGATCAGTTTGGTTTTTTCGTAAAGGATTTTCAGACGGGGATGCAGCTCATGAGATGTAATGGCATGAGGGACGTATACCCCATCACCTCTGTCTCCGACAACCACATGGTCAAACCTTCCACCTTTGCGACCATCTCTCCTAGTATATGGCACAATAGGTTGGAACACCCAGGAGCACCGGTTTTTAATCAATTTAGAAAGAATAATTTGGTTTCTTGTAATGGACGTTTGTACTCTTCTGTTTGTCAAACCTGTGTGTTTGGTAAACATATTAAACTTTCGTTTCTGCATCTACTACTAATACTGTTATGCCATTTGATATTTTGCATTGTGATTGGTGGACTTCACCTGTATTAAGTGCTACAAGTCATAAGTACTATTTGCTCATTCTTGATGATTTTTTGAATTTTTTGTGGACCTTTCCCTTAGGACAAAAATCACAGACCTATAACATTTTGAAATAATTTAGTGTGTTTATCAAAACTCAGTTTGACAAAATCATTAAATGTTTTCAATGTGATAATGGGGGGGAATTTATAAATGCCCAATTTCAAATTTTTTGTCAACAAAATGGGATGTATGTCCGTATTTTCTGTCCACATACATCTTCTCAAAATGGGAAAGCTGAAAGAAAGATTCGAACAATAAACAATATGAATCGCTCTATCCTTATGCATTCATCCACACCATCAAATTTTTGGCATCATGCTCTTCAAATGACTACATATCTCTTAAATATTCTTCCTAGTAAACTACTCTTCAATGTGTCCCATACTCAGGTATTGTACAACAGTATTCCTTAGTTTACACATTTACAGGTTTTTGGGTGTTTGTGTTATCCCTTGTTTCCGTCCACTACCATTCATAAACTTCAAGCTCGATCTACTCTTTGCGTGTTTTTGGGGTACCCACAAAATCATAGGGGATATAAATATTTTGATATGTCAATAGGAAAAATCATTATTTCTCATCATGTTATCTTTGATGAATCAACCTTCCCGTTTGCTACATCTCGAGCGACATCCCCACCTTTATATGATTTTCTGGACGACAAAATTCATCTAATTTTGAGGTATCATCTAAACTCTCAAAATAACAATTTAGGGCCATCACCAACCCCTACAACTCAACCCGTCACCCCACCCTCTTCCGGCAACACACTGGCCCAAACCAGTATCAGGCCCACTATCTCAGCCCAAAATATCGAAACCACCCTACCCACTGTTTCGACCCAAAATCCTAACACCATCCAATGGCCCAACACCTCAACGGACTATGGAAACACGTGCAATGCAGGGGATGTTTTGCCCTAAACACCATTTTAACCTAACCACCTAAGTCTAACCCTCACCAATACCAAAAAATTCCAAAGCTGCCTTATCAGACCCAAATTGGAAGGTTTCCATGTTAGATAAATTTACTGGTCTTATTCAAAATAAGACGTGGGATTTGGTACCACGACCATGTAATGTGAATATAATTCAGTCAATATGGGGGTTTTGCCATAAAAAGAATTTGATGGTTCTTTTGCGAGATCGTCTTGTTGGTGATGACATGTCTCAGCAGGTGGAAGTAGATTGCGGTGAAACATTCAGTCATGTAGTCAAGCCTGCAACTATCAGGACTGTTCTTAGTATGGAACTGTTCAAGTCATGGTACATTCATCAGTTAGATGTCAAGAATGCATTTTTACATGACCATTTACAGGAAATGGTATACATTCATCAGTCGTTGGGATTCCGCAATCCTGCCCATCCAGTTCATGTGTGCCCATTGAGAAAATCCTTATATGGTCTGAAACAAGCTCCTCGGGCATGATATAACATGTATGCAAGATTTTTTTCCAAATTGGGATTCTCTCAAAGCAAGTCCGATCAGTCTCTCTTTATTTATATAAAGGGCATTGATGTGGCTTATATACTTCTGTATGTTGATGACATTATCCTCACTACATCCTCAACTTCACTTCGCCGGTCCATTATGTCCCTTCTTGCAGCTGAAATTGCAATGAAAGACTTAGGTCCGTTGAATTATTTTCTTGGCATTGTTGTCACTCACTATGCAGGTAGTCTATTTCTCAGTCAAAAGAAGTATGTTGAGGAGATACTTGACAAAACAGGGTTGTCTTCATGAAAACTTTCCCATACTCCGGTGGACATGAAGGCGAAGTTGAGCAATGCTTCAGGTAATCCATACAGCGACCCCACACATTACCGCAGCCTAGCTGGTGCATTGCAGTAACTCACTTTTACGAGGCTTGATGTTTCCTATGTGGTCCAGCAAGTTTGTTTACACATGCATGATCCGAATGAAGAACATATGAGGGCTCTCAAGAGGATTCTGCAGTATGTTAAGGGTACTCTTCAGTTCGGACTACATCTGTATAAGCCCTCCATCTCGAGTCTTTCTCCCTACACTGATGCGGATTGGGGCGGCTGCCCAGACACACGATGTTCCACTTCCGGCTATTGTGTATTATTGGGTGACAATCTCATTTCATGGTCGTCCAAACATCAGTCCACGCTATCTCGGTCAAGTGCAGAGGCATAGTACAGAGGGGTGGCCAATGTTGTTGCTGAATCATATTGGCTTCGGAATCTGCTACTGGAGCTCCATTGTCCGATTGAAAAAGGCAACAGTGGTCTATTGTGACAATGTAAGTGCGATCTACTTCTTTGGCAATCTTGTTCAGCATCAACGCACGAAGCACATTGAAATGGATATCCTATTTGTCCGAGAAAAAGTTGTCCATGGTCAAATCCGGGTTCTCCATGTCCCATCCCGTTATCAGATAGTTGACATTTTTACGAAAGGTCTTTCACGTGTACTGTTTGATGATTTCAGGGACAGTCTCAGCATCCGAGAACCTTTAGCTAAGACTGCGGGGGACTGTTAGAGTAATTATGGACATATCCCATAATTACCTCTCATTTATTATAATTGATATGTAATATATTGAAATTACTATAATTGTAATTAGTATCTCTTATTTTAGGTAAGGTAGATTAGAAGGATTGTATATATATATATATATATATTGTATCTTGGGAAGAATATTAATCAAGGGATTCAATTCTTTACATTAATTAATGGTTATTTTTAAGGGGGCGAATTAACTAAGATATTTAGTTAGATGAAGGTGAACTTGTTGTAGACACCAAAATTTTATCTGATTCAAAATAGACTCTACAAGATGAGTCCAATTCATTTTCAAATTCGTTCATTAGAGTTTCTTGGAAGTTACTCTACCCTAAACTCTGACTCATGCCTATAAAAAGGCATAGATTCCTTGAAAAGACATCTCGAATATCCCATAAACTCATGGATATTCATAAATATATCATCAAATATTATCTTTCAAGACATCTAAAAAATCTCATAAATCTCGAGATATTCACAAAAAGGTCAAGACATCAAATACCGCCTTTATCAAGGTCTTCCTACATTCGAGAAATACGTTATTAGAAGAGAAGAATCAAGAAAATAAACAGATTTGTCCCACAATATTCATTAATAAATTTATTTCTTCATATTTTGTTTGTGTTGCAGTTTACTTCCACATATTCAAAATTTGCTGCAAACACTTATTTTTTATGATTTATTTTTAACACAGCGAGTGGCAAAACAAGAACCTTTCTTTTACATTTTTATTAAAATGATCTTCTACTGAAAGTCTGAAATGAGAATGACATGTACTTTTCCTCTTGTAACAATAGTAATTCTTTGTTTCCTGAAATTGCGTGTGAACTCTATGTGAAATATATTTCAGGGAATTGCGTACTATCACATGCTTAAGGTTATTTAATTAAGCAATCATAGCAAAATTCACAAAGTATCCAACATTGACGTGAGACAAACACTAGAATATGAAATAGAAATCACCATTCTAATCTTTGCCATTATTGGCTTGAAAGCAATCCTTTCAATTTCTCCTACAAAACTAATTAAAAAAGAATACCTGTCATTAATTAGGTAGGTCCAAAACCATGTTCATACGCAACAAAATAGTTAATCATAAGATCTAGAGCTAATAACTCATGAGAAATTCACAATGTCAAAACGAAATAAAATAAAAAAGAGAATGACATATGATCAACTTTAATTAAGTAAAGGCTATATATAGTTAGATTTCTCTATATATATCATCCTCTATAATAATATTTCACTGTATTAATCATTTTTCTTTGAAATTGTTTTTCATATTATGTATATTTATATATTTTCTATTACAACATGTCATTATAACATCTAAAAAATATCTGAACAAATAATATTGTTATAGAGATGTTTAATTGTATCTTTTTTAAATTTCTCTCATCTTCGCAAAGGAGAAGATTTGATTCAACTAGTAAGATTACGTTTTAATATATGTCCATAAGGCCATAACTTTAGGATCAACGCCGACATGACGAACAAAACATCTGTATCTATATATTATTAAAAGCAGAAGAAAAAGATACTATATTAAGTCAGATGTCATAATCACAAAAGCCCAAGTGTCACTTTTTAGGATACCTAATCTGTCAAGTCAGATGTCATAATCACAAAAGTCTAAGTGTCACTTTTTAGGATACCTAATTTGCCTCGATTTTTTACCTATAAATACAGGCATTCACTTCATTATTCATACACTTGATTTCATATCATTATTCTACGTCTCAGAGACTCATAATTAAAACACTCTCTCGAACCTCTGTCAGATTTCCTAACTTTTCAAAAGAGAAATACATTGAAGCTTGGAGCTTGCAGTCATAGGGGCATTCGCGTACACACCTATAGTAGATAAAGATTCCAGATAAATACAACATGTAAGTATTCATGATTTATGATTGCAGGTTTTAATTGTCATAGAACCATACCAGAATAAGTTGTTGGGGTAAGTAAGAACAAAATTTTAACTTCCGTTGTGCCTTACTTATATGTTTTGAACCTAACAAATCCCTACAGTGGTATCAGAGCCCTCACTGGTTCAATGGTTATATGATAATTGAATAAAATAATAATATGGGTTAAACATAAAATTAGATTAAAACGAGGCTTCTTGAAATCCTACATGTCTTGACTGAATGTTAACCTTTTGATATCACCCTAAATTATCTCATACGCTAACTCGAGGAAGTCATTCCGCTCTAACTCGGACTAAGCCAAAAGTGGGTTGTGCGGCTCATTGCACGGTGCACGGCTAAGAACGGGTAAAAACGGATAAGAACGGATGATGGTCGATATGGGCGTTATTGATAATGGTGGGTGATGATAAAGGATCTGTCATTTGGTCCCTAAATTGGATTTAGGGCTCGAACGATTTTGAAAAAATCAACACATAAACATTTGTCAAGACATCGGCGTCGCGACGCTTGCTAGGGTTTCAAGGCGGCGTCGCGGCTCCATGGTGGAGTGTCGCGGCGCTAATGCATTTGCAGAAATCGAAAGGTTTCTGCCTCTGCAGCGCCGCGGCTCCATGGTGGAGTGTCACGACGCTAATGCATTTGCAGAATCCGAAAGGTTTCTGCCTTTGCAGCGCCGCGACTCCATGGTGGAGCGTCACGGCGTTAATGCGTTTGCAGAAATCGAAAGGCTTCTGCCTCAGTGGTGTCGCGGCCCCACCTGTCTAGAAATAAAAAAATTCAGAGTTCAGAATGTTTAACCCAATTGGTTTAGAACCTACCAAGATGTGTTATTGAAGTTATCAGCCAAAGCAAATACGGAGATAGCGTAAGCTTGGATCTTGTCCCATTATGACCTCAATTAATATAGGTTAGTATTCTACCATGGGGTCGTAGAAGTATGTTAAAATAGTGGGAGCTAATTAAACAAAAGGCCATGTTGATTAGCCTAAACGAATGTGTATAATAGGAAATAGATTTTGAGTTCGATTTCCAGTCTATCTAATTCTTCAGATTATCAAAGATGTTGAGCTTATCATTGAAAATATTGATTGAGATGAACAAACTTACTGGACCGAACTACCTTGACTGGCTACGGAATTAGTGCTGAGATAAGAGAAAATAGAATACGTGTTGGACACGGTATTCCCAATAGTCTCTGCGACAGACTCTGCTGAATATGCCTCTTTTGATAAAGATGCCTACCAAAAATACCTAGATGATGCCACTTCAGCACGGTGCGTGATGTTGTCTTCCATGTCATTGGAACTTCAGAGACAACATGAGAACATGGGTCCCAATGAGATGCTCGAACACTTGAAGAGTCTCTATGACTCACAATCTCGACTATGGAATATGAGTTGTTGACACCCAATTTTGTCCCATCTTTTTGGATTTTATTTGCAATTTTTAATATTTTTGACACTTTAAAACAATTTTAAAATATAGGCATATATGTGTATATATATCATTATTATCATTTATTATTTGCATTTTTACTGTCATTTGCATTTTTATATCACAAGCATACTTTTATCTTAATATTATATGTTATTTTATTTTCGCAAAACGGCATTGCATTTTTATTTTTTATTTAAGCATCAAGAATTTCACAAATATTATATTTTTATCATATTGTCATCTTTACAATTTATAATTTTTGCAAAGCTTTTTATTTTTATTTTTTTTATATATAATAAAACCCTTTTCATATTTTTAAACCCAAAACAACTTCTACTCAACCCAAAACAATTCCTACCCAACCCAAACTAAAACCCATTTTCGTCCAAGCCCAACCCATCACCCATTTCATTTCCCCTAAAACAACTCCAAACCCACCACAAAACAAATACCCATTTTCGGCTAAGTCCAACACTTTATTTTCACCCATATCCTCCAAACCCACCACAAAACAAATACCCAATTCGGCTAAGCCCAACACCCTTTATTTTCACCCATATCCTCCAAACCCACCACAAAACAAATACCCAATTCGCCAGTAAACCGAACCGGCCCATCACCCCTTCCCCTTTATTTTCCCCCCATTAAAACAAACCCTATTTTTTTTTCCATATATCTCTCACTCTCTCACTCTCTCACTCTCTCACTCTCTCACTCTCTCACTCTCTCTTCCCTGCTACCCCATCAGCCGCAACACCCCATGCCCGACCCGACGTCGCCAGCCACCACGACGCCACCATACCCCAAGCAACACCACGCCGGCCATGACACCCTCACCACTACCATACCCACATCGACAACCCCCATACCCGTGACCCTACACGCCGTCACCTCACCCATCGCCGCCACTCGCCGCGCGACACACCACCACGACCCACACCGTGGGTCACCCATACGCCGCTCCCATCACTTCACCCATACCTACACCCCAAAAACTCGCGATCTCGTCCCCTAAAATCTGTAACCTTTTGCCCCTTTGTTTTGATTTCAAACTCGATTTTAGGGGGGTGGAGGTCGTTTTGTTGGTGGTTTCCGTTCGGTTTTGTGGGTTTTATTTCCGGTCGGAGTGCTAAAAAAACAAGAACAATCCGGGTCGGGTCACTGTTCCGATCGGGCCAGAACCGGGTCAGGTAAGTTTTCCATATTTTTATGCTTTTATATCTCCTTGTTGGTTATCTGAAGAATTGAAAAAAAAGTTGTTCCTGGTCAGTCATCGTTTGCCTGGGTCGACCCGGTTTGAATGAATTTCCAGATTTTTATGTTTTATGTGTGCTGTTGGTTACCTGAAATTTGGAGAAAACCGATTCGGGTTGAAAAACATCTGGTTCGGGTCGGGTCGACCCGGGTCGGTTAATTTCCAGATTTTTGTGTGTTTATATTGTGTTGTTGTTTACCTGGAATTTTGGAAAGAATTGATTCGAGTCGTGACTGTTCCGGGTCGGGTCATCGATTCGGTGTCGGGTCGACCCGATTTGGATAAATTTCCAGATTTTATTTTATATATATTGTTGTTGGCTATCTGAAAATACAAGAAAAATTGATTCGGTCCGATTGCATTTGGGTTGAGTTTCTTTGATTCGGGTCAGTCGGCCGGTCTTGTAATAATTCCATTTTTGGATTTTAATATTTTGTTGTTGATTATCTGAAAAATACAAAAAAATCTTAGATTCCGGGCCGGGTCGACCCGAAATCCGCCGGATCATCGTTCGATGTCGGGTCAAATTCCGTAATTCGGTCGGACATCTTAATTGAAAATTGTTGGTTTATTTTGGCATTTAAATATTCATACACGGATATCTTGTATTTTCTTTGTTTTATCATTTTAACTAATCTCGCATTTTGGCCGATGAAATTAAATTGAGTAGCGCTTTTTGTTTCGTTTCTCTGTTTTTACATTTTCAACATCCGGTACAGCGGATTCTTGTTTATTGTCTTAACTAATACTGCACTTAGGCCGATGAAATTGAATTCGAGGCCGCGCTTTTTTTCTTTCTTTCGTTTCTCTTTTCTGTTTTTAAACATCCGTGCAATGGATTACTGTTTTGGTTTAGGTTACTGTTTTTTGAATAAATATTGCATTTAGCACTGCTTTTCAGCACTGTTTTTAACATCCGGGCAGCGGATATTTACTGTTTTTTTTCATTTACTAAACATCCCGTCTTCTCGGGAATTGCCTCTGTTTTTCTGCTTATTGTTTATCGCCCTCTGCTTACCGCTGTCTGAGTTCAATTTTTAATTTTGCTGATTTGAACACGATATCACACCGCCGATGAAAAAATATCCGTCGATTTTTGAGGCCTCCACAGTTGTAAAGACGGAAAATAAAACTTCTGGGCAATGATGAAATTTAAATCTTTTTCACCCGAGAGACCAATTTGTTCGGCAGGCAAGGCAACTAAAATGACCCACGAGTCATATGTTCGCAGCCACGACGTGATTGGAATGATCTTTTCAAAATTTAAGTCTGAGCCCTCCGTAATCAAAACATTTATTGTTTTGGTTACGGATCCGAAGTTATGTATATTCAATTGTTTCTAGCATTTATTCTTGACTGACTTGCAAAGATAAAGTCAAAGAAGGCAAATAACCCTCAGAGATTATTTATTTTGTTGTTGTCTTTTACTTTCTTTAATTAAGCTTTATTCCATTTTGTATTGTAATATTATTGTACTCGTGAAATTATTGAAATGTTTAGAATAGGCATACATAGAATTAATTAATAGGGTAGTCTAAAATTGAAAACCCATCGCTAGTTTATTTATTTTAGGCTCGGTTAGTTTTAAAATCGTTAATCGCTAGTTTATATATTTTTAGGCTCGTCGCCCATAAGAAATCACATTGCATACTTCTTTATCAATTTTCATACGAATGCATATTCATATTCTTTTCTAGCTTTACATGTATATTAATGTCATACAAATGTATACTTGTACAAATGCATCATTTCATTAAATACTTGCAATATTATTTTTTATACTTGTAAAACATGCACTTTTTAACATAATAATTAACCTGAGTTTGATTGGATAACCGCAAGTTAGCGGATCTTAAAGGATGTCTAACCCCTTCCCTTTAGGATAATAAAGAACCCTTACCTAGAATCTTATTAGTTTCGCAGACCACAAAATTGGAGTTATTTTGCAGCATTTAGTTAGCATTTAGGTGCCCTAATTCACCTTAGAATAATTAGGTGGCGACTCCTCAAAGCAAGCATTTTATTCAATCCAGAGGGAATCGACGCCATAGCGTCGCGAAGCCCGCAGGTCAAAATCGGGTGCGACAGCATGGCGACTCCACTGGGGAAATTCAGGTTTTTAACCATAGCAAGTTCAGGTTAATTATTATTGCGCTTTATTTTGCTTCTTATTTATTCTACTGCTTCTAATTGTTTTCTTTTTGAAATTTTGTATGTTTAACTTCTTTAATAGCTATATTCTTTTATTGCTTTCCTTAAATTGGCATTTCGCTCATATTTCTTCCACTATGGAAAATTGACACTATCACACATTACACGCGAGGTGTGTTTTGCGCACCATAAATTCTTTCAAATTACCAAATTTTAGGAGAGTTGGCGTATCTGTGAGTGTCCGGACCATCCTGAGGGCGTAGCCTTCTCACTCGAGTAGTCCGCTCGGGAACCTTGAGTCGATAAGCCTAATCTTAGTAAATTTAGGATAGAGCTATACCCTTTTATTTTTAATCATGCATACATACACCATAGGTGGGTGGATCCTTGGCATCAACTCCACAAGAAACAAATCCACCAAAATTATCGACAGGACTCGCGCCCCCAACGACCATCAACACATTATTTGTAGCGTGATAATGATGGACTAATCCAAGCCTAATCATGTCATGCCGATATTGGAAAATGTACATACATTTTGTCTTCATTTCCAACAAAAGCCATGTTGTTTGACAGCTTGGATTATTACGTCGTAATCTCTCATATTTGGCGTTTAGGCCCACCTCTGGCATAAGAGAGGCTCCATGCATGATAGGACGCGTATTTAATTCCTGCTCAGTTTGTTTGCTATTTTTCTTCTTTTATCTCTGTACATATTATTTAATGCAATAATTAGCTGCTTCAATTTTGTACATATCATATCATGTCGCTTGCGACTCTTGAACAGAAATTGTGTCCGCCGAGAATAAAACGTTCTTGAACATCAACTCTCGGACCTTGTGAAGCAATCAGGGGAGTCTTTGACTATACTATCACACATCCACATTTTATTATTCTTTCTGTGACTTTCCTCCTTTCACCTGGTGCTTTTATTTTTGCAGGTTGATCGTCCTTGCGAACAGTCGAGGGCGGTCATTCTAAAACATTATTCCTGGATATACTCCAGAAAAGAACAAAGCCAAAGGCTTTCACAAAGATGACCGAAAGATGTTTTGATTGGAAAAAGTCAGCCAACCTCAGATTCAACGAGTCATCACTTTAATTTGTCTATACTTTTGTTTTGTTACATATTTGCAAATTCAGTTGATATGTTTAATTTTCGTTACATAATTTTTTTATATCATACCATTTTTACAACATATCTTACGAACTACGAGTGTCTGATTCTCATCATACGGTGTGATACGTAGGTAACCCTTCTCGGGTGCGACACCCCTAAAAAAAAAATCAAATAAAAAAAAATGAAAAAAATGATTTCGGATTATCAATCTTTTTTTTTTCATTACATCCTAATATGGACAATTACTTTTTTATTGCATACAATTTTACTTGCTATCCTATCGTGGATAAATTCTTTTTCAATCATACATTTTTTATAACCTATCTGCACGAACTACGCACACCTGATTCTCGTCAAAGATGAGATACGTAGGCAACCCTATTCGGGTTCGGTACCCTTTATTCAAAAATACAAAAAAATATATATATATATATATATATTTTAAGAATCATTGATTGACTTGGTTGATACCAACACAGTTAGGAGTGTGCATAGAAAGAACAGGCAGAGAAGACTGACTTCGTGGTAAATCATAGATTCTTCTGGTACCTCTCATTCACGCCTGTATTGACATTTAAAAATTGTTTTGCATGCTTCCAAGATATGAACATAGCCAACCTCATCGTTTCATGTGCATTGTGTGGTGAGTTTTTAGAATAAGTTCAATTGCATTGCATTGTGATCTAGAACTTGGCTCGAATGTTTGTTGAGGCGAAATCCTGAGTAACACTTGGTATAGGAAATGATTGTAGGCTTTCTTTGATCCGTTTGAGCCTTTTCAGCTTACCAAATAACATTATCCGTAGCACTTCCCCTTTGAGCCTAAAGCCTATTTTTTTTAACAACCACATCTTATGCCTATACCCTTTCTGAGTGCGTACACGCGCTATCCCTCTTTTGGCCCGACCTCCTTGAGCGCATAAGAAATATGCAAATTGCTGAAAATGATTCGAGTTGAAGTTGCAATGTTCCCAAAAGAGGAAATGAAAACAAAATAAAAGGACGACTTCACACAAAGGAGTCAAAAAGCCCCGACAAAAAAAAAAGAAAAAAAAAGGGAAATAACTCGAAAAGGAGAAAAAGCTCCAAACGAAATATTCAAATGAAGTCTGTAAAAAACAAAGGGGGCAAAAAGAAGCAAATCGGCATCAAGGCACAAAAATACCAAGCGCGGACATATTTCAACGCTCAAGGAAGGATTAGTCACTCCTTACCCAAATAATATCCTTTCCTTTCCCCAAGCCTACATTACAAACCCATAACAAGCCCTACATGATCCTATACCGAGGGTTCTCACATTAGTGGATACTCACATGACGGCCAAGCCTATGGTATCACAATTAAATGCATTGAACATCTTTCTGAGGGTGAGTGTACTTCTCTAGACGTCCCAAAGTTCAAAATACTGAAATACATGTGAGGAAGGGACTTTCTTTCAGTGAGGGCATTTGAAACATGAGGATGCATATATGTCAAAATCTTGGCTTGAAGCAAGTGTCGATACTCAGGTATGTCTGAGGTAGCATCTGAAGCTGTAGGAATTACCTTGAAGTCTGTCTCGATTTGACAGAAAGCAAATAACGAAAACTCCTAAGCACAATACTAATTGTTGGTACCAACCGAAGTCAAAACGTGATTATGTCTTTTTCATATTTTCAAAAAAAAAAAAAAAAAAAAAAAACACAACAACAAAAAAAAAAAAACCTTGCAAAATATATTGCATCATTTTTTCAAACTCTAGTCACTCTCTTTTACAAAAAAAAAAAATATTCTACAAATACAAATCTCTTTTGCCGCATGAACTACGTTATGACCTGATTCCCTCGGCGGGATACGTAGGCGGCCACATCAGCTTCGGTCTCATTTTTAGAAAACCCTTACAAAATTCATTTTGCTTGCATGAACTACGTTATGACTGATTCCTCGGCGGGATACGAGGCGACTACATCGACCGGTCCCATTTTGGAAAACTTCACAATCGTCATTTTACTTGCAAATAACTACGTTATGACTGATTTCCTTTATCGAATACGTGGCGGCCTATACCGGCCGGTCACACCATTGGAAATTGTGTGTCCATTCTCTTGCACACAACAAAATACGCTCACATGATCGCCTTGATAGGACAAACAAGTTGCCCGCACAAACTTCGATTTTGTCGGTTGAAAGTTCAACATCTTCATATATACTAGAAACTGGGGCATATTTTAAGGGTTCACTGCAAGAATATGCCAATGGACCTGGAAAATGCCAGACAACTGAGTCTTCAATCTAAACCAATATGAGCTTGCAAGCGTCCAGGGCAAAAGCTACAAATGTCCATTATATTATTATTTAATTTCTGTCAGGCGCCCACCTCCTAATGCGGGTATTTAAATTTCAGTCAGGCGCCCACCTCCTAATGCGGGTATTTCAATTTCAGTCAGGCGCCCACCTCCTAATGCGGGTATTGCATTTTCAGTCAGGCGCCCACCTCCAAATGCGGGTATTTAAATTTCAGTCAGGCGCCCACCTCCTAATGCGGGTATTTTATTTTCTGTCAGGCGCCCACCTCCTAATGCGGGTATTTTAATTTCAGTCAGGCGCCCACCTCCTAATGCGGGTATTTAAATTTCTGTCAGGCGCCCACCTCCTAATGCGGGTATTTCAATTTCAGTCAGGCGCCCACCTCCTAATGCGGGTATTTCAATTTCAGTCAGGCGCCCACCTCCTAATGCGGTATTTGATTTGATCAGCGCCCACCTCCTAACGCGGGTATTTGATTTGATCAGCGCCCACCTCCTAATGCGGGTATTTCAATTCTGTCAGCGCCCACCTCCTAACGCGGGTATTTCAATTTACATCAGGCACCCACCTCCTATCGGGTATTTAAATTTGATCGGCGCCCACCTCCTAACGCGGGTATTTCATTTTCAACAGCGCCCACCTCCCAACGCGGTATTTTATTTTGATCAGCACCCACCTCCTATCGGGTATTTAAATTTGATCGGCGCCCACCTCTGTCTGGGTATTTAAATTTGATCAGCGCCCACCTCCTAACGCGGTATTTCAATTTGATCAGCCCACCTCCCATCGCGGGTATTTCAATTTGATCGGCGCCCACCTCCTATCTGGTATTTCAATTTGATCAGCGCCCACCTCCTATCGCGGTATTTGATTTGATGGCGCCCACCTCCTATCGCGGTATTTTGATCAGCGCCCACCTCTATCACGGGTATTTCAATTCGTCAGCGCCCACCTCTAATGCGGTATTTCAATTGTCGAGCACCCACCTCCTAACGCGGGTATTTAAATTTGATCAGCGCCCACCTCCTAATGCGGGTATTTCAATTTGATCAGCGCCCACCTCCTAACGCTGGGTATTTCAATTTCAACCAGCGCCCACCTCCTATCGGGTATTTTATTTTCGATCAGGCACCCACCTCCTAACGCGGGTATTTAAATTTTCATCAGCGCCCTCTGTCACGCGGTATTTAAATTGTCAGCGCCCACCTCGCGGGTATTTCAATTTCAGCCAGCGCCCACCTCGCGGGTATTTCAATTTGATCAGCGCCCACCTCCTAATCTGGGTATTTCAATTTCTGTCAGCGCCCACCTCTGTAACGGGTATTTCAATTTGATCAGGCGCCCACCTCCTAACGGGTATTTTATTTTGATCAGGCACCCACCTCCCACGCGGGTATTTAAATTTTAGTCAGGCACCCACCTCTGTCGCGGTATTTCAATTTCGTCAGCGCCCACCTCCTAACGCGGTATTTAAATTGTCAGCGCCCACCTCCTAACGCGGGTATTTAAATTTCAGCGCCCACCTCTTAATGCGGGTATTTTAATTTCACCAGGCACCCACCTTCCAATGCGGGTATTTCAATTTCATTCAGGCACCCACCTTCCAATGCGGGTATTTTAATTTCGATTAGGCGCCCACCTTCTAACGCGCGGGTATCTTAATTTCATTCACGCTTATGCGACGTCGCCATCTGCATAACGTCTAAGTGACGACGTCGCCTCATCACGCCTATGATACATCATCATCCGCATCGGGAAGTACTTTGAACATCGTTCACCCTTCCCCAAGATCTCGCCACATCCGCAACCTGTCATCATAAGTCGACACTTTGGGGCATTGTTTCTTGAATCTGCACCATCTCTTACAACTTCTCTCCCTGGATTCTATTTCTTACCATGCATCTCTAATCTTCCCTCGAGTCCGGTGATCGTGACAAAATTGGCTACTCAGTCAACTTCTTTGGCCGAAAACTCTTTCATCGTCTGGCCAAAGAAGGGCATCTGTTGACACCCAATTTTGTCCCATCTTTTTGGATTTTATTTGCAATTTTTAATATTTTTGACACTTTAAAACAATTTTAAAATATAGGCATATATGTGTATATATATCATTATTATCATTTATTATTTGCATTTTTACTGTCATTTGCATTTTTATATCACAAGCATACTTTTATCTTAATATTATATGTTATTTTATTTTCGCAAAACGGCATTGCATTTTTTATTTTTTATTTAAGCATCAAGAATTTCACAAATATTATATTTTTATCATATTGTCATCTTTACAATTTATAATTTTTGCAAAGCTTTTTATTTTTATTTTTTTTTTATATATAATAAAACCCTTTTCATATTTTTAAACCCAAAACAACTTCTACTCAACCCAAAACAATTCCTACCCAACCCAAACTAAAACCCATTTTCGTCCAAGCCCAACCCATCACCCATTTCATTTCCCCTAAAACAACTCCAAACCCACCACAAAACAAATACCCATTTTCGGCTAAGCCCAACAGCGCTTTATTTTCACCCATATCCTCCAAACCCACCACAAAACAAATACCCAATTCGGCTAAGCCCAACGACCCTTTATTTTCACCCATATCCTCCAAACCCACCACAAAACAAATACCCAATTCGCCACCCCAAACCGAACTGCCCATCACCCCTTCCCCTTTATTTTCCCCATTAAAACAAACCCTATTTTTTTCCATATATCTCTCACTCTCTCACTCTCTCACTCTCTCACTCTCTCACTCTCTTCTCTTCAACCCCATCACCATGAACACCCCATGCCTCGACCCGACGTCGCCGGCCACCACGACGCCACACCCCATACCAAGCAACACCACGTCGCCGGTCATGACACCCTCACCACTACCATACCCACAGTCGACAACCCCCCATACCCGTGACCCCTACACGCCGGTCACCTCACCCACTGCCGCCACCAGGCCCCGAACACACCACCACGACCCCACACCGTCGGTCACCCATACGCCGCACCCATCACTTCACCCATACCTACACCCCAAAAACTCGCGATCTCGACCCCTAAAATCTGTAACCTTTTGCCCCTTTGTTTTGATTTCAAACTCGATTTTAGGGGGGTGGAGGTCGTTTTGTTGGTGGTTTCCGTTCGGTTTTGTGGGTTTTATTTCCGGTCGGAGTGCTAAAAAAACAAGAACAATCCGGGTCGGGTCACTGTTCCGGTCGGGCCAGAACCGGGTCAGGTAAGTTTTCCATATTTTTATGCTTTTATATCTCCTTGTTGGTTATCGAAGAATTGAAAAAAAGTTGTTCCGGGTCGGATCATCGTTAAGTGGGTCGACCGGTTTGAATGAATTTCAGATTTTTATGTTTTATGTGTCTTTGTTGGTTACTGAAATTTGGAGAAACCGATTCGGGTTGAAAACATCCGGTTGGTCGATCGACCGGGTCAGTCGACCGGTCGGTTAATTTCAGATTTTTGTGTGTTTATATTGTGTTGTTGTTTACGGAATTTTGGAAAGAATTGATTCGAGTCGTGACTGTTCCGGGTCGGGTCATCGATTCGGTGTCGGGTCGACCCGATTTGGATAAATTTCCAGATTTTATTTTATATATATTGTTGTTGGCTATCTGAAAATACAAGAAAAATTGATTCGTCCGATTTACATTTGGGTTGAGTTTTGATTGATTCAAGATCGGTCACCGGTCTTGTAATAATTCCATTTTTTGGATTTTAATATTTTGTTGTTGGTTATCTGAAAAATACAAAAAAAAATGTTTGATTCCGTGTCGGGTCAACCCGAAATCCGGGCGGATCCTTTGTTGAGTGTCGGGTCAAATTCCGCACTGGTCGGACATCTTAATTGAAAATTGTTGGTTTATTTTGGCATTTAAATATTCATACACGGATATCTTGTATTTTGTTGTTTTATCATTTTAACTAATACTGCATTTTGGCCGATGAAATTAAATTCGAGGCCGCGCTTTTTGTTTCGTTTCTCTGTTTTCTGTTTTCAACATCCGTGCAACGGATTACTGTTTTATTGTTTTAACTAATACTACACTTAGGCCGATGAAATTGAATTCGAGGCCGCACCTTTTCTTTCTTTTTTCGCTTTCTTCTCGCTTTTAAACATCCGCAATGGATTCTTGTTTTGGTTTAGGTTACTCGCTTTTTGAATAAATATTGCATTTAGCAATCGCCAAAGATTGTTTTTAACATCCGGCGTGGATATTTACTTTTTTTTTCATTTACTAAACATCCCGCCTTCTGAATTGCCTCTGCTTTTACGCTTATTGTTTATCGCCCTCTGCCGCCGCTGCGTAGTTCCAATTTTTAATTTTGCTTGATTTGAACACGATATCACACCGCCGATGAAAAATATCCGTCGATTTTTGAGGCCTCCACAGCTTGTAAAGACGGAAAATAAAATTTACGGGCAATGATGAAATTTAAATCTTTTTCACCCGAGAGACCAATTTGTTAGTGAGCAAGGCAACTAAAATGACCCACGAGTCATATGTTCGCAGCCACGACGTGATTGGAATGATCTTTTCAAAATTTAAGTCTGAGCCCTCCGTAATCAAAACATTTATTGTTTTGGTTACGGATCCGAAGTTATGTATATTCAATTGTTTCTAACTGTTTATTCTTGACAGCTTGCAAAGATAAAGTCAAAGAAGGCAAATAACCCTCGGAGATTATTTATTTTGTTGTTGTCTTTTACTTTCTTTAATTAAGCTTTATTCCATTTTGTATTGTAATATTATTGTACTCGTGAAATTATTGAAATGTTTAGAATAGGCATACATAGAATTAATTAATAGGGTAGTCTAAAATTGAAAACCCATCGCTAGTTTATTTATTTTAGGCTCGGTTAGTTTTAAAATCGTTAATCGCTAGTTTATATATTTTTAGGCTCGTCGCCCATAAGAAATCACATTGCATACTTCTTTATCAATTTTCATACGAATGCATATTCATATTCTTTTCTAGCTTTACATGTATATTAATGTCATACAAATGTATACTTGTACAAATGCATCATTTCATTAAATACTTGCAATATTATTTTTTATACTTGTAAAACATGCACTTTTTAACATAATAATTAACCTGAGTTTGATTGGATAACCGCAAGTTAGCGGATCTTAAAGGATGCCTAACCCCTTCCCTTTAGGATAATAAAGAACCCTTACCTAGAATCTTATTAGTTTCGCAGACCACAAAATTGGAGTTATTTTGCAGCATTTAGTTAGCATTTAGGTGCCCTAATTCACCTTAGAATAATTAGGTGGCGACTCCTCAAAGCAAGCATTTTATTCAATCCAGAGGGAATCGACGCCATAGCGTCGCGAAGCCCGCAGGTCAAAATCGGGTGCGACATGAGTTACTGATAGAACTTTTTAAGTGTAAGCTCAATGAAGGGGCCAGGTCTCGCAGCATGTATTGAAGATGATAGGGCTGATAGAAAGGCTTGCTTCAATTGGAATGAAGCTGGAAAAGAATGCCACTACCACCCTCATCCTGAACTCTCTCCCTCGTTCCTTTGAGAACTTCATAGTGAATTACAATATGAATGGAACGAAGGCAAGTCTGTCGAAGCTGCACAACATGCTAAAGACCTTTGAGTCTTCCACTTCCAAAGGCAAAGTTGTGCTCATGGTGAGCTCTACTAGCCGACCCAAGCCGAAAGGCAAGGAATGGCAGAAGAAGAAAGGGAAAACAGTCACTGCGCCCTCAGCTATGAATCCTAAGGGAGGTGTGAAGAAGAACAAGGTAAATCCGGATAAGGATGAATGCCTCAACTGCCACAAGAAGGGACATTGGAAGAAGGACCGCACAGCACCAAATGAGAAGGAAAAGCACCAAGTGCTTCTGCCTCTGGTGGACAAGGTATGTATGTCATTGAAACAAATATGTCTATAAATAACTCTCATTCCTGGGTATTGGATATCATTTGTGGCTCACACATTTGTACAAATATGCAGGGGCTAACTGATAGCATGAAGGTTGGACCAAGAGAGGTAGGCCTACGCGTTGGAAATGGAGCACGAGTGGATACTGAGCGCGTAGGAACTTATAGATTAAATTTTCCTTCTGGCTATTATTTAGTGTTGAATGATTGCTACTATGTACCCTCGTTAACGAGGAATATCATTTCTATCCAGTTTTGGACATAGAGGGTTTTTTCTCATATATTTAAAATGGCAGTCAAGTACTATCTTTTGATAATGTTATATATGGAACTGCTCTTCTTGTGGATGGATTATATACACTAAACTGTAGGCGAGAGATATTTAATGTACAAAATAAACAAGCCAAGATAAGTAATAGAAACTCTACCTACCTATGGCACTGTAGACTTGGTCATATCAACGAATCAAGGATAACAAGGTTGGGGAAGTTAGACTACCTCGAACCATTTGACTTGGAGTCTTATGGTAACTGCGAATCTTGCTTGAGAAGAAAGATGACTAATAAATCATTTTCTGGGAAAGGTGTGCGAGCCAAGGAGGTGCTTGAGTTGGTCCATACTGATGTATGTGGGCCATTCTCGACTCAAGCTAAAAGAGGCTTCTCATACTTCATCACTTTTACTGACGACTTCACAAGGTATGGATATGTGTATCTTATGAGACACAAATCCGAGGCTTTTGAGAAGTTCAAAGAGTACAAGTCGAAAGTAGAGAAACAACTTGCAACGAGTATCAAGACCCTTCGATCAGATCGAGGAGGTGAATACTTGAGCAAGGATTTTCTGGATTACTTAAAGCTACATGGAGTCCAATCAGAGTGGACACCTCCTGGAACACCACAGATGAATGATGTTGTCGAAAGGAGAAACTGAACCTTATTGGATATGGTATGATCCATGATGAGCTCATCAGCTCTGCCGACATACCTTTGGGGACATGCTATACAAACCTCGATATATATTCTTAACAGAGTTCCTTCCAAGTCAGTAGAAAAGATACCCTATGAGATATGGTGTGGCAAGAAGCCAGTTCTTAAACATATGAGACCCTGGGGGTGCCCTGCATATGTTAAGAAGATGATCACTGACAAGTTGGAATCCAAAAGTGAGAAATGTTACTTCGTGGGGTATCCAAATGAAACTAAGGGATAATACTTCTATCTTCCTGGAGAACATAAGGTCATTGTTTCCAGGAACGCAACTTTCGTTGAAGAAGAATATGTCTACAAGGAACATAGTTGCACAGAGATAGAACTTGAAGAAATTCAAGAACTACAAGATAACACAGAAGTTGAACCCTTGTCGAATGACCTAAACAAGGATTCAGTGGGAGTATCTGGTAAATATTGGGTACTTAGAGTACGCCCTTCAGCCAGTGGGAGTTCTGTGAGAGATAGTGCAGAAATGCAAGGCTCTCATACACAACCAATGGAAGATGATATAATGGTTGTACATCATTCCATTCATGAAATACATGAAAACGACATTCATGAAAGCTCTCAAGGTGATGGATTGTCCAACACACAAAGACCTTCTCACAATCAGAATGCAACAAACACTGAAAGACAGAATAATCAACTCCGTAGGACCACTAGGACTTATCGTCCGCTTGAAAGACTTAATCTCATTGTTGAAACACACAATAAGATAGATATTTCTGATGACGATGAACCTACAACCTACAGCGAAGCTATGTTAGACATTGATTCGCAAAGATGGCAAGAAGCCATGAAATATGAGATGGACTCGATGTACATAAATCAAGTTTAGAACTTGGTTGATTTGCCAACAAGGGTTAGACCCATAGGATGCAAATGGGTCTTCAAGAAGAAGATTGATGCATATGGCAAGGTACAGACTTATAAAGAAAGATTGGTGACTAAAGGTTATAATCAACGGCCTAGGGTCATTTATGATGAAACCTTTTCACATGTTGCTAAGATTAAGTCCATTCAGATTTTGCTTGCAATAGCTGCATATTATGACTATGACATTTGACAGATGGATGTCAAAACTGCTTTCCTCAATGGTAATATAGTTGAGGAGGTGTATATGAAACAACCTGAGGGTTTTTAACTTGAGTCCAAACCAGATGTTGTATGCAAGCTACAAAAGTCCATTTATGAGCTTAAGCAAGCCTCGAGGAGTTGGAACATTTGCTTTGACAAGGCTAACAAGTCATTTGATTTCATCAGAAGCAAAGATGATCCATGTGTTTATAGTAAATGAAAGGATGGGAGTATTGCCTTAATTATCATATATGTAGATGACATATTGATAATGGGAGACAATAAGACTCTCCTGCAGTCAGTCAAGGAGTGATTGTCCAGTACCTTCATGATGAAGGATTTAGGTGAAGCCTGCTACATTCTGGGATTAGGATCTATAGAGATATACCTAATAGATTGTTGGGGCTGTCACAATCAGTCTACATAGACAAAGTGCTTAGACGTTTTTCTATGGAAAACTCCAAGAAAGGCGGTCTACCTATGGGACAAGGCATCAAGTTATCTAAGAAGGATAGTACTTCTAATACTATAGAACTTGAACGCATGAAAAGGATCCCATATGCTTCGGCTATAGGATCGATCATGTATGCCATGACCTGTACTAGGTCAGATGTGACATTTGCACTTAGTATGACTTGCAACTTCCAGCAGAATCTTGGGGAAGAACACTGGAAGGCAGTCAAGAGTATTCTTAAGTATCTTAGATGAACTAAAGATTACTTCTTAGTCTATGGTGGGGAAGAAAAGCTAACTGCTACTGGGTACACTGATGCTAGCTTCCAGACGGATCTTGATGACTACAAATCTCAGTCTGGGTACACGTTCATTTTCAATGGTGGAGCAAGAGTGGAAAAGTTTTAAACAAGCTACAAATCACGATTCGACAACGTGCGAGTACATTCTTTGGATCGGAAGCTGGTAAAGAAGTTGTTGCAATTTTCGAGTTCCTGAAGGAACTAGGGGTTGTTCCAAGCACCACTTTTCCAATAACGATTTATTGTGACAACACTAGTGCGATTGCGCAAGGTAAGGAACCAAGATCAACCAACATAAATAAGCATGTACCAAGAAAGTACCACATACTCAGAGAGATGGTGGAGACTGAAGAGATTAGATTAGACTATGTTCCCACAAACGATAATCTATCTGACCCATTCACTAAACCATTAAGCTTAATCAAGCATAATGGTCATTTTGAGAATATGGGCATTAGATATGTTGGAGATTGGCTCTAGGCCAAGTGGGAGATTGAAAGTATATTTATGTCCTAGAGACAATCTGTATTAGAACAAATGTACTTTATACACATTCGTATTATAATTAATGGAGATTAATATTTTGGCAGTTGCAATTATTGAATTATTAATTGATTGTTTATAATATTCTATAATATGCATTCCTGGAGGTTACGCTATTATTAATAGTGTGAGATATTAATATTATAATATAATTCTTAAAATAGCCTCGACTAATGATCATCGAGAATGGGATATCGATGATATGTAATAAGTCGACATGGTCTGCATCACATCCTTAGAGGATGTAGTATGTCCCACCTGCTACGAGTAATGGCTACTCGTGATGGACACATGAATACTTTGGAAGTATTGGTATACCCTGCTGATATATTATTTGTTATACTTGTCTAAAGTATGATCAGCGTGTGGGAGATAGAAGTCCTTAGACTTGAGGTCAATACGCACCTTGTCTACAAAGTAATGTACTTTGTTCCTGTCCTAAGCGCAAATTCCTTATAGGTTGAGATACGGCTTGTATTAGGTATATTACTATGTGGATTAAAAGTGATAGTTGAGCCAAGATTAGGATTCATTCCTCGAATGTATATTCGAGAGAACACTCAGATTCTCAGTGATATTAGGTTGACTAAGTCGTTGGCCAACGCAATAGACATATTTAGAATATGGTCTAGTTGTCAACTAATATAGATGAGATACAATGATTAAGCCATTTGGATAGACACTTGACAAATCCTAAGCTTGATCGGGTATGTCGTGAATGAAAGGATTGTATCTTACCACATAGAGGTTAAGTTTACTAGATTCGTGTAAACGTACTTCACATATTGAGTTCGTCTTGCGGCGCCGTCTAGGAGTTTCGCGTAGACCTTAATTTGATTAATGTCGATATGTGAAGGCATGTAGGGTCACACTATGTCGATTGTCCATTCGATCTAAGGATTTATTGAGTGAGTATTAAATATTCGATTTAGAATCGAGCTATTTAAATGAATAATGATTGTTTTAATTAAGTCAAAATTGGATTTTGGATTTAATTAAAAATGTGCAGAAAATAAATTGAGACAGTGCAGGAACACGTCAAGCGCTGCGGCGCCCATACCCTAGGGCCGCGACGCTAATGACCTAATCTACCTCGAATTTTGGGCCAGACCAAAGGTCAAACCCTAATCCGGTTTGACCTAATTTTCACCTACAAATACAGGCATTCACTTCATTATTCATACACTTGATTTCATATCATTATTCTAAGTCTCAGAGATTCAGAATTAAAACACTCTTTCGAACCTCTGCCGGATTTTCTAGCTTTCCAAAAGAGGAATACATTGAAGCTTGGAGCTTGCAATCGTAGGGGCATTCGCGTGCGCACCTATAGTAGATAAAGATTCCAGATAAATACAACCTGTAAGTATTCATGCTTTATGAGTGCAGGTTTTAATTGTAATATAATCATACCATAATAAGTTGTTGGGGTAAGTAAGAACAAAATTTTAACTTCTGCTGTGTCTTACTTATGTATTTTGAACCCAACAAATCTTACAAAACCACTTCATCATTTTTCTGAATTTCAGATGCACAGAGCAAAAATAGCGAATTCGATTGGTCAAAGCTTGATTTTTTTCTAAAACAAGTTCGATTTCTTTTTTCTTAATTCTCTTTAAAGTCTTGGATTATGTGGTTGTTATCCTACATTATAGTTTCCTGATATGCTGGTTCAACTTACGTTGATCAACTTTTAGCTGTTTGTAATTTTTATGAATGGCAGTTGTAATGTTAGAGACTTCCGTGTCGACATATAGGTGTGTGATTTATTAGAAAACTTATAAGACAGTCTTAGAGAATTTTTAAATTATTTTAAAAAATAAATTATTTAGTATTGGAATGCTTGATTGTGTGGAATAGTAGAGAGATTCATATAGTTGGACCAAGTCAAGATTGTAAGTTTTATACCAAACATCGCAGGCATATGTGTTGGCCATAGTTTTCTTTGAAGTAATTGTTGCAGATATGTTTTCTTATTAAAGTTTCAACTTTCAACTATAACTTGGAAATGCATATTTAAGGAGCTCTGCGTGTTGGCATGGATCGGAGAAAGCAAAAAGTGATTGCCAAAACATGGGACCTGTTTCTACTCGGGCCGAGGTCTGTAAGTGACTGTTTCTTTTTTTATTCTTGCTATACATCTATCATGGTTTGGCTGGTTTGAGATGATATCTGAAGAGGTCATCTACAGAATAAATGAAATGATAAATGTTGGAAAGTTTTTTACTATTTTGTCTATTAAAATTATCATACCTTGAAGGTCACCATCATAAAAGTGTTAGTCGTATTTCATTTCTATAGGGAGAAGAATTTTTGTGTTCCTCTAGGGACTTAAAACACTTTGAGTTTTTGTCCAGTAGAAAAGGAAGAGTGAAACTCTTCATTATTTTCATTAATGAATCAGTATATATATAATTTACAATTTTCATAATTTGGAAAATCCTATTTCTATTCTACTCCCAAAATTCTGTTTTATTTGTACAAGAATTCTACAATTATGGTAAGAGTACAATGCTAATTACATACAAAAATATATTACCAAATATAGAGATATACACGGCTGAGTAGAGTCACAACTTCATTATAGGCCTCTGATAGGCCAGCAACCATTTGGAGAACAAGACATTATTGGTAACAAGCGCTCCAACGTTACGGAATTGGTCCAACAATTCTTTGAGTCGTTTACAATAAGCTGAAACATTCGGAAAATTTTCCATGCTGACTTGTGAAAATTCTTGCTCAAGAGGGACAACTCGGGAATGTTGGTTATCCTGGAATATATCACGCAATCTATTCCAGGTAGCCATAGTCGTAGTGTCTGGTTCAATGATCGTCTGTAAAAGGTCGGTAGAAATAGTAGAGTAAATCCACTGAAGGAAGGTAGCATCAAGAGTGATCCACAACTGAGGATCCTCCGCGGGTGTAGGGACAGTGTGAGGAAGTATGTGATGGAGGACTTGATGTAAGATTGCATGAATTTTGAATAATTCTGCCCACGTCGCATATTGGACGTTTTCCATCTCAAGAACAATAGGGATGTGGTTCTTGATGTTGGAAACAGTAAGGGCATGATGAAACATGTTCTTTGACATAGACATAATGAAAGAACAATAGGTGAATGAGGGATTTGGAAGAAAATTTGAGAAGAGAGGAGGTAAGGTGCACGGATTCCGAGAAGGAACCGGAAACCGAGGCAGCGGAAGAGAGGACAAATCGGTAGAAGCAAGTGAGACCTAGACTTCTGATACCATGAAAGAAATAATCCCTTGATTATTTTCATTAATGAATGACTATATATACAATTTACAATTTCCATAATATGTAAAATCATATTCCTATTGTACTCCCAAAACCATATTCTATTTGTACAAGAATTCTACAATTATGATAAGAGTACAATGCTAATTACATACAAAAACATATTACCAAACATAGAGATATACACGGCTATGTATACCGTGTATATCACGGTTTCCCACATGTCATGGGTTTCCGTGATATACACGGTATACACAAGGTTCCTGTTAAACAAGAGCAATATACCTGTGAAATGCACCCAATATACAGCAGTGTATATCACAGTAAAGCGATGGGATCGGATCAAGCCTTGACCAAAGATGGGCTCTCGGCCAACAAATGAGCCCAGGTGGGCTCTCACCAAGTGGGCTCTCGGCACAAGAAAGGCCCATTCTCGTGTGTATTAAGGACAAGACAATCTTATATATATGGTATATATATTTATAGTATATTGTAGTATAAATGTTACCTTAATTAGTGTTATACACTTACCATAATTGTATAGTTAGAATTATGGTAGAATAAGGTTTTAGAAATAGAATAGGAATAGGATTCTCCTATTATGGAAATATCTAACTTGTATATATAGCCTTTCAATTAATGAAAATAATCAAGGGGATTATTTCTTTCATGGTATCAAGAGACTAGGTTTTACAAAAAAAATTCTCTCCCTAAATTTTATGACCTTCTCGGCCGAGAACCCCCCCCTCGGGTTTCTCTCCCAAATTTCGTCTTCCGCTCTCAAAAACCTCTCTTAAATTTCTCCTTCTTTGTTCTTTCAATATATCTAAGAACAATTATCACCCTACCCTCACAGTTTCCAATATCAAGAGTTGTATCCCTATTGTACTTGAGATGGAAAACGTCCAATATGCGACGTGGGCGGAGTTGTTTAAAATTCACGCTATCTCTTATCAAGTTCTTCATCACATCATTCCTCCCGCTAAACCCCTTCCTGCGGAGGATCCTGAGTTATGGATTACACTTGATGCTACCGTTCTCCGGTGGATCTACGCCACTATTTCGGTGGACCTTCTACAGACGATTATTGAATCGGATACCACGGCTATGGCTGCATGGAATAGATTGCGTGACATATTCCAAGACAACCAACATTCACGTGTCATCACACTCAAGCAGGAATTCTCTCTCGTTCGAATGGACGGATTTTCGAACGTTTCTGCATATTGCAAGAAACTAAATGAGTTGGCGGATCAACTCCGTAATGTTGGCACACCAATAACGAATAATCGTCTAGTTCTACAGTTGGTTGCAGGTCTTTTGGAGGCCTATAATGGGGTTGGCACTCTCCTTCGCCAAAGCAACCCTCTTCCGGATTTCTATCAAGCCCGATCCATGCTTACTTTGGAAGAAGCAGGTTTGGCTAAAAAGGCAGCTACCGGAGCAAGCCCAGTCGTCATGGTAGCGTCCTCTCCTAATTCTTCGGGTTTTGTTACTATTTCGGGCCAAAACCATAATAATGGTGGCGGCAAGAATAATCGCAAGAATAATAACAAAAACCGCGGGAGCAAACGCGGCTGTTCTAATGGCGGTTCCGGTGGTCAGCAAGCAGGTGGTGGGTCCCATCCAGTGAACAATGGCCCACCACCCCCCTGGACCTAGCAGTGGGGCCCATGGCGATGGCCGGGCGATGGGCCGTGGGCCACAGCCTCTACAATCACGCAGGAAGTCCGGCCGCTGGGCCGCCGCCAGCCCGGCCCAACGCCCGATGGTGGCGGCCCACCGTCGATGGCCCAACAGAAGCAACTCCAGTGGCTACGGCCCAGCACCATCACGGACAGGAATTCTTTGGGCCCCGACCTCCGCAAGCCCATCATGCAGCAGGCCCCACTCAAACTGATATCGAGGCAGCAATGCACACGTTGGGGTTGACTCAACCGGACCCAAATTGGTACATGGACACCGGGGCAACTACTCACATGACTTCCGAATCAGGTACTCTCTCCTCTTATTCCAATTTGAGCACCCTGGGTATAATTGTTGGTAATGGCAACTCTATTCCAATTCAGGGTTATGGTCAGAAAACGTTGTCTCCCCCCAATCCACCCCTTCTCTTGAAAAATATTTTACATGCTCCTAAATTGATTAAAAATTTAGTGTCTGTCCGGAAATTCACTACTGACAATTCCATTTCCGTTGAATTTGATCCTTTTGGTTTCTCTGTGAAGGATTTCAAGACGGGGAGTCATCTCATGAGGTGTGATAGTAGGGGGGATCTGTATCCTATCATGCCTGGTTTCAGTCCATCGAGTCAAGCCATACCGTCAGTTTTTGCAGCCATCTCTCTTTCCATGTGGCATGCTCGTCTGGGATATCTAGGATCTTCTATTTTATCAGTTTTAGATAAAAATAGCCTTATTTCTTGTAAGAGTACGAGTCGTACTCCACTTTGTCAGTCTTGTTCATTAGGGAAAATTGTTAAGTTGCCATTTGTAGACTCAAATTCTCATACTTCAAAGTCATTTGATATTATTCATAGCGACTTATGGACATCTCTTGTTCTTAGTTCATTGGGTCATCGATATTATGTTCTCTTTTTAGATGATTATTCTAGATTTTTGTGGACGTTTCCAATTGCGAATAAATCACAAGTGTTTCTCGTCTTCATCAAATTTAGAGCGTTCATTCGTACTCAATTCGAAAGAGAAATAAAAAATATTCAATGTGATAATGGGAAAGAGTATGACAATAGGGAGTTTCGGGAATTTTGTGCTAATAATGGGATAAATTTTTGTTTTTCGTGTCCTCATACATCTTCACAAAATGGGAAAGTCGAACGCAAAATTCGTTCCATAAATAACATTGTCCGAACTCTCTTAATTCATGCCTCCATACCTTCTTATTTTTGGCATCATGCTCTACAAATGGTCACATATCTTCTTAACATAATTCCTTCTAAAGGTCTGACATACTCTTCCCCCCTCAAAATCCTATATAATAAGAACCCTTCTTATTCTCATCTTCGGATTTTTGGGTGCTTGTGTTATCCGTTATTCCCATCCACCACAATTAACAAACTTCAGGCTCGGTCTACCCCGTGTGTATTTTTGGGTTATCCGTCGAATAATCGTGGTTATAAGTGTTTTGATTTATCCTCCAAGAAAATCATAATTAATCGCCATGTCATTTTTGATGAAACCCAATTTCCTTTGCAAAAGTTCATACTCCCGACCCTAGGTCGTATAATTTTTTGGATGACCAAATATCACCGTATATTTTTCGGAATTTTTCGGACATCTCCCGCACCTAAAATACTCCAGCGGCCCATCGCCTTGCCGGCCCCCTGATTCCGCCAGTAGCAACATCTTGACCTGCAGGCGGGTCCAAACGATGAGTCCATTTACCGATTTGGGCCAGCAAGCCCACTGCCTGCTGGCCAGTCCGTCCCGAGCCTAGAAAATTCCCTCAATTCTTCCTCGAGTCATAGACCGATCACTCGTAGTCAGCGGGGTATTTTTACACCTAAAAGACATTTTAATTTACATTCTGATGTCTCTAAATCCCCCTTGCCCCGCAATCCTGTGTCCGCATTAAATGACCCTAATTGAAAAATTACTATGACTGATGAATATAATGCTCTTATTGATAATAAGACGTGGGAGTTGGTGCCCCGTCCATATGGTATTAATGTTATCAGGTCTATGTGGATTTTTGCTCATAAGGAGAATTCAGATGGGTCATTTGCTCTACATAAGGCGAGACTTGTTGGTGATGGTAAGACTCAGCAGGTTAGGATAGATTGTGGTGAGACGTTTAGTACGGTGGTCAAACCGGCTACCATTCGCACTGTGCTTAGCTTGGCTCTTTCAAAGACTTGGCCAATTCATCAGTTGGATGTCAAGAATGCTTTCCTACATGGTGATCTCAAGGAAACAGTCTATATGCATCAGCCGTTGGGTTTCAGGGATCCACACCGTCCTCATCATGTATGTTTGTTGAAGAAGTCCTTATATGGGCTTAAACAGTCTCCAAAGGCCTGGTACACGAGGTTTGCTGACTTTGTTTCAACTATTGGGTTCACTCACAGCAGGTCAGATAATTCCTTGTTCATCTACCGCCGTGGTTCGTCCTTAGCCTACATTCTGTTGTATGTGGATGATATCATCCTGACTGCCTCTTCCGATGCCTTGCGCCAGTCTATCATGACTATGCTCAGTTCCGAGTTTGCTATGAAAGACTTAGGGCCTTTGAGTTATTTTTTAGGGATTGCCGTCAAACGTCATTCAGGTGGCTTGTTTCTGTCTCAACGGAAGTATGCTACTGAAATCATAGAAAGGGCTGGGATGTCATCCTGTAAGTCCACTTCCACGCCAGTTGATGCAAACCCTAAGCTAAGTGCCACAGCAGGTGCACCATACGAGGACCCGACCATTATCGCGATCTTGCGGGGGCCCTACAAGATCTTACCTTTACCAGGCCGGATGTGCATTATGCGGTTCGGCAGGTGTGTTTATTCATGCATGATCCCAGAATGGAGCACATGAATGCAATCAAACGCATCATTCGGTATATTCGGGGGGACCTTTGGACTATGAGTTGCACTTGTATCCTTCATCCACATCCACACTTGTCTCTTACGGATCTTTGATTGGGGTGGTTGTCCCGATACCAGACGGTCGACTTCTGGCTACTGTATGTTCCTTGGCAATAACTTGGTCTCCTGGTCAGCAAAACGACAGGCAACTCTATCACGCTCAAGTGCAGAGGCAGAATATCGAGGGGTAGCGAATGTGGTCTCCGAATCATGTTGGCTGGCTACGTAATTTGCTTTTGGAGCTTCATTGTCCCATTCAGAAGGCAACCTTGGTATATTACGATAACATTAGTGTCATCTACCTTTCAGGTAACCCAGTTCAACATCAACGCACCAAGCATATCGAAATGGACATTCACTTTGTCCGTGAAAAGGTTGCAAAGGGTCACGTTCGCGTATGCCATGTCCCGTCTCGTTATCAAACTGCAGACATCTTTACAAAGGGTCTACTAGCGGTTCTCTTTGAAGATTTTAGGGACAGTCTCAGCGTTCGAAAACCGCCCGCTATGACTGCGGGGGTGTGTTAAACATGAGCAATATACATGTGATATACACCCAATATACAGCAGTGTATATCACAAGCAAAGCGATGGGTGGGCTGCTTGACCCGGCGATGGGCTCTCGGCCAAGAGCCAGGCGGTGGGCTCGGCGTGATGGGCTCTCGACGTGATGGGCTCTCGGCCAAAGTGCCATTCTCGTGTGTATTGAGGATAAGACAATCTTGTATATATGGTATATATATTTATAGTATATTGTAGTGTAAAGGTTACCTTAATTAGTGTTATACACTTACCATAATTGTATAGTTAGAATTATGGTAGAATAAGGTTTTAGAAATAGAATAGGAATATGATTCTCCTATTATGGAAATATCTAACTTGTATATATAGCCTTTCAATTAATGAAAATAATCAAGGGGATTATTTCTTTCAGTTCCAATGCCGTGTATACTTTCAAAGAGGAAACATTGCACTTGACAATCATGTGTTGAAGGTCAGGAAAACTTCATGGTTCGTTAATTAATGTAGATATGGAACAGTTTTTGACATATTGTAGCACCAGTTCTTTGAATTTTGTTAATTCACTTTGGTTTTCTCATTATGTAAGCTGCTTGAATAAGCTGATTCCAGGAAAGGACCAGAGAAATGTGTTTAGCACTTCAAAACAGACCCTTGATCCTCACAGTAACCCTCGCATCATGAACAACACTTCGGAATTTGTAAGTCATAGCAAGTACATGTAGTTATCTCCTTTTATTTGATGCGAATCATCCTAATTGTTTACCAGTAGCAGTAAACCTGCATGGAAATCAGCCATGTCTTAGTATTTGTACAAATATGGACTGCCTCCCATAAAGAGCCGCTTTTAACGTCGTGACATGACATGAGTAAACTTTACCACTTTTTCCTCCACTTGGAGGATATAAATTATCGCCCCAACTTTGAATTATGATTTCGGTGATGCTTGTGGGGCGGTGATAGGAAAGTAAAGAGGTCAATTTTTAAGTGTCGCATCTTGCACTCTTAGGCCTTTACGTGAGGAATGTCATTTTGTCGTCTTGGCATGGCAAACTTCAAAATAAAAATGACTTGTTCTTCATCACCAAAATCCTCCATAGGCTCGGTTAGTTCAACTTTCAAGTCATCAACCAACCACAATGTTGAAAAATGGTTAGAATGTGATCCAATTCACTCATATTTCAAACTTGCATGAATTTTGACATTCTCACCCAAAACGAACTAGAGTCTTCAAAAATGATTTTATGAACTTTTTCATTCAACTCTAGTATCATTTCTTCAATCTCGGCATCTTGCCTTATTTTTGAATTGGTTGATTGGCATTCCATCATTAATTCTTCAAAATCAATCTTGACCTCTTCTTCATTGCAAACCAACTCAAAACTACTATTCATGACCAATTGATTGAGCATTGCATGTCTCAAATTTTGCATCAAATTCGGTCTCTAATTTCCAGATAGCAATTTCAAGTAGCTTCAATTCTTGACTTTGCTCAACATGAATTTTTAAAAATTCTTCCAGCATTCGTGATATGGGTTCACGATAATCCTCATAGGCTTCAAGTTGTTGAGCTTGATCTATAAGCCACTCTTGGCTTACAAATTCTTCTTTGTCAAGATTTTCTTCAAGGTGAGAGTTGTTCAAAGCTTGTAAAAATCCATCCATGGTGAGATTCACATTTTGGATAAAACAGATGCAAGAATCGTGATGACAAATAGGCAAGATAGATAAACATTACTTTCCGGAGAGCACTGCCAAAAAGTTAAAAAATTATCTGATCGTACATTTCTTGACTTCAGTTACTTGCTTTCAAGGGGAATCCTTGAACTTTGACCCACCTAGAGGCCGCAGACTGCCTCATTTTTGTGGTCATGCCAAACTGCCTCAACCAATGGAGGAAAATTTCATAAACTCTTGATGTCGAAGAAATCAGCTCTATGTATGCTGTGTTTATTATTTCTTTTTTTTTAAAGGGGGTGGGAATCTTGATTAGTAGTCATTTTTACTAGAAGTGGCTTATTACTTCACTTATCCAGGGAAAAGAAATGGTTTATGAGCTTTACAGAATTTCCATTCATAATTTGTGGCATAGACTGGAGAGAACATAACCGAGCTTTGAAAGCATGATCTTCTGCCGTTCGTTTCATTTTAGCTCAGTTTAGTGATCCTCTCTATATCATTTTTATATTATCACTGATCTAAACATTGCCTGGAGCAGGTCTACTTCTTTGGAATCAAATAAGTTAACAACGATGTTGAAATGAAACACTGCAGAAGCGTACTTCAGTTCGAGAACCCAAAGTAAGGTAAGCTTCTTACAGTTTTGGAAGTATAAGTATGAAGATTCTTTGTGAAAAAGGAAAAATTAACAGAGGAAGAAAGAAAAGGAAGAGGCCTGCAGGCAACTAAGTAGGACAGTATTCTTGGAAATTAAGCTAATCTAAATTTAAAGTCTGTGCATGATTTAAAACTATGTATAACTCTGTAATACACTATGTATAACCCAACCAAACATCTAACACACTAAAATGCACACTGTAATATATTTCTTTGAAATTTGCAGATGAAAATTTGATGAATTTTGCTGATATATCCACATAGATATCTAAATGCATTGTTCTCTATGTTTTCTTATGTTGTTTATGTGCCTTTCTACACTGCTTTCCTTCCCTTAGTTTGAACTTATGAGTTTGCCTTTCTTGTGTTAGTGTTTTAATACTAGTGAAATAATGTGAATTGAAATATAGCTCTTCCCAAGCTGCAAGCAGTTCTATTCAATAAATCCATTCCTCTGGTTTTGTTCAGTTCTGAGGCTTTGTAAAAGCATACAGGCCTTGAGAAAGATAAATGTTGTGTGAATTTGACGGCGAATCACATTTGTACACAGTTAAAAAAATATTTTTTTCTGATATTAAACCATAAGAAGTGGAGAAACGGTTCAACTTCCAAGTTTTTTACTTTAATCTAATTCTCTTTTCATCTGGATGTAGGTGTGGTGTCAATTCTGCTACAACTGCAGAAGACGAGTTTATCAACACTGTTAAATATACACAATATACATGTGTATATTGTGTATATTGCTCTCGATTTCTCCCTCTCGGTTTTACCAACTGATTACCGTATATAGAGTATATAATTTAGGTAATATTTAGTATCCTAGTTTATGTAATGTTGTAATGTAATTAGTATTGTACACTTACTATAATAATTGTATTATCATAAATGCATAGTTAGTATCCAAGTAGAATAAGGTTTTAGGAATATGATACTCCTATTATGAAAATATGTAACTTATATATATAGTCCTTCCATTAATGAAAATAATCAAGCGATTATTTCTTTCAAAGTACTCTACCATGTGTGTGGAACTGAAGATGAATCAGTGGACCATTTGTTTTCAAGTGCACGTTTTCAACAGCAGTCTGGGAGAAGCTATTATTTTGGCAAGGCTGTCACAGAAATGCAATGGATTGGGCAAGTGAGGTTGCATGGATGACTGCACAATCTCAGGTGTTTAGAATCGTGGTGGCACGCAGTATGTATTTCATCTGGCAAGAGCAATACAGTAGGGTGTTCCAAGGCAAGCAAAGGTCTCCTGAGGTTCTAATAAGGCCATCTCCAATATATCCTTTATTTTCAGACTCATCTTTTACGGTCCACAAACTCAACAAAATTAATATTGCAGAAGCTAAGGAAGGAGAATGACTTTAGGATGCCTCCGATACTTAGCAAAGAAGAAGAAAACTCCGACTGGGAAGAAGTTCTCTTGATAAAGTTTTAATTGATTGCTTTATTTTGGATCACGTGTTTATCCTTTTTGCTTTTGACACGTTTCTGTAGTGGACCAATTCGTTAACATACCGCCAAACCATTTTTTATTAACATAATGACACCGGGCCCTTATTGCAGCCCACTCTATTGAATCAGCTGCTTTATTTTTTATACCACCAATTAAGAATTGTTTTCCCCTACTTGCTGCGTCCAAAACTAAATCACAAGCTTCTGATAAAAAACGAGCAGTTCTAGTGAGATTTGTAATATGAATACCCCTTACGCTTTGCAGATATATAAGGCGCCTAAAAAATTAATCTATGTGAGTTTCTTAACAAATTTCAGATTTGAGTAAAGGAATCACGGTAGGTTAACAATATATAGGAAAATATTTAAATTACTATGCCACTCATACAACATTGATATATAGAAAAGAAATTGTTGATCTTCATTAGTTTGAGATTGTCATAATTAATTGATTGATTGTTTTTTTGCCGAGTTTAAGTGCTTACTACTTTAGTAAAGATGATATGAGGATGCATCTCATGTGCTTAAGTTCAACGTTATTTTAAGTTATTACTCATTGTTTTAGATCTTACCGTTGCCACGAAATGAAAATGTGGATAAGCAGTGACATTGAAGTTATATAATGTATTATTTTGTACGAGTAAAGATCTTTTTTCATGAAATAATTTTTTTATCCTCTTTGATTAAGGTTTAAAATTAAAAGGTCTCCATTTTTGAAGTTAAACTATAAGTCTACCTATTCCTAAGAACAATTGTTCTATCCTTGCCGGATCTAAATAAATGGCTAATATCATTCACAAGAGATATAAAAGTGAAAGTGGAAAGAGCTTAATATCAAGAGAAGTACTCATCTTTTTATTCAATAATGTAGATGAACTTTTACTTAACTTATAGATTTATCAACATACTCTGAATCTTAATTGAACATAACTAGGGGTGGGCAAAAAATCCGGGGAACCGAAAAAACCGAACCAAATCGAATTTCGATTCGGTTTTTTCTCAGTTTTTTTTTAAAAAAAACCGATTTTTCAAAAAACCGAACCGAATCAGGATTTAGTGATTCGGTTCGGTTTTTTTATTTTGGATACAAACCGAACCGAAAAACCGAAATTTTAATATTTTTTTTTATTTTTTTTATTTTTATTTTATTTTAGGCTACTACTATCTCTTGAATCATAGTTATTGAAGCTAATCTATGTTATGAAAGTCGCATGCGGTATGAACTTGATTAACATATCACGGAAACATTGACATAAAATGTATGGAGAAAAAATAGTTGTAAATTGATAAAACTTTAAATGGTCATAACTATGTGCTCGAATGTCCGTTTTACCCGATTTTTTTTTGATTTTGCGTATTTTTTCGAGACGGGGCCAATTTTTAGAAATACGTCCGTTTTTCCAATCAATTTGTATTTTCCCCCAAATCGATTTCTAATTTTCTTTTTTCTTTAGTAAAAATCTCACGATACACAATAGATTTCAACGTAGAAATTTCATGATAGTGTAGGTGTGAATGTAAATTTCAGTTTTGGAAATTCAATTTTTTTTAAAACGACCGACCCGCCCACTAGAAAAAACCGATACAAACCGATACATCCGGCAATATAAACCGATATATCGGTTTTTTTAAAAAAAAAGTTGTATTCGGTTTTTTTTAAAAAAACCATTTTTTATTCGGTTCATATTTTTCGGATACAAAACCGATATAAACCGATATACGCTCACCCCTAAACATAACATAGGACCGTACGATCAATTTAAAAGGAGGAAATTATTTTCCTTCCTTGCTGGGCTTCTAATCAATGGTCGTGGATCAAGTGTTTACATTTCACAATTTATAATATAATAAAAATTTAATATGATCCGGCAAACTTTTCGCGCATAGCGCGGGTACTATAGTAGTTAATAGTTAAACAAAAAAATTACTTAAAAAGTGGACAACATTACTCATAAATAATTTTTTAATAATCGAGCTACTGTTATAAATTTCAGTGTTGTCATCATTAATTAGCTCTTTCATATTTCTCTTTAATATTGATAAGTCATTTTCACACTGCAACTCTCACATTTTCTAATGGGTTTAAGAGATTTTGACAAAAAGGGATCCTATATATAGTGATGTTGTTGGTGGGGTTAAGATGGCACGCGTACTAAAGCAATATAATGACAAAGCATAAGACAATTACGTCATCAAAATCATGGATAAATCCACTAACAAACTAGCGATGTTCACATGTTCTTTTCAGTTTTTATTCCTTTCTGTGAAACTTTTGTATATTAGCCCAAAGGTTACAAACGATAAATTAGCACACAAAGCAACGTTTTTTTGTTTTTTATCTATCCAATTTAGTCAAATAGATAGGGTATATATGTATCCAAGGATGTTATGGCACTATGACTACCGGGGCGGAGCTATCCTTGCCCAAGGGTCTCAAGCAACACCTCTTTGTCAGAAAATTACATTGTATAGATAAGTCAAATTTTTAATATTTTATAGGTATATATTAAGTACTAAGACCTCTTAACACAAATTAAAGATTTGATGTATTCGTTAAGGTTTTGCAAAACTTTCCGAAGGTCACAAATTTGATCCTAGCTAGCAACATAATAATTATTTTTTGACATTTTTTAATGAAAATTCTGACTTCGCTACTGATAACTACGTCATGCAAAAAGAACTTAAACCAACCCTTACTGGAGAAAAAAAGGACCTTCTACTTGGTAAACTGGGTTTATCTATTAATTCTTGAACTCCCAAAAATAATTGTGATAATAGAAGTTAAAATTCAAACTTACTTGTGTCTTGTATTCACCTATTTACGTGTAATAAATACTCCATGTATAGACGCATAGGTTGTATCATAATATCGTGATTAATATTGATTTGACTACACTAAGGGTTCCTGTGTGGTCCTCACATTATTTCATCTCTCATATGGTGGAAACAGTCTGGCGAATTAAATGAGAATATTGATATTTTCATGTTCCCTGTCATATATGTTATTAATCTGTATTCCAAAAAATCAATAAATACTAATATCTGAAAATAAATAGAATCAGTGTTGAAAAATAAGAATAATTTTTCACAATATAATCGAGCACACTTAATTCAAAGTGTGTCCTTAAGGAAATTATTTCTCTCACAGTACTCGAGGTTGATGGATATCCCCTCCCAGGATAGAACGATTATCTTACCAGAATAGTAGTACTCCAAATTCAGGTAGCGGCGAACCACTCAACGGCAGTATATCACACAGAATTTATTTTTGCAGAAGAAGAAGAAGTTTGTGTTGTTCAGAAAATTCGTAAGTAAAAATCTGAGGAATCAAACAAATTTATAGCCAAGGAAATCTTTGTTTAAAGGTTTGCAACCCTTCATACGATGTACCACTAAAAACTGGTGGGAAATTTAAATGTGGTAAAGAAAATGGGTCGCAGGTCAGACAAGCGGATCCGGGTCACTAACGGGTAGGATTGGATAAGTTAATTAATTTAATTAAATAATAATTAAAAATTAAAGAAAATTTGGTCCAAAAAGATTATCAATCAATCAGACCGAAGCCGAAGCCGAGCGACGACGACGACGGCGTGAGGGGAGACCCTCTTCTTAACCCTTTAGCGACAAGAAGGAGTACTTCTACTTATAAGTAGAAGAACTTTTCTTTCCACTACCGATGTGGGACAAATGCTTATTTTATAAAGCAAGAGGGAACTCCCACTTTTCTTTCCACTACCGATGTGGGACAACTCCTACTTTTCTTTCCATCATTTCCCATTCACCAATATCAATACCCAACAATCCCCCACATGAATGGGGAATGGCTATAAGATAAAGGAATGCGCGGACGAGTGTGATATACAAGCGAGAATTGACTGCATCTGGATAAGTAGGTTTTCCTTTGAACTTTCCGTAGTGAACTTATATCAGATATACTCGATCAATCGGTAGATTTGATATCTTTGAATCGTCGAACTTTGTTGTATACCTAGACAACATAAGTCACACAATCAACCCTCAACCGTTTATGATTCTCACGGTTGTGTTCGTTTCAGCCATGAACACCTCCTGGTTTCGTGAGTGCGTAGAGAATGACCCTTTACTGTCATTCCCCTTTAAAGCGGCTTACACTTAACACTCACATAGGTGATTTCTAAACATGTGGTCCTATAGCCACATTATCTGGTCATATACTGCCAGATTTAGATAATCATTAGAGAACCTTAATGCTTTATTAACTCATTAACAAGCTATAAGGTTTTATCCTTATTTCTGAACATTGTCTTCATCCGAGAATGGGTTGAGTTATTTGACAATGTTGAACCGTCAGTCACAGCTTTGTTTGATCTCCTTGAACCTAGCCCTTGGGATCTCCAGTCTGCTAGGTAGAGTTATCGTCATGATAACTTGTCCTCGGCCTTAACCCCATTCCCATTGATGATCTACTAACTCCCTCTCTAGATAAGCCTTTTGTAAGCGGATCCGCCACGTTATCTTTTGACTTTACATAGTCAATCGTGATAACGCCACTAGAGAGGAGTTGTCTAACGGTATAGTGTCTTCGTCGTATGTGACGAGATTTTTCGTTGTACATTACGCTCCCTGCCCTACCTATTGCTGCTTGACTGTCACAATGTATACATATAGGAGCCAAAGGTTTGGGCCATAATGAAATATCTTCTAAGAAATTCCGGAGCCATTCAGCTTCTTCACCGGGCTTGTCTAAAGCTATAAATTCAGATTCCATTGTAGAGCGGGCGATGCATGTCTGTTTTGATGATTTCCAAGACACTGCTCCTCCACCAACGTTGAAAATATATCCACTCGTGGATTTAACTTCAGATGATCCGGTGATCCAGTTTGCATCACTATATCCCTCAATTACTGCGGGATATTTATTATAATGCAAAGCATAGATTTGGGTGTGTTTTAAATACCCCAAGACTCGTTTCATTGCCATCCAATGAGTTTGATTGGGATAACTCGTGAATCGACTCAGCTTGCTTATAGCACATGCTATATCTGGTCGTGTACAATTCATAATATACATCAAACTTCCCAAAACTCGTGCATAGTCCAATTGTGAGTCAATTTCACCTTCATTCTTTTGAAGTGCAAAACTTACATCAATTGGAGTCTTTGCAACATTGAAATTTAAATACTTAAACTTGTCAAGTACTTTTTCAATATAATGAGACTGCGATAATGCTAGACCTTGTGGATTTTTATGAATTCTGATGCCTAAGATCAAATCAGCAACTCCTAAGTCCTTCATATCAAATTTGCTAGCCAGCATACGCTTCGTAGCATTTACATCGGTAATATCTCTACTCATTATCAACATGTCATCAACATATAAAAACACAATGACTTCATGATTTGGAGTATTTTTAATGTAAACACATTTGTCACACTCATTAATCTTAAATCCATTTGCCAACATTATTTGGTCAAATTTCGCATGCCATTGTTTGGGTGCTTGTTTAAGTCCATAAAGTGACTTAACAAGTTTGCACACTTTCCTTTCTTTACCAGGAACCACAAAGCCCTCAGGTTGTTCCATGTAAATTTCTTCCTCCAATTCTCCATTTAAGAAAGCTGTCTTGACATCCATTTGATGGATTTCAAGACCATATACGGCCGCCAGTGACACTAACACCCGAATATATGTTATTCTTGTTACCGGCGAGTATGTGTCAAAGTAATCAAGGCCTTCTTTTTGTCTATAACATTTTACCACAAGTCTTGCCTTATATTTGTCAATAGTGCCATCAGCTTTCATTTTCCTTTTAAAAATCAGTTTTGATCCTAAAGGTTTATTTTCAGGAGGAAGATCAACCAATTCCCATGTATGGTTGTTCAAAATTGATTCAATCTCACTATTGACTGCCTCTTTCCAAAATGCTGAATCAGAAGAAGACATCGCTGCTTTAAATGTTTGAGGCTCATTTTCAAGCAAGAATGTCACAAAATCTGGTCCAAAGAAAGTAGATGTCCTTTGACATTTGCTACGCATTGCATCCTTTTTACTTGGTGTAATTTCCTTTGGTTCTTCCCGCGATCGTTTAGATCTTTCACTTGACGACTCACATTCAGTTTTATACGGATAAATATTTTCAAAGAATTCAGCATTATCTGATTCAATTACCGTATTGACATGAATTTCGAGATTGTCCGATTTGTGAACCAAAAATCGACAAGCTTTGTTGTTTGTAGCATAGCCAATAAAAACACAATCCGCAGTTTTTGATCTGATTTTTACCCTTTTGGGCAAAGGAACTTGGACCTTTGCTAAACACCCCCACACTTTGAAATATTTCAAGTTGGATTTTCTTCCTTATGGTTCATATGGAATAGATTGTGTTTTGCTGTGGGGCACCCTGTTAAGTATTCGGTTAGCTGTAAGGATAGATTCCCCCCACAAGCTTTGCGGTAAACCGGAACTTATTAGTAAGACATTCATCATTTCCTTTAATGTTCAATTTTTCCTTTCCGCAATTCCATTTGATTGTGGTGTGTAAGGGGCAGTAGTTTGATGAATAATTCCATATTCTAAACATATCTCTGCAAAATGAGATTCGTACTCTCCACCGCTATCACTTCTAATCATTTTTATCCAATTGATTTTCCACTTCGTTCATGTATTGCTTAAATGCATCAATTGCTTCATCCTTACTATTAAGCAAATACACATAACAATATCGAGTGCAATCGTCAATAAAAGTTATAAAATACTTTTTCCCACCGCGAGATGGTATTGACTTCATATCACATATATCTGTGTGAATTAAGTCTAAATGATTTGAATTTCTATCAATAGACTTATATGGATGTTTAACAAACTTAGATTCAACACAGATTTCACATTTAGATTTATTACACTCGAATTTAGGCAATACTTCTATATTAATCAATTTGCGCAAGGTTTTGTAGTTGACATGTCCTAAACGAACATGCCATAAATCATTTGACTCCAATAAGTAAGACGAAGCTGAATTTTCATTAATGTTGTCAATAACCATTACATTGAGTTTGAAAAGGCCCTCGGTGAGGTAGCCCTTTCCTATGAACAAATCATTCTTACTTATTACAATTTTCTCACTAACCAACACACACTTAAACCCGTTTTTGACGAGTAGTCCGGCTGAAACTAAATTCTTTCGAATTGTTGGAACGTGCATAACATTGTTGAGAGTCAGGACCTTGCCGGAAGTCATCTTCAGAAGTATCTTCTCATATCCTTCAACCTTGGCTGTTGCAGTATTTCCCATAAACAGTACCTCTTCGGGTCCAGCGGGAGCATAGGTTGCAAATGCTTCTTTTGTAACGCAAACATGTCGAGTGGCACCAGAATCAAGCCACCACTCATTTGGGTTTCCAACCAAATTGCACTCCGATAGCATTGCACACAGATCATCCATATCATCATTCTTTTCTACCATATTAGCTTGTCCTTTTCCCTTGTTCTTTTTCGGGAGACGACAATCTGGGGCTTTGTGGCCAGCTTTCCCACAATTAAAGCAGTTGCCCTTGAATTTTTTCTTGTTGGAATCCTTCTCCTTTCCGGAAGGCCTCTTCCTTTTCTTGTTCTTTTTCAGAGCAGCATCTTCAACGATGTTTGCCCCTTCAATTGGTGAAGTCTTACGGTACCTCTTCTCAGCGGTTTTGTTATCTTCCTCGATCTTGAGATGAATCACAAGATCTTCCAACTTCATTTCCTTTCTTTTGTGCTTAAGATAATTCTTGAAATTTTTCCATGAGGGCGGCAACTTCTCAATCATTGCACCCACTTGAACGCTTTCATTTACTACCATACCTTCGGCAATAAGGTCATGGAAGATAAGTTGAAGCTCTTGAACTTGGGTTCCAACGGTTTTTCCATCCACCATTTTGTAGTCTAGGAATTTGGCAACCACAAACTTCTTCAAGCAAGCATCTTCGCTTTGTACTTCTTTTCAAGTGCACTCCATAGTTCTTTGGAAGTCTCTACTACACTTTGTAGGCGTTGTACAAGTCATCTTCTAAGGCACTCAAAATGTAGCATTTGCACAAAAATTAGCTTTGTTTCCAAGCCTCGAGAACCATGAACTGTTGGTTGTCGGGCATGTCGACGGCAGCGGGAGGGTCCTCACCGGTGAACTTTTGCATACCAAGGATGGTAAGCCAAAGAACATTCTTTCTTGCCATCCTTTAAAGTTGGCACCGTGAACTTCGCAGGTTTCTCAGTGGTGCACAAATGCAGGTTGTGGAGTAACCGCAGTGCGATTCGCAGAGGTAGTTCCAGTCTCAATTGCTATTATTCGTTTGTCCTTTGTCAAATTGACAAACTGTTTTAGTTAATAAAACCGTAATAGCAATCCAATCACGAACTTAAACGATGAAGATTTTATTTCTTCAAATCGCAGATAATTATGAAACTTTAGTATTCCAACGAAGTTTTTATATCTTCGAGTCGAATACTAATATTCATATGGAGTAGAAAACTACACAAGTTTTAATCTCCAAACGAGAATCTGACAACGATGAAGTTTTTATGTTCTTCAAATCGTTGTACAAGTATGAACTTTAATATTCCAGTGAAATTTTTATGTCTTCAAGTCAGAATATGAAATTTCATACGGAGTAGAAAACCACACAGGTTTTAGTCTCCAAAACAGAATACAGATTAATCTAAAAAAATATAATTTCCTTAAGATTGTTATTAATCTGTATTCCAAAAATCAGTAAATACTAATATCTGAAAATAAACAGAATCAGTGTTGAAAAATAAGAATAATTTTTCAGAATATAATCGAGCCCACTTAGTTCAAAGAGTGTCCTTAAGGAAATTATTCCCCTCACAGTACTCGAGGTTGATGGAATATCCCCTCCCAGGATAGAACGATTATCTTACCAGAATAGTAGTACTCCAAATTCAGGTAGCGGGGAACCACTCAACGGCAGTATATCACACATAATTTATTTGTGCAGAAGAGGAAGAAGTTTGTGTTGTTCAGAAAATTCGTAAGTAAAATTCTGAGGAATCAAACGAATTTATAGCCATGAAAATATCGCTTTACGAAGGTTTGCAACCCTTACGAGCGACCACTAAAGCGGTGGGAAATTTAAATGTGGTAAAGAAAACGGGTCGCGGGTCAGACAAGCGGATCTGGGGTCACTAACGGATAGGATTGGATAAGTTAATTAATTTAATTAAATAATAATTAAAAATTAAAGAAAATTTGATCCAAAAAGATTATCAATCAATCAGATGGAGCGGGGAGCGGAGCGGCGAGCGGCGATTTACTGCTGAGGAGACCCTCTTCTTAACCCTTTAGCGACAAGAAGGAGTACTTCTACTTATAAGTAGAAGAACTTTTCTTTCCACTACCGATGTGGGACAAATGCTTATTTTATAAAGCAAGAGGAACTCCCACTTTTCTTTCCACTACCGATGTGGGACAACTCCCACTTTTCTTTTCATCATTTCCCATTCACCAATATCAATACCCAACAATATATAAGGCTGAGAAAATTTGACATCATTGTTTTTTGCGGGTATATACGTGACATTTCAATATTGTGCCAAGCAGCTTTCATAGCTAAGTTGGTTAGAGCACCCGTTTAGTAAGCAGGGGATGTCTTAGAGTACAACTCTCAATGAAAGCATTTTCACTTTTTTTCTCTTAGATTACAGCTTTTTGATTGCCTGTATGCACAACTTCATGTTTTGTCGCAAGAGGTGCAAAAGAAAGAATTGGTTTAGTCACTGAGAAAGGCAACAAATTAAAACAATGTGGAACCCTCCCAGGACACCTATTGAAAGAAGGAACTTAATGTTCATAACCCCTTCATCAGAAAATTACATTCTATAAATAAGTTAAAATTTTCTTATGTGTACATATTATATGTTCAAACTCCTTGAGAGATATATATATATATTCCTCTCAATAAAAATTTTTGACTCCGCCACTACTAGAAGGTCAAAATTTTGGATGAAAATGAAGGCATGCATGCAGAGGTAGACCAAGTGTCTCTATACTTTTCTTATTGCACGATCTGATACATCCCAACTGAAAGCTACATTTATTGGTAGTAACACCCATGTGTTTGTGAAAACATCCCATGTTTAACATCTTTCGCGTGTGATAAATTTAGGAAGTAGTCAAAATGTGACCAAAAAGATCTATTGGTTTAAGCAGGGTTGCAGTATGTAACTCCACAGTTTACTCGTCAAGTTGTCGGTTGACAGTTTGAACCAAAGGAGAAAAGAAATATCAGTGTCCCCGGACATAGCTGGATAGCAAAGGAGGGGAACTTAAAATACAGTTGGAGGCCTGCAGTGTAGGTTCGAACCCTGGTGAGAGCAATTTGCTCTGTTCTCAAACCCTGGTCATTCAGGCACATCCCGCGATTTACTGGTAGTAGTGCTGAGGGATCGGGACTACTATCTCCGTAAATAGTCTGGCGTAAGCCAGGAAGCAGGATATCAAAAATATATATATATCAGTTGTTAGCATCCAAGCCTAGACACTCACCCATCACATATGATTCACAATAGTAAGTATGAATTGGTAACTGAAAATGTGGATAAATTACAAGACTGTTTCAAGTTCATCTCAATGCTTGTACCAACAACGGCAAGTCTGCAACATTGAAGGACCAGAAAGAGAGAGGAACAAAGGAGAATCTCTTTTTCATCCATTTGCCTGGAGATGACTTTACAAGATCCAAAATAAAGCTCACAAGAAAAAAGAAAGAATCAAATTCTACAGTTGCAGAGAAAAAGAAACTACACATTAAGTACTTGTGAAGCGAAGTATAAGCTAAAAGATAATACATCTAACATCTAAACAAATTTATTTAACAGATACATTCGGAGCTCATGTAATGTGTGGTGAACTTCCCATATTTGGCAGTGCACAACACAACAAAAATAATATAGTATAGAAGCCAAACTTTGTGCATAAATAAAGCCATCCATGCAGAAAGTACCATAGAAGTGCACAGACTAGGATATTCTGGTGACTGTTTATTTCAGCACCAGTACAAGTTCTGCATTATTTAGTAACAGCCAATAATCAAGGCAGAAATAATTGCTCTAGTTTACTCCAATGGTTATCCTTGGCATGCTTCATATCAGCTAGACAATGTTAGCGATAACAAAATCACAATGAATTATTCTATTACCGGGCCTCAAAGATACGAATCACAAGCATCATTTATTTGCTGAACCATGAAAAACAACCCCTTCCCCTGCCCACGAAGAATAAGAAAGAGAAAAGAAGAGGCGAACATATAACGTAAAATGTCATGGTCGTCTATTTGACATCATAAAGACGCTTGATCACAAGACAATTTCTGAAATATGTTGTCTGTTCTTTCTAACGGACAACAAAAGAACACTTAAAAGAAAAAAAACACATATAATCATACACAAAAGAGGCTCCAGCAAGTGTGCCAAGACAAGTGTCGATTCTTGCTCATATTGACTAATTTAAGTCAAAGTAGTTACTGAAACATAACTCTTTCGAACAAAATTTCTGACTAGTATGTATCATGTGACATTATTGGGAATGAAACCAACAATTATGCCTCTAGTAAACAGGGTATAAGCATCATCAAGCATGCACATTTTACAATAGGAAGAAATCAAGGTGTTATAAGTGATAGTATCAGGACAAACTCCTTCAAGTTCTAATTTTTCAAAGAGGTTCTGAGCTTCTCGAATTCGACCAGTGTTACACAGGTCATTTATTAGACTGTTGTATGTGACTATATCAGGTGTCAACCCACGATGTACCAGATCTCTCAGAAACTCAAGGTCATTTTGAACCTTACCTATTCTACAAAAGCCGTTGATCAAGATGTTGCATGTTACATGATTAGGTTTTGTTCCCTTCCTCATCATTTCTTCAAAAAGTCCTAATGCTCTCTCAACCGCTCCATCGTTGCAAAGTGCTTTTACGAGGCCATTGTATGTGATTTCATCAAGGAGACATCCTCTGAATAACATATCATTTACAAGCTTAAGCGCCTCTTGGGTTTTACCTTTCCTCAAGAAAACATGAATCAACGTGTTGTATGTAACTGTATTGGCAATAACTCCTTCCAGGAACATATCTCGGTACGTCCCCAACGCTTCATCCATCTTGTCGACCTTGCAAAAGCCTAAGATCAAATCATTGAATGTAAAAATATCTGGTTTACATCCGTTACTCGACATATCGTCAAAAATTTCTAATGCCTTGTTGGATCATTCCTTGTTTACTCAAAGCTGATATAAGAGAGTTATAACCCACTATATTTAGGCTGAGACTTTTAGTTGACATCTCAGTAACAAGGTCATAAGCTTCCTGTAGACGGTCAGCCTTGGAGAAGCCATCAATCAAGGTTGTGTACGTAATCGCATTTGGCTTGCAACCTTTGGATGACATTTTGTTAACAACTTATTGAGCTGAAGACAAAATTCCCTTCTTGCAAAGACCTCGAATCAAAATGTTGTATGTATAAACATCTGGTTGATAACCTTTAATCAACATGTTCTCATTCAGAATGGATTTTGCTTCATCAAACTATCCATTAGTCACATAGCCATTGATCAGCGTAATAAAGAGGACATTATTCTGTTCAGGTGCTTTATTGAGAAGAACCTTTGCTTCATCAACTATCCCTGTTCGACATAACGCATGCATCAGAAAACCAAAAGTTATAGCAACGGGGGTGAAATCTCGAAGAAGCATCCGATCAACCAGTTTTGCAGCCTCATGAACCCTATCAGCTCAACAAAGCCCATGGCTAATGTCATTGAAAGTATTGACGTCGGGTCTGCAACCCATAAGAAACATCTCCTCCAAAAGTTTTAACGCATCATTTACCCGATTAGACTTTGAAAGTGCATGAATAAGAATTTGGTAAATCACTGAATTTGGTATACACTCGTGTTTTGTCACGTCTCTAAGAAGTGAACAAGCGGAGTCTACCTCATTGACTATACATAATTCTTGTATTACTCGAGAAAAAGTGAATACAGAAGGAGAAATACCTTTCCCCGACATTTCATAAAATACATTTGGAGCAACTTTTGGACAATTTCCAGCCAACAGAATATCCAACGCTTGAATGTATGACTTAAATGTGGGTTCACAAGAGAAAGCATTCCACATATCCAATAGTAACCTAGTTGCTTGCCCTGGTAAACCAGCTCTCTTCCATAATGCCTCATTATCAAAAGAAAGAGGGACTCTTTGAAAACTACCCTTTGTCTTTCATCTATAATAATAATTGATCTATAATCTTAAATTCCTTAGCAGCCTCAAGTTTGTCAATCAAAGTATAGTAGACATCAAATGAGTGGCAATAGCTTGTCTGGCTACTGGCCCACTGGAATAGCTCCATCGATGTTGGTACATCCAAAGGGAGTGCCAATAATTTATTGAGCTGATACGGGGTAATTTTATTATGTGATCTTTGGAGTTGTTTGAAGTCAAAAGGCTGAAGCAATCTTTCCCATTCATTCTCAGACTCCAACCCATCGCCCCTGGCTTTAGTATTACCACACTTGTCATCAGTCACACGAGTACACACGAGTACAAAATGTAAAAGTAGGGTTTTTATACCGAGATCCTAGCTCTTCACGTATGTGAATCAAAAATTTTGACCTTTTTAGCATACCTTCAAATGGAATGACAGTCCAGAAATTTCAGAAACTAGCCATTACATGTGATTCAAATACTTCTTCAAGAACTGCCATGATAGCTTCTCCAATTTGGATTATCAATCACCACATTTAAGCTTTGTCATTGTAAACAAAGACATTGCTTTGCCTGAAATATTCAAGATTAAGATAAACCACCATCTTCAGATTGATAATGTGCAACTACAAAATTGCAAATACATTTAATAGAAGTAGCAGAGATAGGAATTAAGGTCCCATTGTTCCACAGAACTTGCCAGTCATAACGACATAAAACCAAACAATATAGTATCAAACTATCATTACGAACATAATTTACATCACAATCGTCCCGATGAGTTTTTGTATAGTGAACACCATCAATGATAGCATCAATCTCTAGTAAAATTCAACTCAATTCAATTCACAAATCACAATTCAATATGAAATCTTAATCCAACTCAGTTTACCAATCCAATTCAACTCAAGTTCAATCACAATTGTCCAAAAAATCGACTTTCTAAGAAACAAAAAAAACTTGTTGATTTAACCAAAAAATCCAACATGATGATGGCAGATCCACAGCACATTGCCCACCTAGAGTTTCTTTTTTCTGCAAAAAAATAGTCTCCTAAAGTGAAAGGTTCAATACCGAGCAAAATTCATTCTTCTTTCACAGCACAAAAAAGCAAAAATTGAGGATTTTCCAAACTAATTTACATCACTTCTTCCATATCGCTCATGATATATATCAACACTCGGACATCCATTGCAAGTGCATATCCCACTTTTGCACAGCAAGGTTATGAAAATCCACGAGAAGCAACTGGGCGTATTGTATGTGCCAATTGCCATTTAGCTAATAAGCGATGTCATTCCTATCACAGAGAAGAAAAGTATTGTCCTACTCTGTTTCCTCTCATAAACTGCAATAATCTCTGCTCAACTATATCCTGCTCTCGTCTCCCCTAGAAATCTCTTATTCTTAGCAACATCTTGATCTCCCTTTTAGGTCCTTTCTCTACTAAATCTCCTATCCTTCTAGCAGTCTTTTGTGCTTCATTTATTATGGTTACTTCGGTTGTTTCTTGTCATGATTGATAACTAGATCAATGTTTGAATGATTTAAAGGTGCTATCTTTAATCCCTATCCTTATCCCTATGCCACTGATTTAATGATTGTTGTTCGGCTAATATTCTAGGATTGACCACATCCTTTTCCTTTACATTAACATGCTTCCTTTCCTTTTTTTGTACTAATAACCAATTCCAGGAAAGTGTCTGCCTTGTCATTTCAAAATTATAATATCTTCCCCCTGCCTTTTTCCCAAGTGAAAGAAGAGAACCTAATGAGTTCAACTATCTTGAAAAAATTGAAAGAGAAAATCTTTCAAGAAGTATCACAAATTATCAAGCTAATAATTTTTGTTTTCATACATTTCTGTTTCATATTTGATCGAACAGTTTTAAAGCCATATTAGCATACTTAACCATATTTGATTGATGCATGAGCACATAAAGCAACTAATCCTTGAACATTATAGCAGTTAATATGTCGTTGCATTTCATTTTACACCTATAAACAGAGAAAGAGTGAACCTATGTTTAAGCCAGAAGATATATATGTTCAGTTGTGCTCAACATGAAAATGACAACAAAAAGTGGAGTATTCTTATTCCATTTTTTCACCATTCTTTTCTAATGAAATTAGTCTACTATTTCGGCATTCAGCTTCCCTAATGTAATAACAACAACAACATACCCAGCTTTCCTAATGCAATCTGCAACGAAAACAAGGTTTTTTTCTATTACCGAAAAATCTTGACTAAGGGTGCACTATCCGAAACAAGATGGCCCGCCCCTCTACTCTTCTCCACTTAAATACAAGGCTTTTGTTTGCGCAGGTGCAAACCTAAGTGTGCCTAATCCACACAACATGCAAAAAAGGCACTTTTACAAGCCTAGAATCATAGAACGCAAGATCAAAAGTATAATCCACATAACTGCAGCTAGCTATGGAGATAATATTGGCACATATCAATATTATTTATAATTAAAAAAAAACTTGCTACATTTCAATCCTAAACTAGTTAGACTCAGGTTATATGAATCCTTTTAATTCATTCTGCTCTATTTAAGCCTGTTTCAACCAATACTCAACAATTTATATTTAAATCCAAGAAATTCTGAAAAGATTGATAACATGGTAGACAAACAACCATTACACTTACCTTAGCTAACATTTGGTTTAATGAACTTGAAAAGTATTGATTTTGAATGCATTTTCTAATACCCAACTCTTTGAATCTTCCTAATTCAACCCAAATTGAAAACCCATATCTGAATATTGTGTGGGTTTCTAGTACCTCCTTGAGTTGTTATTTCAAAGTTGTCTTTTTTATATGTGAATACCTTATTCTTGTACAAATGGAAAGAAGAGGCTACTAGGTTTAAGGATTGAGGGGCTTTGTGGGATATGTTCGGGGGAGGTGAATTGACGGCGGCCGTCGCCGATGAGGTGGGACGGAGGAAGGAGGTGAAGTTTTTGGGGCTGGTTTGTTATAACTGAAAGTTTTTATGTATGAAGTGAAAGTCTAACATCTTTTGGACACTTTAGTTCCCTCACTGTGTTGTTGTTCACATAATGCCAGTTTTTCTCTCTAATTAAAATATTCTGGAAAAAAATTGAATTGAGAAATTTGGTTTACTCTATAAAAATTATTTGATTTGTCAGAAGAACTTATTGATTTCATTTTCCATGGAAGAATTTTGAGATTTTTTTTGATATTCGGTTATTCACAATAATCTTTTTTAAATAAGTATTGTGAATGTCTTACGAATGACTTTTTGTTTTTATCGTATAATGTGATAAGGGAAATAAAAATTGAGATTTGGGTTAAACGAGTTTTGGTGGGATCGGATATGGATCAGGTTTCAATTTTATTTGAGATAGATTTTAATTTTATTTGGACTGATTTAATTTAGCGATCTGAACCTCCAATTGAAGGTCACATATCAAGTCTGATTTTTTGAAAATCAATCATTTGAGTTGTTAACGACAAGCAAAAGCGAATTTATGTAGTACAAATGGGTCACGTGAACCCATGGTCACCCGACTAAACTCGATATATTATGTGTATAATTCTTCCAATATGTCTAATATTAATTGAAGGATCATGGTCAATCCAAACCGAGTAGAGCACTAGTTAGGTGCTAGATACATAGAAGATAGGATTGGTGGAAATCTGCAAATGCTTGAAAGGAAAGAGTTATTCTTTGAACACTACATGTCTATTGACAAACATGATTTTATTGTGCAAATCATATAAAATATATCCCTTTTGAGTAGAGGAGTATCCTAAAAATAATGTTGGTATGGCTCTAGAAGAAAACTTGTCAAGATGTCTAGGTGTTCCAGCATAGCATAGGCAACCAAATACTTTAAGATGAGTGAGTGATGGAGGGTGTTGGTACAACATTTCGAATGGAGTCTTGAACTTAAGAACAGAATAAGGTAACCTATTGAGCAGATATACATTAGTCATAACACATTCACCTCATAACCTTAGGGAATAAAAGCCTAAAGTTTGAGAGCTCTACCATCTCTAGAATGGATCTATATTTTCTCTCAGCTATCCCATTTTGCTGAGGTGTATACACACAGAAAGATTGATGAAGTACACGATTAGTTTCAACCATAGCTTTAAAATTAGTGCTAAAAAACTCACTACCATTGTCAGTTCTAAGGACTTTTATAGAGGCACCAAATATATTCTTAACTTGAGCAAGGAGAGTTTTTATTACCACAATTGTATATGCCTTAGATGTTATTAAGAAGATCCAAGTATACTTGGAATAGTCATCCACAAGTCACAAAATATCTTTTATTATTGTGAGTAGCAACTTTATAAAGACCCCAAATGTCATAATGGACTAATTCAAACACAGACTTTGAACTATGAGTACTTAAAGGGAATGGTAACTTGGTATGCTTAGCTAAATGATAGACTATACATTGAACGTGAGGGTGTTCAGATATTATCAAACTCCTAAAGTACTCATGCTTATTTATTACATCTATGGAAATATGACCTAATCTTTGATGCCATAACAAAGAATTAGACTTAGTATGACTGACTTTGTGAGTGATACCACTATGCAACTGACTGGTGAGAGACTTCTGATGACTTTGACTTTCTTCATTTAGTATGTAAAGACCACACTCCTCCTTACCAATTCATTTGACATGTCCAGTGTAAAGATCATGAAAAACATAAAATTCATGAAATAATAGGGTTGAGCACTGTAGTTCTTTAGTAAGTTTAGAGACTGATAACAAGTTATATTTGAACTCTGGGACAGAGAGTACATTAGTAATAACTTAATCTTTAAGAACACTAGCCTCTCCAACATGGGACACTCCTATAACACTTCCATTAGGTAAGGACACTGTACTTCTACTAAACTCTGAAGTATATTTGCATTTGGTTAACATATCAATATTGGATGACATATGATTAGTGGCTCCAGTATCAATAATTCATTCTTTTGTAACATACTTTCACACTAAGGCATATAGAATTCTACCTACAGTAGCAGCTTTGTCAGAGGATTCAGTTGTGGGAACTCTACTATCACCTCCTTGAGATAGCATTTGCATTATCTGCTTGTATTGTTCTTGAGCGAAAAATGGAGTGGAAGAGCTCTATGATTTTGGAGCAGGAGCCATTTGAACTGGAGCCAGACTGTGACTGGTTTCCACCTGATTTTCATAAGAACTGCCACTATTTTTCTTCTTTGATTTTCGCTTTTACTAAAGAAAAAAGAGTACACTTGTACCTTTACTATCTAATAAGGGAAAGTTTTTTTTTCAAATCCAAGTTTGACTCTGATTAGATCCTTAGCGCAAGCGCTAAGTAAGCAAGCTACCGCTCCGTGGGGTAAAAACCGAGAAAAATAAAGAACGTCAAGTAGAAAGGAACAAGTTCTTACGGAAACTTTTCTTAGGTCAGGCTTGACTTCGCTTTTCCTCACCTTATCACCTGTCATCAAGCCTCCTACCGGGGTCGATCTCACTGGCCCCTTGCTTCACCACGCCCAAGTCGGAGGCTAAGGAGAGCAGAATAAGGTGAAGGTGGATAGCGCTTATCAAGAGCTTGGTTAAGTGTGAGCTTGAACGACCGATTTCACAAGAGGTGGAATCCATTGTCATTCTTGTCAACGAGATTCCAAGGCGCCAGATCCTTTTTCAAACCTGCTCTCGAGTCAAGAGATAGATAAATAGACACATCTCATTGCACTGATCGGGGGCGTAGCACGAATAGAACGATCTAAAGGGGTTGTGCAACCTAGAGAGATGGCCATATATTTTTGATGAATGTGGTATCGAGGTTCGGTTTATTGTAGGCAGGAAAGAGCTAGAACAACCCCGAAAGACTCGATGGTCGGTAAGTATGATGGTACTAATGATGATCCTCCACTTTCTGTCTATCTGCTTTACCTTGTGAATTGCAGGGGGCTGTATTGACCGCATTTTTTGGCGTAACCACTTATTCCTTACCTCGGGGTTATTGGACAGTCTTGTAAGAGGTGTGCCGGAAGATATTCCTGTAACTGTAATAGGATCGCCCTTGGTAGAGTTGTTGCGCGGAAGTGCTAGTGAATTCTTTGAGATTATGGGAGTGTGTGACAATTCGCTTCTTCTCTTAAGATAATAGGATTTATCAAGTGTCTATCCAAATAGCTTAATCATTGTATCTCATCTACATTAGTTGACAACTAGACCATATTCTAAATATGTCTATTGTGTTGGCCAACGACTTAGTCAACTTAATATTACTGAGAATCCGAGTGTTCTCTCTAATATACATTCGGAGAATGAATCCTAATCTTGGCTCAACTACCACCTTTAATCCACATCGTAATGTACCCAATACAAGCCATATCTCAACCTATAAGGCATTTGAGCTTAGGACGGGATCAAAGTACATTACTTTGCAGACAAGGCGCGTATTGACCTCAAGTCTAAGGACTTTTATCTCCCACACGCTGATCATACTTTAGACAAGTATAACAAACATTATATCAGTAGGGTATATCAATACTTTCAAAGTATCTATGTGTCCATCATGAGTAGCCATTACTCGTAGCAGGTGAGACATACTACATCCTCTAAGGATGTGATGCAGACCACATGTCGACTTATCACATATCATCGATATCCCATTCTCGATGATAATTAGTTGAGGATATTTAGGAGTTATGTTATAATATTAACATCTCACACTATTAATAACAGTGTAACCTCCAGGGATGCATATTATAGAATATTACAAACAATTAATTAATAATTTAATAATTGCAAATGCCAAAATATTAATCTCCATTAATAATAATACGAATGTGTATAAAGTACATTTGTCCACGCACTAATTGGTGGTTGGCTAATGGAGTTGAGGCGCCGTGGCGCTAATTCGCAGAGATGCGGCGCTTCAGAGGCAGAATGCTGCGACGGAAAGATGGAAAGTTCTGACTTTTTGGGCTGGTTTTGGAGCATTGAATCTCCATTATTTGGCATATGAATTCAGCCATTATTGGTTGAATGTAACCCCTCAATAAGTGTCATTATATGGCTATTGAAGACCATTAGTTGGCTAGTTGAGGGGTCATATCCTTACACTATAAATTGAGGCCTTTGGCTCAATTACTGAACACACTTAAGAAATTTTCTGAAATCTTCTTCTTCATCTCTAGCAAGTTTTCTATATTCAAAGTTCTTCAAGAGTAACACTTGAGTTTCCTTTGCTCATTTGTTAAGTTGTTGTTGTATCTTGGGAGACTATTGCCCGATACCGTAAAAGGATATATACGAGGCAATATTGTCTTAAAGACAAAGTGTCATCACTCGACTCAGTAAATCACAATGAATTTGTAATCGTTCTTATTTTCAGTTTGTTGTAATATTTAGTTTATCCTTTCTAGCAATTTATAATATTTACTTACTTCCTATTTCCTGCAATTGTTGTAACCCACAAAGATCACATAAAATATCATCAATTCTTAAAAATAATTCTCTCAACATAACTAATAAAATACTGTAACCCCCACATTTTTAAAAATTTTAAGATAAGAGAATATTATTTTCATAACTTATAAGAAGTATAAAAAATTTCTCATAAGATATTTGTCATTTATTTTAAGAATAGTAAGCACAAATAAACTATGATTATAATATCCATCTCACAAAAAAATTATTTTGGTTGACACAACTTTATCATACTCAAATAACCTTCATTCCATGTTTTTTTTTTCAAATGTGAGTGTAAGAGAAATTTTTACTTTTTAAGTACTACTCAAGTTCTTGAACCATCAAAATAAATAAGTCATTCTTCTTCAACTTGAGTTTAAACCACACAATTATTTGTTATCACAAAGATGCTCAGTAGCACCAAAACCGTCTAACACTCATTCTCTCAGATTGGCCATAAGATTTGTTTGAGAAATGACCATAACAATTATATCATCTCCTTAGTCAAATTCTTTTTTACTTAGCAGAATTATCATTTCTGAATCTTCTTCTATATTAAAGAATATATGATGGCTTAGCGCCCACACAAAACGATTATAGATTCCATTAAAAGAATTATTATTGACGGCAATACATAACAATATGGAATTGAAATACTGCTTTGTGCATCACAACCTCTAACTCCATGAAAGGTGCGTCTAACTATTACTCAAAAATTCAATCAACTAAACCATCAAAGTCAAATTAGGCCATACAGTTATATGAAGAAAAATCAATCATTATTCAACATTAACCCAAATGACCAAGAGCTATACAAATATTATTTTTTGATCATAAAGTACTTCCACCAATAACACAATATACCAAGGTCTTCAAATATAACTTGGTACCACAAAATTCACAAATTTATAATTTTAAAAAATATAATAAACACTTCGTTACCTTTTAATTTCCTCAACCATTAAGGTAAGTACTATTTATGATATGTCATTGTTCGTTAAAAGCGATTACTAAAAAATTACTTCAATGCATGTACCCCAAATTCACATCACGTGGTATAAGCAAAAATCAAATTCATGCCAAAGTTTTGAGAATCAGTAAAGATAAAAACCACATTAACATACATCTATAAAACTTTTATATATAGACACTAACATATATCAAGAAGTTTGAACACGTACCTTTACTCTTGATATTATGTCATACAAAAACATAAACGTAAGTAGAAATGTTGTACAGTTCGTAATTGGTATTCTCCATAAGAACAGAGTAAAAATATCCTTAATTAAGATTATTGAAAATCTTACGAAAAATATTTGATCATGAAACACTTGTATGAAATTCTTCAAAGCTTGAGGCGTGTCAAAGATAATGTCCTTAAGGATATTTCACCCGGCATGAGTGTATCCCCAGGATTCAACAAACTCTTCTAGTATAAACTAGAAGTCATAATCTAACAAATATTTATCTAAAAAAAATCTAGCAATAAGAAATTATAAAGTATTTCTGCTATATTTTTCCACACTTCAAAGATGAATCCGTAAAGTATTATATAAAGCAAAAGAGTGAGCTTTTGAGCTTTTAAATCTTCTGCCAACGTCTACAAATTTAAGAGAAATAAAGGCCATAAAAGACATTCAAATGATCAAACTAAATTTCCAAACGTTTGGCAACTGCATTTTTCCTCTTTAATAAAATCATTAAAGCAATTCAATATTTGTATTAATTATCTTGACCAAACTTAATAACAGATGTTAGAGAAATTCCAAAATTGATTCTTATTCTTTTTTAGATATTAATAATATAACAAAAAGTAATCCTTCTTAAAAGATAGAATTAATTTTTATAATAAAATAAATTACTTACTATAAAATATAAATATAACCTGATAGTATATAAATTATTTACACCATCAACGAATATTAGTTAAACTTTTTTCGCATAAAGGTAGAATTGACAATATCTTTTACATGCTCACTATGAGAGATAGCAGTGGATCCTGGACCCGGTCCGAATTTGATGGATTCAGATCCGTTTTATAGGATATGGATCTTCAAAATTTGGACCCGACGGATCCGGATCGGACCCGGATCCATTTCTGACGGATCGGATCTGGATATGGATCTTGTATTTGAGATCCGTATCCGGTTCAGATCCGACCCGTGGATCCATTTTTTATTAAATATATTCATAACGTAGAATGTAATTTTATAAGTATTTTCTTAAAATTGCTAAGCACATCCTTGCAAGTTTAATTCTCAAAACAAGTTTAATTTATTCCCGCGTTAACTCAAAAACAAAAAAATAAAGAGGTAACTTCGATAATAAAATTAATGTTATATTAGTGAATGACTAACATCTCCATAGACAAGTAGTTAAAATTATATTCACTTCATTTGTGAAGATTCCAAGCACATGCAAGTTCTGCATTGTGGAAATACTAGTCAGCATTTTCCATAACTATTGTCATTGTCCAACATTTTCAATTAATAACTCACAATCAAAACGAGACAACAAGCAAAATATCTCATATGAAAAATTGAAACACAGTAAACTGTTAGCTAAGTAAAAATTGTTTGTCAGTTCAAAAAAAAATTCTTAGCAAGGTTACATTCTTAGCAAGGCAAATTGTTTTTACATGTGGATCCAAATCCGATCCGTGGACCCGGTGGATCCGATGGATCCTGATTTGAATCTAATTTTTATGGACCCGACAGATCTGGATCCGGATCTGAATTCAGGTATGAAAAACGGATTTGAATATAAATCTAGTAGGATCCGATCCAGATCCGGTCCGTTGCCATCCCTACTCACTGTGGTCTACAAAGGGGAAGGACTTAGAGAACTTTATAAAAAATAATTGAGGAGCATTATCCTAAATGGATGACAGCCTTAAATTTGAAGTGGGTAAAGTACCATTGTCTATATCAAGCAAACCTAATTCCCACGTGATTATGAGAATTAATTTCTCATTAAAATAAAAGATATGATCATAAAATATTTTAATGTGAAGGGGAATATAAAACAGAAGTGTTAAGCTTTTAGAGATACGATATCTCTTAGCCTGTGATTTAATTGTATGTTAATCATTTACATCCTTTCAAAATAAATAAGATGCATAGATAAAAGAGGAAGTTAAAGAGTTCATGCATTAAAAATGAGTTAATGTAAATATCTCAACCTAATTTTTTTCGGAAAGATAAGGGAAAATTTGTTACCTCATTCATGCCATAAAAGAGACATATATATCATCGAGTCATCCTTTTTCCTACTCAAATAAGTAGTATGAGTTCGGTTGAACTTAATAATTAAGTGGTACAATCTTATACTTGTATAAAAAAATATTGAATATGAATAACTTATTAATTTATAATAAGTAACTTTAAAAAACTAGAATTATGAATCTATAAACTTTTATATATATATATATATATATATATATATATATATATATATATATCTTGAATTAATCATATATCACAAGCGATGTGATAAAGTGTAGAAGTATGATCACCTTTAGTAATAGATATAGACACCACAATCAGTGATGAAGCTAGCTAGACAAACGGGGTTCATCTGAATATGTTCGACAAAACTTGTACATAAGATCAATTTTTTATATATGTAAATATAATAGATGCTTAACTTCTTTAATAAAAGTTTTATCTCCGCCAATTTCTCATACTTTCCTATCTCACGACCTTATGCATATCTAACGCAATTACTAAACTAAATTTCAACCTCACATTCTTTTGGCCTCATGGAAGTGGAGCTAATTGAAGCACCGATAAAGTTATTTCTGTCCGACCTCGATATGTGGAATCTCTGCCAGCTAATAGAAGATAAGCTCAGCTCCTACGCCTACCACGAACTTGAATCATCACATGGCTGCTTTGTGATCTATTAGTCACGGGTTCGAGCTGTTGGAAGCAATCACTAATGTTTGCATTAAGTTAGACGGTTTACATCACACTCTTGGAATGTGTGCGATCCTTCCCCGAATCTGTTGGGAATTTTTGTTCTATGGTACTTTATAAAGCAGTACGGGAAGTATATAACTATTACAAGTATTCGAAAGGCTAAACAAAGATTCAATAATTCAACTAGTAATCTGAAAATTACAATAGTTGAATTATTGAATCTTTGTTTAGCCTTTCGAATACTTGTAATAGTTATATACTTCCCGTACTGCTTTATAAAGTACTATAGAGCAAAAATTTCCAACATCTTAAGACAATATTGTCCCGTATGTATCCTTTATACGTCCTGGACAATTTGTCTCCCAAGATAAAACAGCAATGGAACACTTGAGCAAAGAAAACTCAAGAGCTACCGTGAAGAATATTGAGTAACGAAATGATGCCTTGGAAGTTGTAGGAAGAAGAAAACTTTACGCTTGTGTAAGCTCAATTTCGTGTATATTATATGTGTGTTCTTAGTGCTCAACAATGGTGTAAGGGGTGTTTATATAGGTGATGGAGGGCTGAAAATCGCCTCCATAATAGCCAAATAATGGCCATTATGGAGGTAGTAAAGTCACCAACATAAATGGTGAAAGACCAACGGATTTGGCCATTATAGAGGAGTAATTCAGCCAAAATAAATGGTCAATTGAGAGCTTGGCGTTTCACCTTGACTGCTCAAATTCGACGCTCGAAACTTGAGGACCAAACTGCACATCCAAAGAATTTCGTCCGAATCGACATATCTCAAACTGGGATCAAACTGCATTTCGAAAAGTTCTCGCCCAAAAAGATAATATCGAAGGCCCACAACCCACGACGTGGATCTGGAACTCAAACCGACCGGCAAGCGGCGGCGCTGCGGTGGTCTTTCCTTGAACCAAGCACATCTAGGTCCTCCTCCTTTAAACACATGGATACCCTTGGGGTCCCAAACCCCAAACCAATTTCGAGTCTTATATACACAACAATTCTTTCTTCCTCTACCGATGAGGGAGAATTGAACACAATACCACACTTTCCATGCTTCAAACACCTTACTTCGTGGACCAATATCTCTTTCATTTCTCAATGAAATTTGACGATTCTTGGCCCTACGGTTATCTACGTACTTAGTAGATCATGCATGTGTAAAGAACCAGATTCTCCAACATACGTAACACTAGTGTTTAAGCCGTTAAAGTTGATCGGTCGCAACTCCCGCCAAAGGCAAATTTCCTACAGAATCTGCTAACGCTGAATACTTTGTACACCGGACTGCCCATTCTTTTTGGCCTCATCTTACCTTATCAATTTCCATACCTGCTAGAAAAACTATTTTAAACAAAATCAAAATGGAGTAGTATTTTATACTCTCTCCCCCGTCCGAGAAGAATGCCAATGCTCTTATTTGGATTTTGGAGTCTCAAGTTAGTATGAATACGATTCTCTAAAATATACTTACAATTTTTTTAAAAAAATAGTACTATGAAATATGATATTTTTATTATTTTATATATATAAATTTTATTCCTAAAATTAAAATTGAAGACCACAATCACGTTAAAATTAGATACATTAATCAAATCTCACTACTACTATTTTCGGTGTAAAGGGAGAATATTTTCTTTGAATAAAACATAAACTTAATACTCCAAACATTTATATACAAGGGTATTCGCAGATATTTTAGCAAAATTTTCACGCTTTTTCTTTTTTTGGATACTTTTGCAACAACTTTCGGCAATGGTAATAAAGCAGCTTTTGTTGGACCAGTTAGTCAATTTTGTAGGCACTGTTCAACAATTTTTACTTGCGCAAGAAAATTAGGACCCGTTTGGATATACAAATTATTTATTTTCTCTAAAATAGTTTATTTATTTATTTAAAGTCAGTGTTTGACCATAATAATTTCAAATCTAACTTGTAGTTATTTTTCAAATTTAGAATTTAAAAAGTACATTTAAGTATGAATGTTATTTCAAATATTTTTTGCAAAAAATATAATCAAACATACACAACTCCGTCTTCAAGTGCAACTCCATATATTTTGAATAAAGTAAAAAAAATTTAGATTCTATGGCCAAATGCCTACTTAATTGAGTTAATTCCCTACTCCTTTCCAAAAAATTTCATCTGTAAAAGGGGAAGAGGACCAGATTTCACTCAAGTTGCGAGAGCATAATTAGATTAAAATGTGTTATTCCCTCTTTTCAATGAATGAAAATGATGGAAGAGAAATTCTCTTTTCATGTTGATCTGTTTTTTTTTTCATTTCATTTTCCCAATTATAAGTACGTAATGCTTGGTTTGACTTAATTCTTTGCTCCAAAAGGTGGAATCTCCCACCCCAGGAGCCCCCACACTCCGGTCCGACAGGTCTGTGAAGGAGGTAAATCATGGTGACTCAATTGATTTCAAAGGTTAGACCATCACGTCAAGCACAAGGGGTCCTCCTTTATTTCAAGAAGAAACCCCCACCACACTGCCGCTGACGGGATTCGATCCTTGGTCTTTGCTCCAAATATCCCCCTTGAAACCAATTGAGCTGCCCAAGCGGACAAACTAAGGTAGGGTAAACTTTTTAAAGTGACTGGTCCCACCGCATTACGGCCCCATACCCCAGAAAACCCCACCTCCGGCCTGGCCCTACGGATTAGTATACACCGCTTGGCCCTACGCGTATGGAGGGATTTTTGGGGGAACGCTTCACTCGCTGATCAGAGGACTCGAACACGGAACCTCAGACAGCAATACCCTAATGTATTGGCCACTGGGCCAAACACTTTGAATGGTTTGACTTTATTCTTAATTAACTTTAGTAAATACAGAAAAAGGGTAAAACATATCCTTAACGTATTAGAAATGATTTTAAAATGCCCTTCTTCTATTAACGTCTAATATAGATTGAAATCTCAATAAAATATAATCTCAAAGATAATTTTCCGTTGCCGAATATTAATTTGATTTTGGACAAGATTATCCGACTCTTTTAGCCTCATGATTAGAAATTCTGATCGACAACTTCCTCAAGGCAGATAATTTTGACATGGTCTCGCCTTAACTCACCATATGGTGATATGATTTGTAACAACCCAATTATATTTTCTAGTTCGATATATAACATACATCCCATTTCATCTCTCATCCAATTCCAACATGAGAATTTAGCAATCTATATTTACATTATCCTAATGACAAAATTACTTAAATCTTATTATCCCTTTTACTTTTTTCTGTGTTATTATTTACTGTAAACAATTTTTATATGTAGTTGGTTTTGAATATGTAAAAGTTATTCATAGAGTTGCACCTTGGCTTAATTGATAAAGTTCCCAAACTTGAACACATTCTAAATATTGTGATTTTTTTAACAGCGAACGAATTATGATAACGAGATTCTGATTAGTTATTTGAAGCTGAAATCAGGGGCGGACTTATGTCTAATTTAGTGGTGCTCCGGCATCCGTTAAACCTGACACAAATTAGGTATAGTTATTTAAAAAATATAAGAAAATTTGGTATAAAAACTCAAAAAGTACCATAGAAACCAAAAATATAGTTGGGTGCTCTGGGTTTTAGGCAGAAATGAAGCACCCACACCTCTTAAATTCTGTGTCTGCCACTACTGAAATAACTAAGGCGCTTTTTTCAGTAACCAAATGAGGGATAACATGAGGAATTCCCAAAAACTAACAAGTTGTAATTTATAGTATCTACTATAAATACATGTATAAAATAGTAATAAATGAATATAAGGGAAAACATATAGTTAATGTCGAATAGTAAAAACAACGTTTTGTGCAAAAATGTTATTTTAAATCTTCCAAAATTGTTCCTACTGTATCTTTAATTTCCCTAGTTACGTGAACCTATCAATAATTAATTGTTGCTTAAATAAGTCAAACATCCCAACTTGTTGATGTAACACATCGATTTCAATAAATCAAGGAATTTGTCACCAATCACCAATCACCAATCACCAATCACGTATCTCTTAATAAAAGTTGTTCTTTTTAAAGATCTTTCTCTTTCCGCATATTTCATAATATTCCTCAAGTTTATTCCTAAGTATCCGAATCCAGGAAAAGGGGGAGCTTCACAATCCTACCAATCTAATCCATTTAATTTCTCCCTATTTATTAGGTAATTTTCTTTACTTATACTGTAATTGGAATCAAAATTACTTAAATTCCAAGGAGCTAGATATATCGATACATATAGTAATGCTACTATTATAAGAAAATTTTAATTTGTCCGCCTCCCAAATATCTAAGAAAAACAACGGAGAAATTGCATGAGTAATATTCTGCATTTTACTTTCGTTATTTCGCTAGTTGATCTTCCATCTTGTACAACACATTGTACTAGAGTTATAGACTTATATAGCTATGTTCATAACTTCATATCCAAAGTCCAAACTGGTCGAGCATATAACTAGGATCATAAAAAAATATTAGAATCGTGCACATAGTTGTGATTATGGATAAGATTTAATAACAAAGTAAATAAAATTAAATAAAATACGTGATTTTTTTCAAAATTAATGACGTCACCCTTGACCATGGATTACTATGGCATCGCAGTTAGGTTTACAATTCTCTATTTGGAAAAAAAGCGTTTATAAAAGGCAAAGATCAATGCACCAATTGGATGACCTAATTAATCTTTGCCAATATACACTTATTCCTATTATCTTTTCCACTAAAACATAGGCTTCGATAGAGTATTCTTTATTTATTTTTATTGATGTGGCTGGATGATCAGGGTTTGAGATCACTCAGCATTACTATCAGTAAATCGCGGAATATGTCTGAATGACTAGGGGCAAATTGCTTCCACCAAGGTTCGAACCCACCCTGCAGGCCTCCAGTAGAATTTTAAGTTTCTCTCATTTGCCATCCAGCTATGTCGGGGGGACGATAGAGTATTCTTTATTGTAGTGATAAACAGTTGAGCAATATTTTATGATATTCCATTTTTACTCTATCCTAAAAGAATCCATCTTTGTATAGATAGAAAACTAGAATATTTGTCTAACTAGTGCAAATGATTAAAAGGATTAAGTCAAGTTCCGTTAGCCACAGTCCCTTTAATTTAAAGAACTATGCTATTCTCATGGAATAAAGTAACATATTGACAAATAAATAGTGAAATTGATTAAAGCACATATGCTTTTAATGGTGCAATATTTAATTTTGTAATATAGTTTCATTTGTTAAACTCATTTATAACTATACCTCCTTCGTCCTAAAACAAACGAGATCCTAATATTCGGAAGTCAAAATCAATTCGTTATAAGACATTTTAGTATTTTACACAATTTAACTATAATAAATTTGGATAACAGATTTTTATGTAAATTTTAAATACATAAACTTCAGTTTAAAATTTTAAAAATATATATTAAATTCACATTGATAGTTTTATACCTTCACCATTGTAATATGTATTTAGTCATTTTTGGGATGAACAATAATACGAATGTATTCACTCATTCTTAATATGAAGTTACATTTAATAGGGAGCATGTGTTACCTTAAAATAAGATTTTTTACGCGAATTTGAATTAGTAAAATTAAAGCGGCCAATGCCGAACATCGATTAAAACATTTTTTTAATATGATTAATTACGTCAAAATTAAAAAATAAATAGAATCAAAGACCACACGTACGTGATACGTCAAAAGAAATAAAAGAGGTGTCAAACCTAAAAATAATACGCCATCCATTTCATAATAAGTGGTATTTTAAATTTTTTCATTTTGTTTCAAAATAAATGATTTTACAATTTCAAGAGAAAATTGACCATATTCTTTCAAAATTACCCTTATTTACATAATCAAGAATCATTAAGTAACTTTTTTTTTCTAGACATTAATTAGGGGTAAGTTATTAAAAATAATCATAATTTTCTAGGAGTGAATAATTTCTTAAAGAGTATGCATAAATTAAAAATACTACTTATTATGAAACGGATGAAATATTGAAGGAAAAATAAAGGATCCACTTGCAAGACCTTAGTCAAAATTAAAAATGGTCATTAAAGTTGACCTGTTTATATTTTCACAATCTGTTACCGGCTCACCGCAAATCCCCCTCACCTCGCTATATATAATAATACCTTCTCTCCTCTCTTCTTCCCCTTCCCCTCAAATCTACACTATATATACTAAAAAAAAAAAAAACATGTACGTTCATATAATCCTATCATCTATGTTTCCCGAATCAAATTCACCTAAACCTTAGCCCTTTTCCTATTTGTCGTTTATATAACCGGGTCTTATATCGGGTTATCGTACGAAATGTCGGAGCGAACGAGAAGATACGTCATAGGATACGCTTTAGCACCAAAAAAACAAGCAAGTTTCATTCAAATATCTCTTCTAAATCTCGCGAAAGAACGCGGTATCGATCTCATCAAAATCGATACGGATAAACCATTAACCGATCAAGGACCGTTCGATTGTATCCTCCATAAAATCTACGGTGACGATTGGAATTGTCAGTTAAAACAATACGGTACCGAAAACCCTAAATCCCTCATTATGGATTCGCTCGAAAAGATCGAACGGTTGCATAACAGGATATCAATGCTTCAGGTTGTAACGGAACTCGAGGTCGAGTGTAAAACGTCGTCGTTTGGTATACCTAAGCAAACGGTAATTTACGACGCGAAAACGGTAACGGCTAATTACCTTGAAAATGAAGGTTTGAAATTTCCCGTTATTGCGAAACCGTTAGTTGCTGATGGTAGTTTAAAATCACATAAAATGTTACTTGTGTTTAATAAAGATGGTTTAAGGAAATTAAAACCACCTATTGTGTTACAAGAGTTTGTTAATCATGGTGGTGTTATATTTAAGGTTTATGTTGTTGGTGATTATGTGAAATGTGTTAAAAGGAAGTCGTTACCCGATGTAAATGAGGATAATTTAGGGAGATTAGAGAGTTATTTATCGTTTTCGCAGGTTTCTAATTTGAATACTTGTGAAAAGAAGGATGATAAGTACTATAAATTGATGAATTTGGAAAATTCCGAGTTGCCCCCTTTGGGGTTACTTGGTGATATAGCTAGGGGACTTAGACGGGCGACGAAATTACATCTTTTTAACTTTGATGTGATTAGGGATAATAGAGTTGGAAATAGGTATCTTGTTATTGATATTAACTATTTCCCTGGTTACGCAAAGATGCCGAATTATGAGCGAGTGTTAACGGACTTTTTCTGGGATGTATTGAATCGGAACGATATGGGGTTCAAGAGTTTAAAGGAAGTTAGGGTTTTGGTGGGGAACAACGGGTGTGGTGAGGATGAAGGAACATTGCCTCTTTCGCCACTTAAGATGGAAGAAAATGAGAAACCTATTCGGGTTTGAAGTGCAGAACCATATTCAAGATGAAGGAGCATTGCGTATTGCATTACAAAGGTTAAAGCAAGTTGCAGGGACTTATTTTAGGTAGGGAGTTGGTACAGCAGTGAATAAGTAGGTTCTTTTGCTTTGATATCATGTCTTTCTTAGAGCATTAGATGGTAATCTCTTCTTCAACTTGTACGTTCTATAGTTGCAGTGATTAGGTACTTTTTCAGATACTCTTTATCAGGAAAACTAAGTTTTTCCTTTAAGGCAATTCTAATTCCTGGCTGCAAATATCTTACTTTGTGCCTTTGATGAATGAATTTTGCTGTTTCCTCAATGATTATTCTTTTAAATATTTTCCCCATTATTATGCTATTTTACAGGGTGGCCTTATTGCATATGAATTTTGCATTTTGAAATGACGTCAGTTATTGTTTATGTAGTTTATTCTTGCAAGAGGAATCAGATTCCTGAGATTCATCTCTATGACACCGGCATGACAGATTCTTGATTGTCTCTCGCGTGGAAGTCAGGAATATTCCTTTTCTGAACCACATTTTTTATCTGCACCACAGTTCAAACCTTAATTTGGTAGCTTAAGACTAATTTATGCTGAATATCAGTATCTTTTCTTGAGAAGGTAAATGTTTTTATTAATGTTGGGAAAAATCAGCTGATTGTATCTTAAGCTATATAGTCCTGTCAGAGGCAAATTTAGTTCATCATGAGCCACAAGGTGAACCCCATTTTGTATGTTTATGTTCACACAATCTGGGTAAAATTAAATCTTAGAGTTAGATTCACCAACAGGTAAGGCTCGGCATGCACTAATGTATTATTAATTCTTAGTGTAGTTTTTAGTATCTCTTTTCCATTTGACACTTAACAGTAAATGCTGAATTCTCTTGTTGCTCTACGGTTATTCCTGCGTTTTTGCTATTTAAGCAATATGACTGGGACACGTCTAGAGAACATAAAACTATTAGTAGTATTTGCTTTTTTTTACCCTATGAGTTTGCTGCCAAGTTGTTTGTGTTCAGGGAACCCTTCGTCATAGACGCAATAGATTGTGTTAGTTGGCGGGCTTCTTGAAGATTGATTAGTATTAGGATATTAGCTTTACGTTGAGTTTATTCTTGTGCTGCATGGTTGCAAGACTGGCAAGGTTAAATGGTAGGGAATATTGGGCATCCGACATCCAATATATTTACAAGGTTAGTGTCATAGAAATGTGGATGTTAAGATGGTTCTGCGGTATACAAGATCAAAATTGATTACATTAAGCAAAAAGTGCAAGCAGCACATATAGAATAAAATGGAGAGGCAGTCTTTTGAGACAGTTTGGTCTATGGGTGTAAAATTATGGTGATTGTAGGTGTTAAATGGGCTGAGGTAAACCTAAAAATACACCGAAGGAGATTGTCTTAAAAGATTTACAATCTCTTGAAATCCATATAGTGTTAGCGAAAAATAGGGCATAAGGGGAGAAAAGGGTCCATATAGGTGATACCAACTAGTTGGATGAAGGTTTAGCCATGTTAGTACATTTTTTTAGGTCAAGTGTTTGAAATGGTCTTTTGTGCAGTACGGAGCTTCCCTTCTTTGCATCCGAGGTTGAGACTTGAGAAAAATGAAGTAGTGGAAGTCCTAAGGTTGGGCCCACTTTCAGATTACGAGAAGAAAGGACTTGAAGCTCTTAAGCTGGAGCTGCTCTCCTCCATTGAGAAGGGAATCAAGTTTACTAGTGATAAATAAAACAAAATTATGATCTAGTTATCCAGAGTGACAGTGTTTGGGATCCGTTTGGGTAATTGTGTTGCATCCTTTACGAGTTTCTTGCAGCTGGAGGCATAGATTTCGTTCTTATTTGTAAGTAACTTTAGATATACACAAACATTTCTAGAAATAATGATTGGCAAATTTGTGATTATGCATTTTGCCTTAGTTGTGGGGGTGTCATTCTCATGTAAAGCATTTTCCAACTGTGGTCAGAAGTGCAGTTGATGTGAGATGAAAAATGTTCATGACCGCTTGTTCAAAAAAAAAAAATGTTCATGACCAGTTACTTTGTTGTAATTATTTTAAAAAAATGTTTGCAATGAGTCTTTTAGTCTTATAGAGATTAGAGATTTATATGCCAGTAGAGAATGTTGATAACTTCTGCTGCTACAGAACTTAATTTTTTAAATATTGGATTGAGACAAGTCTAAATGGAGTGACATGAACAATTATAATTCATATAGTCGACCCCAAATAGCTTGAGGTTGAGTCATAGTTATTGTGGTTGCTATATATGTATCTAGTTCTTAGTGTTTTAGATGAGAGTTGCCACTTACAAATAGCGAACTTTTGTAAAGATATTGATTATGTGGGAACTTTTCCAGATCATCATTGTCTTGTGATTTTGAGTTACAGTTACATCTTACTTGCATTGATATTTTTCCTTTCGTGTAAGAGGTTTGTGTTGGTTAATATTTTATACTGAAAGTTTTGCCTTGTTTTCGAAAGTTGCATGAATTGTCCGGCCGACTTGTTTATTTGAAGTTTTAGTCTGAGGACATGATATGCGCTACATATCAGGATAAGGACACCCAAAAACCAGTGTGGGTTGTGATTTATCAATTAGATACTTTAGGGCTTCATGTGTTACACTGCTGGAAAATTAGTCAATGTGACATGCATTGTTGTGTGATTTAGCATGAGGAACGTGTGGCAATCTTTGATTTTACTTCTGTGTTTTGTTCATTTTTGGATAGTAAAATAAATGCTAGCAGTTTGATGTAGATTGTGTGCATCTTTTTCATATATCATTATATTTTCATGTTTAGTTGCACAACTGGCCCAGGTTTGGATTTGGTTAAACTTAGTTGCTTGACTCCAACACATTAGAATGATGGCAGTTCACATGATTTGCATGAATCAAATTTAGCAGTAACCTTCACATGAGTTGCATGGACTAAAATTGGCAGTAGCCTTCACATGAGTTGCATGGATCAAAATTGGTAGTAACCTCAGTGCTGACAATTAATCAGGTGCAAGTTCGAGAATGTTTACTGTGTTAGTTCCTTGAAGTGTCTCTATCCCTCATTCTAGTGTACAGTCACATCTCCTCATATCGCATGCATCTCTGCAGCTTATGATCTTGAACTTGTGATTTGTTTCGGGTATAAATAGTTTTCCTGAAATTTTGGTAACATGTAAATATTAAGCAGGTTGTGTTCCTGCAGTGACCTTGTTGATTTGTTATTGAATATTTTGTCAAGTTGGTATGCCCCATCAAACCAAATTACTAACTTAGATTAGGTTACTGATTTTGTCCCGGTAAAATGATCAGCTTGGCCTCAAAGAGTGAGGATCATTTAACATGCTATATGTATACTACTGGAAGGTTAAGTAGCAAGTGGTTGACTAAGGGACCTACGTGTGTACTTGTGTCAAAGTGCACTTTTTTTTTTGTTAAATGTCATTTTTACAAGTGCATAAAGTTTCGGGTTGAAGGGTCAAAAATTGCTTTAATTAATAAAGCTGAGACAACTTTTCAAGAACTTCAAGTCTCGAACCTAACTTTGGTAATGCATTTGATTTGTCCTTTCAGTTTTATCATGTACCCTTAGTCGATAATCAGCTCTATTCCTGGTCTAACTTGTACAATATATGTTTTGAGAGTTCAGGTTCTCCTTTTAGGAATAATTCTTAAAGTATAGCTAGTAGGATAGTAAAAATTCATGTTGGAAGTAAAGAAAAGATAGCAAGTGTGTTTGTTTAGAAAGCAACGAGGAATAAAAGTGAAATACTCTTAACAGTGTTTGGGAGAACATGTTGAGTTCAGTTTCTTGATTCCCATCATTTTCTGCATTGTGGCTTACATTGTTGAAGTTCCAATTATTGTTACGGTAAGAAGATGAAGTCTAAAGGCGCTGATCTAACCTATTGGCATCCCCTATTAATTGGTTGAACGATCCTGATATCTTTCTTTTTCTGCATACCTTGACGTGTTGTATCATTCTTGATGTCTGCACCTGATTTTGCCTACCAGAAAGCTTGGGGATCTGGCAGTGTTGGTAAAGGATTTTGAATGTCGCTGTCTGGTACTTTTTCCTGTTGTGACCAAATTGAACATATTTGTGTGCTATGCCCTAGTCACCTTATTTGTTGATGGTTTACAGGGTTTACTTGTGTATGCGTTGGACATGAATAACTTGTCTCGACTTCAGTTGCCTAAATTGTTATTTTTATATCCTTGTGCATTTCCACTTTTAGAAAGGATATGCTTAAGGGTGTGCTGACAAAGATTTGTCAACTCTTACTTAAACATGAACCGGGGTTCTAGGCACCATTTGTTGGATATACTGAGCCAGCAGTGGTCCTCAGCACTGTGCTTGCATCATTGGGTTTAAAAGAAGTTTGAACTGTTAAACCCATCCAAGCCCATACATTACAACGTAGTAATTTGTTAATTTGAGTGTACCCATGCTGAATTCACGTTTTATGTTTGTGTTTTAGACTTGTGCATTGTTTGGATGATCTTCTTGGGAGGTCTTTTCTTAAAGCTTAACATGTCTTGGTTGGTATGTGATTTATGTTAAGAGTTCAGAAGAATGCTTCCATATCACAATGAGTGGAAAAGGTTTCGGTCATATGGATTTTTGAACTACATCTTTCAATTCCTCCATCTAACTAAAGATAGTGCATGGCTGGTTTAGTTACTGCAAACAATATTAATGTTTTAAACAAGATTTGCCATCGGGGCCATAGTCCATCGTCCATACATGCACAATTGCACGGGCTTGCGCACCCCGCCATTTGTGATTCAACAAATTGAAACTAGCCCAAGGAGTCCGTGTAGTACTTGATTTTTGGGCCTTTTAGTATTAGGCCTTATTTCTGGATTTACGAACAAATCTTGTTTCTATTATAACCAAATACTCAACTTATGAGAATTTATAGCTATTATAGTATCACATGTTTTAAAAATCTTATAGCCACATAAATGTTATAACATATTTAAGACAACAAGTTTTTCTTTCCTTTTTAAATTTTGTGCGTTATCAAATAGATTTTACATAAATTAAAACGGAGGGAGTGCTGAGTCTTTTAAATTCTTTATTTTGCTGTAAAATTTACATTCAACATATTGGTAGGAAACCATTTGGCTTATTTCTTCTACTTGGTTACGTTTCAGATTACTTTTTTACTCTTTACTGAGTTTACTTATCATTAGAGAAAGTTGTGGAAGTTTATATAATAAAACAATCATTTTGACAATTCAATAATTATAATCACTTCCTAATTAAAATCAAATATGTCTTCAATCAAATATTGTGAAAGTGCATGCTCAAATGGACCCTAATCTGAATATGGGAAATGACAATTTCATAATAGTTTCTTTTTCAATTTCATAAGAGTTTTATGTCGAATAATGAACAAAGTTACACATTATGGCACAGGTGGGGCGGTGCAAATTAACGGTTAAATCAATAACTTAATCCGATTATTGGGTTATTAGATTAATGGTTCGGGTTAATGAGTTATTGGTTCGGGCATCTGGTGGTGTCCTATGGTTATTGGGGGTATCGGTTCGGGTCTCGGTTTGACCACTTTTATTAACGGGTGAACCGATAACCCGATAATCATTTATTTAATTACAATTATAACCTTCCATATATAAAGTCACTTGACTAGACCTAGGGTTCACTTGATTTCTCACTTCAGAATAGTCTCTCACTAGCGGTAATAGAAACCCTTCTCCTCCAAGAATGTTTGAAAGTGCATTTTGAAACTTTAATTGCCTGAAAATGTTTCTTATTTTCCTTATGCATTTAGTGTTTGGCTGATTGCAGTGACAAGTTTTGATAATTTTGGTCCACGTTTATTTACGTCCCTATTCCAATTGGAGAATTTTGTTCGAAGCTACTTTCAGATTTGAAAATGGGTTCTTTGTTCTTGAAAACATCAGTGTGAAATTTTAACGATTAATCAATCGATAACCAAAACGATAACGATCAATAACCGATTAACCAATAACTCAGTAACTGATATCATAATGATTATTTAACAGTTTGACATGTCTACAAACTGATAACTTTCAAATCCGAACCGGACCATCCAATATGCCGCCCTAGGCACATGATTATATGAATGAGAAGTCTTCAGCAATATCGCTGGACAATATATTTATTATATGTACATTATTTTTATGTTCCCGACTCTCTTAATATTAGGTCATAATAGTTTAAAGGGTTAGCCCACAACCCGCTTAGGGTTGGGTTGGGCTAACATTTTGAAGGCCCTTTAGAAAAATGACCAGTCCGTCCTAGTCTGTTGAAATCTATAGCCTTCAAGGGCCGAGTTGAGCTTGGTTGGGTTGGGCTAGCCCCTTTTAACAGTTCCATCTGCTACTATTGTTTAAATAGTTGGGTGTTAGCTCAAGTATTTGTTCAGCAAATGAAAGGATCTTAATGGAGTATTAATCAATTAAATACAAAGTAAAGTGTAAAACACCAGTTATTCATCATATTAATTCCAAGCATTTTTAGGCAGTCCATTCTTCAATATTAATCAAATTAAATTCATTCAAAAGGTATATTCGGTAATAGTTTTCTTCGTTCGCTTGTGTATACCTTTTCTTGTTGTTTATCTTCAATTGTTGTTTTCTGTTTGTCTTCTGAATCGAGAAAAAAATAGTGTTGCGTTTCTGGAATACAGTACAGTTAATATAGGACAAAAGCTTTTGCTTGTTCAGTCTATATATAAAATTTTATTTGTTGTTTTCTTTTTCAATACTTCATCCATTTCATTAATATATCACACTCTTCACCTTTAAGTTTGTTTTAAAAAGTTCTATTACATCTTTTCTATACCTAAAAAGTTTTTAGTTCTAACATTTTCATTTTCATCTATAGTAACTCTCTTATCAGAATAACATAACATGTTTAAAATTACTTTTTAACTTCTTTTTATATTACACACATTTAGTTTATGTGCAAAAAGACTTTCTATCTTTCTTAAAGATAGTGTACAATCAAATACTGTTATACAAAATGAAATATTTGTTGTTACACTTTGTGTTCCACGTAAATTTTTAAAGATAACTTTACTTTTTTTTAATTTCTTTTTGCTTTATCTCATATGTCCTTCAATATCTTTAATGTTGTGCTTTATTCTCTATTATTCTGTTCTGGGATTTAACAGTTACGTTGACAACAAGTAGTTAAACTTTAATTGACTAGTGAACAATGGAAGATGAGACTTAAGAGTGGCCAGTGGGCCGAGTTTAATTGACTAGTGAACAATGGAAGATGAGACTTAAGAGTGGCCAGTGGGCCGGGCTCGGGTCTGGCGGGGTCGGGTCTGGCGGGACTGGAGCAAGTCCCGTCCCGATCCCGATCCCGTCGGTATCGGGTCGGGGCGGGCTCGGGTCGGGGTCGGGCTCGGGGCGGGATACGGCGGGTTTTCCTTTTTTTTTTTTTTTAAATAACATATGTATAAAAAAAACTCAATAAACAAAACAAGATAGTGTAATAAAAACATCCCAAGGCTGTTTTTGTGCCTCTTATATTATTTAATAGACATATGATTTTTTTGTAATACAAATACAATTGTCTAAAATCTAAATTGCAACTTTGTGGTGTTGTCCAAAAGTTGCAAATTACATAATAAAATTACAATTAAAAAAATTACATTCTCAAAAAAACCTGTTCTATAGTCTATTGTGACAACATATCTGCCATCTATATGTCTCATAATCCGGTCCAACATCAGCGGACTAAGCATATTGAGATGGATATCCACTTTGTGCTAGAGAAGGTTGCCCGTGGTCAGGTCAAAATTTTACACGTGTCTTCCTCTTATCAGTATGCAGACATCTTCACAAAGGGACTACCACGACAACTCTTCACCGACTTCCGATCCAGCCTTAGCGTTCGGCCTTCTCCCGCTCCGTCTGAGGGGGAGTATTAGCGAATATTCTCCGAATATTCTCTGTATATTTTGTAATTATGATAGATGTATATTTAAGGTAACTTAGGATTCTAATTGTATTAGGAATCAACCTTTGTAAGGTAAGTTAGGATTCGTACCATATTAGAAATCAATCTTTGTACATCTATATATATTGTGAATAATGAAAGGAATCCCCAAGGGAAATTATTCCATCTCTCAATATCCATTTTTATAATTACAGAAATTGGAAAGTGGTTATTTATGAATTTTACCCCAACTATTGGAGTAGCCCCATGAAAATCCTTATCCAATTCTACCATTTAGTCATTCATTTGAAGATAGTTTGAGACATTATGCTTCTACAAACTTGCACTGGCCGGAATGTACACAAAGTAAAAGCCTTTTGATCAGTTTCAACAATAACTACGTACACAAATTGGAAACAGAACTACAAATTATTACCACCATAATTGCGTCACCTTTTGTCAATTTGTCCCTTACTAATTTATTATCCACTCCCTACCAAACAGGAAAAGAAAGATCCTCAACAATTAATTAAGAAAAATAAAAATGTGATTAAAACTTATACAAGAAAATGATTGGGAGAAAAGAAGCTACACAAATTAACATAGAACTATAGAAGTTGAATTATGTCTATCTACACTATAACACAAGACAAGGTAAAAAATAATCTTCAAATAAGATCTTGCCAAAAGGAGTTATTTGATTCGTCATCCAGGCATTTCCCCCATGCATCAAATTCCTTAGATTCTGAAAAGCCATAACTTGGAATTATATCAATCTGCTGATCAAAGGGTGAATTCTCGGGTGTAATTGGAATTAGTGATGGAAGTGAATATTCTGAATTATTAACATTATTAGACAATTTAGTAATTCCATTAATCATGTGGTTATTCTCCAAAATGCTTGGATTTATGACCATATTGTCTGATGAATTATTCGAAATTGGAGAGGGTTCATCTATTTTTTTCACATTAGTAAAAAATTGATCATATGAGACATAATTATTGTACAATTGTTGCATGGGAAAATTTTCTTGTAATGATGGAATTAATGGAGGAGGAGTATTTAGGACTTGGATTATATTTTGAATAAGATGATTTTTGGCTATTTCTGTCAGTTCTGCTTGTAACCTAAGAGCAGATTCAAAAGGGCTCATTAAATTAGAAAGGCAAAGAAGCAAATTTGGATCAGTTATTGGTTGATGTGTTACTGGATCAATCCCAGACTTGAGAAGCTTTTTCTTGAGATGGGTATTCCACAAATTCTTGATTTCATTATCAGTCCTTCCTGGAAGATGAGCTGCAATTCTTGACCATCTACAAGATAAAAAATATATGATCATGTTAATGCAAAAGAAAAAGAAAGAACAGAAAATATTCTACTAGTAAAAAGATAGTTAACTTAATACACTGACATTTTTTTTTTACATTATAACAATATATTTTAACATGTTGTATAGAACCCATAACTTGTACTATAGTTTAAATCAACTATAAAATGTGAATTTATTCGACTTACACATATATACTGATGGTCTGAAGAATTTTTACACTACCACTGTATTCTAACAAGTTGTAGTAGGTACTAACCAACCTTATTTTCATTTTTGAGGGTACTAATTTCAACTTTTATAATGTAAAAAAAAAAGGCAGTTCTGTGCACTAAGCTTCGCTATGCACGGGGTCCGGGGAAGGGTCGGACCACAAAGATCTATTGTACGCAGTCTTACTTTGCATTTCTGCCAGAGGTTGTTTCCACGGATTCAACCCATGATCTCCTGGTCACATGACAACAATTTACCAGTTACATCAAGGTTCCCTTCACTTTTATAATGTAAAAGTTTTTAATTTTGTACTGTTTTATATAGAAATTAAACTCTTGAAGGGGTACCAACAATGGATTAAAACATGATATACAAAAAATATAAAAAAAAGGAAAATAATGAGTACTTGTTTCCAAGAATTGAATGAAGGTTGATGATCATTTCTTCTTCTTCCTCAGAGAAACCCCCTCTTTTAATATCAGGCCTTAGATAATTTGTCCACCTTAATCTACAACTTTTGCCACACCTGTTTAATCCTGCTCTCTTGGGGACTAATTGCCAATTTCCATGGCCATTTTCTTGAATATATTCCATTAATTTTTCATCTTCTTCACTTGTCCATGGCCCCTTCTTCAAATCATTGTCTAATTTGCAACATGGATATCTCCCCATTTTTCAAATGAAAGAATGAAAAAATGTACAAAGTTAAAGAGTGAGAAAATTGGAAAACGATTTTGAGGAAAACTGGAGAGAAATGTGATGGTTTATATAATTGCATGGAAGTCAGTTTGTATAGCATGAAGTCAACTATTTTCTTCATATTATATTATTAGAACAAGCTTCAGGCAACACGGCAAAAGATATAGAGAGGTGGCCTAGCAAACCTTGTTTTGCTCATCAAATTGTATTAAACTAATAAGAATTAGGTGATATTGCTAGTGTCAATTTCACAAGCAGTGAGATTTTTTTTTGTCAACATATCTTTAAAAAACGTGTTGGTAAGCCACCAAGATAATTGCTTTTGGATTCTAGTTCTTTTTGATTGATTATGTTTTACTCCACTCCAGTTTAATAGCAGTGCAGGTTTCTTTTCTCTTTTTTTCCCTTCGAGAAACAGTTTTTTTGGGTTGCCTTTTGTACAGAAATCCTAGGAGGAGTTAATAGTTATGAATAAAAAACAGAAGTGCAGCGCAATGTAACATATAATTAACAGTTTCAATGAACGTAGTATTTTTGACATAAAAGTAATTATTTATGTAAAAATATACTAAAAATTTTAAAAGTTTGAATCCATAATTTAAAAAGCAGATCAAGAATCTAAATATTGATCCATCAGATTTAAATCCTAAATTAGTCTCTGTTTATTAGACACTAAAATATGAACCCATAATTAAATATGCTGCTCCAAGAGATGGTAGTGATTGATTTTGGATCTTAGTTGCAGAAGTCAATCAGTACGTACTATTTGTGCTTTTGGTAACCCCACACTACAAATTAATTCCAAAAGGAAGAAATAAAAAAAAATTGAGCATTAATTAATCATATGAAAATGAAACATTTATGTTCCTTTCTCTTAAGTAGCATGCCATATTGGATAATTTGTCTTCACCTGTCTTTTCTGATCATTTTTCCAAGTGACTGATACACGTAAGTAGGGATGATTTTTTTCGATCAAAGAGAAAGGATTCGGGCACTGTTCACAGTTACCTATTTCACTCGCTGAGTCTTTTTGCATCGTAGTTGGACAGCTTATCGAAGAGAGGAGAAATAAAAGTCTTTTTTGTCGGCATCACACGAAAGTATATGGAAGAAAGGGGATGGCCGGAGGAGTACAAATTCGAGGAAATAAAAGAAAAGTATGTGGCAATTCAAATTAGTGGTTGGTTAATGAGACTCCTAGCTTAATTTAGATTGAAAATACAACGGATCGGATCCTACTAGATTTAGATTCAGGTTCATTTTTCATATTTGGATCCAGATCCGAATTCAGATCCATCGGGTCCATAAAAATTAGATCCAAATTCGGATTCATCAGATCCACAGATCGGATCTGGATCCATATGTAAAAAAATTTGTCTTGCTAAGAATGTAATCTTGCTAAGATTTTTTTTTGAACTGACAAACGATTTTTACTTGGCTAACAGTTTACTGTGTTTCAATTTTGAAATGTTCTTATGAGATATTTTGTTCTTGTCTCGTTTTGATTGTGAGCTATTAATTGAAAATGTTGGACAATGACAATAATTTTGGAAAATGCTGACTAGTATTTTCACAATGCAGAACTTGCATGTGCTTGAAATCTTCACAAATGAAGTGAATATAATTTTAACTACTTGTGTATGGAGAAGTTAGTCATTCACTAATATAACATTGATTTTATTATCGAAGTTACCTCTTTATTTTTTGGTTTTTGAGTTAACGCGGTGATAAATTAAACTTGTTTTGAGAATTAAACTTGCAAGGATGTGCTTAGCAATTTTAAGAAAATACTTATAAAATTACATTCTAGTTTATGAATATATTTAATAAAAAATGGATCCACGGGTCGGATCTGAACCGGATACGGATCTCAAATACAAGATCCAGATCCAGATCCGATCCGGCAGAAACGGATACGGGTCCAATCCGGATCCGTCATGTCCAAATTTTGAAGATCCATATCCTATAAAACGGATCTAGATCCACCGAATCCGGACCGGGTCCAGGATCCACCGCCATCTCTACTCGTAAGACTCATCCAAGAGACATGTAGTTTTTTTTTTTTAAATAAAACTTGAGATTAAATTTATCCAATGTTCAATTATAGATATTTACTGAATCATTATAAAATTTAGAGCAAAATCATGAAATTATGTATCCCGTATAAAAGCTGGCATTATCTATTTTGGTTATAACTCCCGGATTATATTCTTGAAATAACGTTGTTTTGGATAACATGACTTTGAACAAGTGAAATTGGTTATCTGAATTAAGGTATTATAAAAAGTTAAATTATATTGCTCAGAACAAAAAACTTATTATGATGCCAATGGAATATAAGTTAAATTCAAGATATTGTCTGATGGTTCAACCTATTAGGTAGAAGAGTTTATTTTTTCAAGCATTATGTGTTGGACTTATTGCGTCGATGACTATCTGGTGATGAAGAAAATTTTGGGACAGCTAGTTGAATGTCATGAGTCAATTTTTTCTGTTCAACGTTATATTCAAAATGAATTGGAAGCAGGTAAAGTATTTGTTGCATACATGAAATTGTTGAAATATACTCAAATTTATCCAAACAATATATATTTCAGGGATAAATAATTCTCAAATGATTGGAGTTGTCAATGATTAGGTCTCTATAGGCTACCTTCAATTCTCTGATTCTGCTAGTTACATATTTTATTCCTCTCAAAATCATCATCAAAATTGCCACTTTGTATACCTTATCTTAATGTACTACCTAGCTGAATCTGGCTATTTTCATTCAAATATTGCCAGTCTCTAAGGAAGGTAGTTATAAACTGCACTTTGGATAGTTCATCTCCCTATCCACACCATTGTGCGCTTTGAATATATTCTTTTGAGTCTTGGTCTTCAATCCTAATGCAAATTAAGGTTGTCTAATGGGACGGAATATCTTGTCTCATCCCGGTACCGTCCCGTCCCATCCCCTCCCGTAAGCTTAGTGGATGGGATGGGACAAGTGTTTCTAGGCCCTATTCCGTCCCGGTCCCCCTTATCCCCTTAGTTAAGTCCATCCCCCGTACGTCCCGTTCTGTCCCACTTAAATCATCCCTTTCCCGTCCCATTTATCAATTTAAATTTGAAGTTTATTTTAAATTTATATATTTTTTAATAAGCCATCACCTTTAGGTTGTGAGTCTAGGGTGTGGAGGGTTTGGCTTGACCCCTACCATGTTATATTATAAGTGATAACTTACTAATGACTAGAGGGAGACATGAAACCTTACCTCTAGTCTACAAAAAAGATTGATAAAACAACCTAAAAAGGAGGATTTAGCCAACAATAACAGTCACTACAACACAAGACATATATTGCTACATAATACGTTGTAGTTAAATATAAAATTTTTCGTACTTAAACACTCTAGCCACAATTTTTTTCGTAGCATTCGTAGCAAAATGTAGCGTGACTAAAAGTTATCTACAAACTTTACATGATCCGTGGCTAAGGACTTATACTTATTGGTACGAGGTTTTTTTGTGTTGTAGCTGTTATGATAGAAACTTTATGCCACATAAAAGATACTTAAAGCAAGTGATTTTATTCTTTTGCCACGACGAACATAATTTGCGGCTATCTTCATATTGTAGCCACAAGGTGTTGTATTGTAACAAAAGATTTAATTTATTTGTAACACAAACTCAAATTTCATGGCTATTTCTATAGTTTTATTTCGTGGCAATAGTACTCATGTTTAGTTACGAATTAAAAAATTCATAGCTATGAATTAAAGTATTTGCCACAATTTTTTTCATATTGTAGCTAAGAATTCGCACATTTAGCTATGAAATAAATAGCAATAGAGCTAAAAAGAATCTTCATTTGCTACATAAATTTAATTTTTTTAGTCATGTTCTTCATATGTGGCAATTATATTATAGGAGTATATGTATGGCTACGAATTCAAAAGCTCAAAGCTAAAGGTCCATACTTTTTGTCACGAGAGATAAAATTGTAGCAAAATATTTTATTCATTTGCTATGGAAATTAAAATACGAATCTATGTTATCATTTGTGTGACAATTATATGTATGTTTAGCTACGAGTTCAAAAATTTCATAGCTACTAATTGAAAATTTTGCCACCAACGTTGTTGGCCATATAATATAGCTGAGAATTTATTTTTGGCATGAAATTATGTAATAAATGCAATATATTAGAAAAAAGACTTAATAAATGTTCAACAATATTATTCAAAACAGTGGAACATCACTTTATTCAAACATATCAACATACTTTTACAAGAGAAAAATTAAGTATTCAAGTGCCCATCGATATTGATGCTTCCGTCACTCCTCCACGAGTTGCAATAACAATTAAAAAACAAATAAGAAATTAATACAATAACGTATTCATTTAAAAAATTAACCTTTATTTGTTAATATTAATATTTGTTTTAAAAAATAAATCACATATTTATTGTATTAGTAATATAAAAGGATATAAATACGCCACTTACGATTAGATTTGCATCATTTGATTGTTGAACTTGAGCTGGAATCAACATTTGATACTTTCTTCTCATTGTTTACTCAAATCTGCTATTTTATTATCTGTTCCTTCCTTCATTTCGTTCTTCTCCTTAGCTTTCCTTTTAACTTCTTCCACACGTTCCTTAGCTTCCCTTTTAATTTCTTTCACACGCTCGTTCGCTTCTTTTCTGGTCGATTTTAATTGCTTTATGAGTTGTACCTTCTTTGGTCTACCACCAAAAGACTCACTAATATTTTTTCCGGGGCCATATGCATGAAGATATCCATTTTTTCTCCCCAAGTACTTTTTCAAAGATATCATCATCATTTAGAGAAATTTCTCCTTATTCTTGTTGCTTTTTTAATTTGTACGTAGAGGGTAGAGTGTACACAGACCTTACCTCTACCTTGGTAGGTAGAGCGGCTGTTTCCGAGAGACCCTCGCTCAAGACAAAGACCAAGCCCAAGCAAAGTAAGACACACAAAGTGCGTAAGTAATGACAACGCAATCTGAAAAAGAAAGAAGCAATAGGTAATGCAAGTAAATAAGACAAACATAATACACATAACAGCATAAATCAAACGACAAGGGACTATAAGACAATATGATATGCTAAGCGAGCCTACAATAATAATACTACAACTACCAGTTAGTAAGCGTAGATAGGACTATGTTGGACTACCTACTATCCTTCTACCCTAATACGTGTCCTCCATAACCCTCTATCTATGGTCATGTCCTCAGTGAGTTGCACCTGCGCCATATACCGTATAATCACCTCTCCCCAATACTTCCTCTGCCTACCTATACCCCTCATGTAGCCGTCCATAGCCAACTTTTCACACCTCCGCACTGGGGCATTTATGTCTCTCATCTGCATGTGTCCGAACTATCTCAACCTAGTTTCTCGCATCTTATCCTCCACCGAGGCCACTCCCACTCTGTCCCTGATATCATCATTTCTAATTCTATCCCTCCTTGTATGCCCACACATCCATCTTAGCATCCTCATCTCCGCAACTTTCATATTTTGGGTGTGTGAAGCCTTAACCGGCTAACACTCCGCCTCATACAACATGGTCGGTCTAACCACCAACTTACCTTTAAGTTTTGGTGGAACTTTTTTATCGCACAATACTCCAGATGCGAGCCTCCATTTCATCCACCTTGACCCAATACGATGTGTGACATCATCATCAATCTCTTCATTCCCTTGGATAATAGACCTGGGGTACTTGAAGCTCCCTTTCTTTAGAATGACCTGGGTACCGAGCCTCACCTCCACACCTATCTCAAGGTCGCTCCCGTCACTGAACTTGCACTCAAAGTATTCTGTCTAGGTCCTACTCAACCTGAACCATTTAGACTACATAGTATGTCTCCAAGCCTCCAGCTTAGCATTCACTCCGCTGCGGGTCTCATCAATTAGGGCTATGTCATCTGCGAATAACATACACCATGATACCTCCTCTTGGATTTGTCACGTCAGTCCATCCATCACCAAGGCAAATAGGAATGGGCTAAGAGCTGATCCTTGGTACAACCCATCATCATTGGGAAGTGCTCTGATTCTCCTCCTATTGTCCGTACCATGGTCTTGACTCCATCATACATATCCTCAATTGCCCTAGTGTATTCCACAGGTACACCTCTAACCTCCAAACATCTCCATATGACCTCCCTAGGGACTTTGTCGTATGCCTTCTCGAGGTCGATGAAAATCACATGTAAGTCTTTCTTCCTCTCCCTATACTGCTTCACCAACCTCCTTCTGTAGTTGACCGCCCCGGCATGAATCCAAACTAGTTCTCAGAGATAGACACTCATCTTCGCACCCTTATCTCCATGACTATTTCCCAAACTTTTATAGTATGGCTTAGTATCTTGATACCCCTATAGTTATTGCAACTCTGGATATCACCTTTGTTAGTGTACAAAGGAATCATTGTACTCGACCTCCATTCTTCGGGCATCTTCGCCGTATTAAAAATGACGTTAAACAACTCCACCAGCCATTCCAAACCTGCCCTGCCTGCGCTTTTCCAAAATTCAACTGGAATCTCATCAGGCCTGGTCACTCGTCTCCTGCGCAGAGCACCGTGAACCTCTTCAACCTTAATATTTTCACAGTACCCAAAATCTTGGTACCTACCAGAGTGCTCCAGATCTCCTGCACAACGTCTCTATCTTCTTTTTCATTCAAGAGTTTATGGAAGTAAGACTGCCACCTCCGCCTAATATGCGCGTCCTCCACCAGCACTTTGCCGTCCTCATCCTTGATGCACCTCACGTGCTCAAAGTCCCGGGCCCTCCTCTCATTCGCCTTGGCTAGTCTGTACAACTTCTTATCCCCACATTTTCCTTCTAATTCCATATATAGACGTTCCAAATCCGCCATTTTCACCGCCGTAACCGCTAGTTTTGTCTCTTTCCGCGCCATCTTATATAATTCCCTATTCGTCCACTTATCCACCTCATCCTTTCTTTCTACCAATTTCGTATACGCCATTTTTCCCCCTTCCACGTTCTCTTGAACTTTACCATTCCACCACCAGTCCCCTCAATGCCCACCGCGGCTACCCCTAACACTTCTCTAGAAACCTCCCGAATGCAACTGGCCGTCTTGTCCCACATTCCGGTCGCATCCCCACTACTCCCCCAAGCCCCCTTGGCCATCAACCTCTCCCTCATCTCCTCTGCACTAGCCATGATCAAACTCCCCCATTTGATTCTTAACTTGTCATCCACAACCTTTTTCTTCTTCTCCATCTTGATCTCTAAATCCATCACCAAAAGCTTATGTCGGATTGTAAGATCATCCTTCGGAATAACCTTGCAGTCTTTGCAATTCGATGTAAAGTAATTAGATTTATCCATTTTAGTTTATAACTTAATAATCATTGAACATTGTTTGAAGTTAATACTTATTTGATATATATATATATATATATATATATATATATATATATATATATATATATATATATATCATATCATATAGATTCACTTCTATATTAGCTAAATTAAATTATTAATCTTTAATAAATTTAATTTTTTTCAAAAATCATTAAGTAATTGAATTAGTAGTAGATCATAAAGGTATTGTCCTGATGGATTATGTCCAAGTCAAATAACAATCCTCGAAGCACTAGATCATAGTGAAATAGGTAATATTGTTGACACCCAATTTTGTCCCATCCTTTATGATTTTTATTCGTAATTTTTAATATTTTTGACACTTTTAAAACAATTTTAAAATATAGGCATATATGTGTATATATCTTATTATTATTATTATTCGCATTTTTTACTATCATTTGCATCTTTATCATAATCATAGTTTTATCCATAATATTTTATGTTATTTTATTCTCGCAAAATTGCGTCGCATTTCCTTTTTATTAAGCATTAAACATTTCGCAAATATTATATTTTTATTATTATCACGTTGTTATGTTATTTTAAATAATTCAGATCTTTTACAAAACAAAAATAATATTTTTTATATTAAACCCCTTTCATATTTTTAATCCATAATCCATTCATTTCCCAACCCAAAACAAATCCCCCAATTTTCGGCCCACACCAAAACAAGCCCAAAACCAACCTCCCCAATTAAATACCCATCTCCCCTTTATACCCATTCCCTTACCCTTCCAAGCCCAACCGGCCACCCCAACCTTTCATCCCCAATTAAATTTCCTTATACCCAAACCCACAAAATAAAAAAACCACCAGGCCCAATCCCGACCCACAAGCCCAATCCCCAAATTAAAACAACCCACCACACCCGACCGACCGACCCGACCCAACTCGTCTTCCTCTATTTTAATCCCCAAACCAAACCAAAAAATCAAAAACCCTAAACCTAAACCTCTCAACCAAAGCCGACCACACCCTTCATCTGGCGACCCCACGTCGCCGGTCACCTCGCCCCTGCCACCACCAACCCTCTGCCTTCACTGACCCCCCTCTGTTGCGCTGACACCATAAAATCCGCGATTTCTTTTGCCTTTAATTCAAATTTCAAACTCACTTCGACGAGGTGAACGTTGGGGGGGAAACCCACCTATAAATATCCCCCTTGTTCTTCATTTAAAGGAGGTCCGAAAATCTGTCTTTGAAGGGGTTTCTTAGAATTTTCGGGTCATTTTTAGGTCCGAAATTTAAGAAATCCGAAACTCATAAGAACATTTCTTTATTCTTGCATGTGTTCTTCAATCCAAAAATTCGAAATATAGTTTGAAATTATTGGTTTGTGGTGTTAGGGAAATCTGGAATTTCTGTTTGCTTCTGACCGTTTTCGGATTCCGGGTCGGGCCACATTCCGGGTCGGGTCACATTCCGGGTTGGGTCAAACATCAGAAACAAACTTACAAAAGCAGCATCCTAAAAAATCAGAATTCCGAAATCGCAAAAATCAGAATTCCAAAATAACATCTCCGAGCTGATTCGACAACTCGAAACACGCCTAGGTTCGCTGCCCGATGAAGGTCAGTAAATATATCTCCTCTCAATTTTGTTTTCTACATTTTTGTGCTTTTTTTTGTGTGTGTTAATTATATAGGAGTTTGGCTGTTTATGGGCTGTTTGAGTACGAGGGATTTATGAACCTGTTTGGTTAACTGTTTGGTGCTTAGATAATGCTTTGTTAAGTTCACGTTAATATGATGGGATGTATATGTTGTTTTAAGTACTTGTCTAGCAAGATTATTATTTAGGCTACTTGCATGATCAGTCCGTAAACTCTAATTTCTCTCAATTTTATTTTGATGCATTGTCTGCTGTGTAATTTGTTAGTTTCTGTCTAAATTTGAGTATGTTTAGCCTATGTTAGTTCAAATATGTGTTATGTGTGATGCTAGTTTAAAGCTCGAATTAATAAGTGTTATTCAATTTATAGTATGATACTTGTCTAAAATCGGGTATTTAGGAAGCATGTGTTGGATTAAATATGTATGGACTTAATGGTGACAGTTTTGGTAAGATCTAATGAATTTTGGCCACCTCTCTATGTCTACATATCTATTGAATTGATGGCATACCTGCCTTGTCTGTTAAAATGCCTCTATATTAACATGTAAGTCTCCTAAGTTATCAAGTGTCACGCCTATTTGTTGAGATATTTAAATGACATTTGCATTAGTGCCTTATATTTAATGAATCAGTTTACATCATGCTAAGTTATAACCCTTGGTGCATTTTACTCTTGGTTTGCAATCATGATCATGTAGTAGTATGCATAAAGTATAATTTGGTGCTGAAAATGTTCAAGTGTATAGAAGGTTTTGGAGTATGATTTGAATAGGTATCACTTGGGGATAAAAGGCCTTTGCTTCTTGTTGAGTTATGCACACATGTCCAAACTGCCTACGAGGAGTATGTGTTTATTTTGCCTTGATCTCTAAATTGGTTCATGTGAGCATGCATATTTCCATGTTGTCAAGTTTTAGTGGTTTGTGTATGATCAATATGTCATTGTTAAGATTCAGATTCAAACTTATATGATGTATGTATGTGTTTGTTTAAGTAGGTTTCATAACATGAATGTTAGCTTGGTAGTTTAGATTATTTGGAAGATCATGTCTAGCCTAGAAAAGCTTGAATATATGATTGTGCCTGATTTTAAGCTATCTAAGCCTCATATTAAGCAATGGCAAGTCTATAGTGATTGTGTGAGTGTGCTTGGATGCTTCAGTGACCTGTTTATGTGATTCCTATGGTTTAAGACAAGCGATGAATCATGTATGTTCCTATTAAAGTTTCTTGAGTTCAGTCCAGCATGCTCCAGATATGATTCAGGTTGTTAGATGATTGAGTTTTGTTAACATAGGTCTTCTTAAGTGGTCATGTTAACTATGACATGCCTAGAATGATTAACTTATGATTGCATGTCCTTAATGCTTGTGGTTCTGCATACTTAAGATGTTGTTTCCACACCACATGGCCATGTAAATCTCGATTGTTTATCTTCCATGTCAATCTTGAGCTGATTATGCATCCATCTTTGCTCATCTTAGTGTAAGCTTGATCCTTGTGCTAGCATGAAAGTCCTTAGAGCATATTATTAATGTACGTTGCTTACCTTAATAAAATATGCATTTTTTTGCCCAGATTAGACAGTGCGTGTCTAAAAATATCATCTTTTGGATAGTTAATTCTGTTTCAGCCTGTCTGTCAACCTGTTGAAGTGCTAAGTGCCTACATATATCATATAAAGTCTTTTAAGTTATCTTATATCATGCTATGTTTACTAACTTGATGAATGATATATGTATTAGCATTTCGCGCGTATTTGAACCAGTTTGTGTCGTGTTATATTACTGCCCATGTCTGCATTCTATGTTTATTGCCGAATGTTTTCTTTCATAGTTGCCTTGTCAGAACTGTCCTATTATCTTATTATGCTGGTTGAAAGCGAAGACAAGCTTCGGGTTGGGTTTAGCCTTCTTCGATAGCCTGCCATGCCTAAGGTTCAAGAAGCCTTTTGAATCTTGTTGCGGCATCGGAAATGAATGGTGGTAGCCCCCTTGGTCTTCTTATCCTTTCAAATTTGAGGTTTAGTGTGATTAGTTCTTTAAGTTTACCTTCCCCTTTATGTCTTTGCTGTGCTACCAGTGGTTGTGGTATCCTGTTGCACCTTGAGATTCTGGATACATGCCATTTTAAATAGTTCTGGTTATGGGTTTTGTTGCATTTTGGCTGCTGATTCTGAGACTGCCAGTTGCTGCAACACTTGGGCTAATTACTGCACTATTCTCACATCTGCGTTTGTCGCGCACAACCGATGCAATCTGGACCATTTACACTTCCTTTCGGAAACATTTCTGCTTTGCATTTTGAGCTCATTTGATGTCTTATCACCGCTGTATTTTTAGCACAATTGTCGCTGTTTTCTTGGCTAAAATCTCTGCTACTTTAGGCTGTTTGGACAGCCCATCGCTTGCGTTTCGACCCACTACTGCGTTTCACCACTCTGCGTTATTTTTAAACCCATTTCTTGTTGTTTCTTGGCTGAAAACGATCGCTTTAACTTGTTTTTCTGTTTCGCTTTGTCGCCCGGCTTGATTACTATTTTACTGTTTTTACCGTTTTTACTGCTTTAAAATAAACACCGCACCTTTCAGACATTGCTTTCCTGTTTCAGTCAACTGTTTCAGCATTCAAATATCCGTTTTAGTGTTTTTTACTGTTTTAAACTAAACACCGCGTCTTTTTCGGAAATTATTTTCTGCTTACTGTTTCACCGTCTGCTGCTGCTGTTTACCGTTTCATTTTAATTTTACTGATTTGAACACGATACTACACTGGCCGATGAAAAATATCCGTCGATTTTGAGGCCTCCGCAGTTAAAAAGACGGAAATATAACTTCTGGGCAATGATGAGGCTTAAACCTTTTTTCGAGATCAACATGTTTAGTAGGCGAGGTGACTAAAATAACCAACAAGTTATATATTCGCAGCCACGACATGATTATAGTGATCTTTTCTATTTCACCCGAGAGACCAACACGTTTAGTAGGCGAGACAATCAAAATAACCACATTAGTCATATGTTTGCATACGACGTGATTGGAATGTTCTTTTCAAAATTTAAGTCTGAGCCCTCCGTGATCAAAACATTCACTGCTTTTGAATGCGGATATGGAGTTATTTGTATTTAACTGCTTTCTAACCGCTTTGTTTTTGACGACTTGGGGATTAAAGTAAATAACGATGAATTATTCCTCGGAGTTTATTTATTTTATTTCTTTCTTTAATTCAGCTTTTATCCCGCTTTGTATTGTAATATTATTTATCGCACTTATGTAACTATTGAAATGCTTAGAATAGGCAAACTTAGGATTAATTCATGGGTTAGTTTCAAACTTAGAAATCCTTCGCTAGTTTATTTATTTTAGGCTCGTCACGCGTATTCAAGATTTTCAAAACAACTTTTGTCATCTTTTATTTGCTTTATTAATCATACCGAATAAGTTTTATCTTTTTTATTATTATTTTTGCAACTCGATGATTTCCGAAAGATTCGCTTATTTGGCGTTATAAATAATTTTTTTTCTACTCTCAATTGACAAATGCATATTTTTTCCAACTCTACATGTATTTCTCTTTAAATACCATACAAATGCATATTTTTTCTCTACATGTATCTTTCTTTTAAAAAATGCATCATTTACTAATTATTTGCAAACATCTTTAACTTCATACATCAAACATGCATTTTTCTAGCAATAATTAACCCGAGTTTGACCGGATAACCGCAAGTTAGCGGATCTTAAAGGATGCCTAACCCCTTCCCTTTAGGATAATAAAGAACCCTTACCTAGAATCTCGCTAGTTTCGCATACCTTAAAATTGGAGTTTACATTGCAGCATTTAGTTTAATATTTAGGTGTCCTAATTCACCGTAAAAGATAATTAGGTGGCGACTCCTCAATCATTTACCCAGGAATCATCGGACACGTCCGCGCTCCGCTTTGACCCGAGCAGGTCGAAATCGGGCGCGACAAATATTATTTGTACTTGTAATTGTAAATTTAACTATTATTTAAATAAATAGGTAATTGTTAAGGATGAAACTTGAGCGAGCCTTAGTGAATCTTTGTTTAAATTCAATAAAAATTGTCAATTAAATTTAATTAGATAAAATTTAACTATTTAATATATTTGAATTATATTTAAAAAATTTAAAAGTAAGACCATGTGAATTAAATAGAACGATCAACACCTAATTACACCATATCGATAAAAGTAGTGTTTCGATCGAATAGTCCGATTCAAATAATAATTCTCAAAGCACTAGATCAAGATGAACTTGAGTGAAACTTAAAGTATTGTACTTTAAATTTGATATTATTACTTAACCAAAGGTAATTAGATATAATCACTAATTATTCAAAATATATTTGAAACTTATAAGTATGCTTGTACAATTTGAATCACATCGAACGATGAACACCTCCAATTACACTACAATTTATTATTTCGATAGAATAGGTTCGAGTCAAATAACAATTTTCGAAGTACTAGATCCATATGAAGCTTGAGTTGGACTTAAATTTAATTAGATAAAGTTTAACTATATAATTTATTTGAATTAAATTTAAAATTTAGAAGTAAGACCATGTGAATTAAATGGAACGATCAACACCTAATTACACTAGATCGATAAAAGTTTTGTCTCAATCTGATAGGTCTGACTTAAATAATAATTCTCGAAGCACTCGAGTGAGACTTAGCGTATTGTACTTTAGAATTGATATAATTACTTAACCAAAGGTAATTAGATATAATCGCTAATTATTCAAATTATATTTGAAACTTATAAGTATACACGTACAATTTGAATCTGCATCAGACGGTGAACACCTCCAATTACACAAAAATGTATTATTTCAATAGAATCGGTTCGAGTCAAATAACAATTCTCGAAGTATTAGATCCTATGAAGTTTGAGTTGGACTTAGTTAATATTTAGAAATAATTTAACCATATAATTTATTTAAATTATTTAAACATTAGAAGTAAGACCATGTGAATTAAATAAAATGATCAACACCTAATTACATCAGATCGATAAAAGTATTGTTTGATCGAATAGATCCTACTCAAATAATAATTGTGGAAGCACCTGATTAAGATGAACTTGAGTGAAACTTAGAGTATTTTACTTTAAATTTGATATAATTACTTGCATTGGAGCAATTGTACAAGTTAGTGTCTTGACCAATAACTCAGGTTCTCGCTCAGATTTTTCATCTTGCATGGGAGCCTCCACATAGCATTACCTCTGATATGAATGTTCCAAGAATAATTCACAATATTTAGGAAATCTTCCTGATTTGCCCAAAAGCTAAGAAATTTGAAGTATTTAATATTATTATTTTGATCATCACTACATTTGAAAAGAAGAGGCCTATGATCTGGCCAGTTCTAGGTAAATGCTCAATCAAATTATTCTGATATTTTAAAGATCAGTCATCATTGATTAAAATCATGTCAAGTCTTATCCAAACCCTCTTGTTAAGTGGCCAATTGTTGCACCAAGTATACTTAGGCCCAGTAAAGCCAACATCTGCAAGACCACAGTTATCCATACAAGTAATAAAATTCATGCTTTTGTATGTTGTATGTGTATCTTGGTCAATGATGACATTGAAGTCACCTCTTATGCACTAAGGACCATTTATCTTGTTTCTCATATCAGTGATACTTGTAGGGTTTTGTTGGGTTCAAAACATATAAGTAAGACACAACGGAAGTTTACAATTTTGTTTCTTACTTACCCCAACAACATTTCTGGTATGATTATACAACCATCAAATCTGTAACATAAATCATAAACTTACAGGTTTAGAATATCTGGAGTCTTTTTCTACTATGAGGTAGACACGCGGTTGCCCTTTCGATTGCAAGCTCCAAGCTTCAATATATTTCTCCTTCGAAAAGCTAGGAAATCCGGCAGAACTTCGAGAGAGTTTAATTCTAAGTCTCTAAGGCTTAGAATGATAATTTGAAATTGGTGTATGAATAATGAAGGGAATGCCTCTAATTATAGTTGAAAATTAGGTCAAAACCGGATTAGAGTTTGACCTTGGGCCTGGCCCAAAATCGATGCAGAGGCGCCGCGGCGCTCGACGTGCTCCTGCACTGCGCCGCGGCCCTAGGGTATGGGCACCACGGCGCTCGATGTGCTCCTGCACTGTCTCGATTTATTTTCCGTGCATTCTTAATTAAATCCAAAATCTAATTTTGACTTAATTAAAATAATTATTATTCATTTAAATATCTCGATTCCAAATCGAACATCTAATTTCTCTGTCAATACATCCTTCGATTGAAACGGACAATCGACAGAGTGTGACCCTACATGCCTTCTCATATCGACATTAATCAAATTAAGATCTACGTGGAACTCCTAGACGGCGCCGGAAGACGAACTCAATATGTGAAGTACGTTTACGTGAATCCAGTAAACTTAACCTTTATGTGGTAAGATAAAATCCTTTCATTCACGACACACCCGATCAAGCTTAGGATTTGTCAAGCGTCTATCCAAATGGCTTAATCATTATATCTCATCTATATTAGTTGAGTACTAGACAATATTCTAAATATGTCTATTGCATTGGCCAATGACTTAGTCAACTTAATATCACTGAGAATCTGAGTGTTCTCTCGAATATACATTCGAGGAATAATCCTAATCTTGGCTCAACTACCACCTTTAATCCACATCTTAATGTATCCAATACAAGCCGTATCTCAACCTATAAGGCATTTGAGCTTAGGACGGGATCAAAGTACATTACTTTGCAGACAAGACATGTATTGACCTCAAGTCTAATGACTTCTATCTCTCACACGCTGATCATACTTTAGGCAAGTATAACAAACAGTATATCAACAGGGTATACCAATACTTCCAAAGTACCCATGTGTCCATCACGAGTAGCCATTACTCGTAGCAGATGAGACATACTACATCCTCTAAGGATGTGATGCAGACCACATGTCGACTTATCACATATCATCGATATCCCATTCTCGATGATCATTAGTCGAGGCTATTTTAAGAGTTACGCTCTATCGTCAATATCTCACTCTATTAATGACAACATAAGCTCAAAGAATGCACATTAATGAATAATTACAAACAATCAAATAATAATTCAATAATCGCAAATGCCAAAATATTAATCTCCATTAATAATAATACGAACGTGTATAAAGTACATTTGTCCTAATACAGATTGTCTCTAGGACATAAATATACTTTCAATCTCCCACTTGTCCTAGAGCCAATCTCCAATATATCTAATGTCCATATTCTCAAAATGACCATTATGCTTGACTAAGCTTAATGGTTTAGTGAATGGGTCAGCTAGATTATCGTCTGTGGGAACATAGTCTAATCTAATCTCTTCAGTCTCCACCATCTCCCTGAGTATGTGGTACTTTCTTGGTATATGCTTGTTCTGTTGGTTGATCTTGGTTCCTTAGCTTGCGCAATCGCACCAGTGTTGTCACAATAAACTGTTATTGGACAAGTGGCACTTGGAACAACCCCTAGTTCCTTAAGGAACTCAGATATCGCGACAGCTTCTTTACCAGCTTCCGATCCAGCAATGTACTCAGCTTCTGTTGTCGAATTAACAGTTGTAGCTTTCTTGGAACTTTTCCAACTCACTATTCCGCCATTGAAAATGAAGGCATATCCAGACTGAGATTTGAAGTCATCAAGATCTGTCTGGAAGCTAGCATTAGTGTACCCAGTACATACCAACTTCTCTTGTCCACCATAGACTAAGAAATATTCTTTAGTTCATCTAAGATACTTAAGAATACTCTTGACCGCTTTTCAGTGTTCTTCCCCAGGATTCTGCTGGAATTTGCAAGTCATACTAAGTGCATAGGCCACATCTGGCCTCGTACAAGTCATGGCATACATAATAAATCCTATAGCTGAAGCATATGAGATTCTTTTCATGCGTTCAAGTTCTGCAACAGTAGAAGGACTATCCTTCTTTGATAACTTGATCCCTTGACCCATATGAAGATTTTCCTTTTTGGAGTTTTCCATAGAGAATCATCTTAGAACTTTGTCTATGTTTGGAGTTTTCCATAGAGAATCATCTTAGAACTTTGTCTATGTATGTGGACTGTGACAACCCTAACAATCTATTAGGTCTATCTCTATAGATCCTAATTCCAAGAATGTAGCAGACTTCACCCAAGTCCTTCATCATGAAGGTGCTGGATAACCATTCCTTGACTGATTGCATGAGAGTCTTATTATCTCTCATTATCAATATGTCATCTACATATATAACAATGAAGACAATACTCCCTTCCTTGCGCTTACTATAAACACATGGATCTTCTTTGCTTCTAACAAAGTCAAACGATTTGACTGCTTTGTCAAAGAAAATATTCCAACTCCTTGAAGCTTGCTTAAGCCCATAAATGGACTTTTGTAGCTTGCATACGTCATTTGGTTTGGACTCAAGTGAAAACCCTCAGGTTGTTTCATATACACCTCCTCAACTAGATTACCATTGAGGAAGGCAGTTTTGACGTCCATCTGTCAAATGTCATAGTCATAATACGCAGCTACTGCAAGCAAAATCCGAATGGACTTAATCTTAGCAACAGGTGAAAAGGTTTCATCATAATCGACCCTAGGCCATTGATTATTACATTTAGCCACCAATCTTTCTTTATAAGTCTATACCTTGCCATATGCATCAATCTTCTTTTTGAAGACCCATTTGAATCCTATGGGTCTAACCCCTGTTGGCAAATCATCAAAGTTCCAAACTTGATTTATGTACATTGAGTCCATCTCAGATTTCATGGCTTCTTGCCATCTCTGCGAATCAATGTCTAACATAGCTTCGTTGTAGGTTGTAGGTTCATCGTCATTAGGAATATATATCTCATTGTGTGTTTCAACAAGGAGATTAAGTATTTCAGGCGGACGATGAGTCCTAGTAGTCCTATGGAGTTGATTGTTCTGCGTTTCAGTATTTGTTGCATTCTGATTGTGAGAAGGTCTTTGTGTGTTGGACAATCCATCACCTTGAGAGCTTTCATGAATGTCATTTTCATATATTTTCTGAATAGAATGATGCACAACCATTGTATCATCTTACATTGGTTGTGTATGAGAGCCTTGCATTTCTGCATTATCTCTCACAACACTCTGACTGGCTGAATGGCGTACTCTAAGTACCCAATCTTCACCAAATACTCTCACTGAATCCTTGTTTAGGTCATTCGACAAGGGTTCAACTTCTATGTTATCTTGTGGTTCTTGAATTTCTTCAAGTTCTATCTCTGTGCAGCTATGTTCCTTGTAGACATATTCTTCTTCAAGGAAACTTGCGTTCCTGGAATTAACGACCTTATGTTCTCTAGGAAGATAGAAGTAGTATCCCTTAATTTCCTTTGGATACCCCACAAAATAATATTTCTCACTTTTACATTCCAACTTGTCAGTAAGCATCTTCTTTACATATGCAGGGCACCCAGGGTCGCATGTGTTTAAGTGCTGGCTTCTTGCCGTTCCATATCTTATATGGAGTTTTCTCTACTGACTTTGAAGGAACCCTATTCAGAATATAAATTGAGCTTTGCAATGCATAGCCCCAAAGGTATGTTGGCAGAGCTAAGAAACTCATCATGGATCTAACCATATCTAATAGGGTTCGATTTCTCCTTTCAGAAACACCATTCATCTGTGGCGTTCCAGGAGGTGTCCATTGTGATTGGACTCCATGAAGCTTCAAATAATCCAGAAATTCTTTAATTAAGTATTCACCTCCTTGATCTGATCGAAGTGTCTTGATACTTGTTTCAAGTTGCTTCTCTACTTCTGACTTGTACTCCTTGAATTTCTCAAAGGCTTCGGACTTATGTTTCATAAGATACACATGCCCAAACCTTGTGAAATCGTCTGTAAAGTGATGAAGTAAGGGAAGCCTCTTTTAGCTTGAGTTGAAAATAGCCCACATACATTAGTATGGACCAACTCAAGTACCTCTTTGGCTAGTATCCCTTTCCCAGAAAGTAGTTTGTTGGTCATTTTTCCTCTCAAGCAAGATTCACAGTTACCATAGGACTCCAAGTCAAATGGTTCGAGGTAGTCTAACTTCCTTAACCTTGCTATCCTTGGTTCGTTGATGTGACCAAGTCTACAGTACCATAAGTAGGTGGGATTTCTTGGATAACTTATCTTAGCTCATTTATTTTGCACATTAAAAATTTCACGACTACAGTTTAAAATATACAATCCATCTACAAGCGGAGCAATTCCACAAACAAAACCATTGTAAGAAAGTACATAATTGGCAATAAATGAGGAAAACCCCTCAATGTCTAACATTGGGATAGAAATGATATTCCTCGTTAATGAGGAAACAAAATAACAATTATTTAGTTCTAAACAAAAGCCTGAAGGTAAATCTAGTCTATAAGTTCCCACGTGTTCAGCATCTACTCGTGCTCCATTTCCAACGCGCAGGTCTACCTCCCAAGGTCCAACCTTTCTGTTATTAATTAGGCCCTGCACATTACTACAAATGTGTGAGCCACAAGCGGTATCCAATACTCAGCAGTTGAAGTTACTTGTAGACATACTTATTTCAATGATAAACATACTTTGTCTAGTAGAGGTAGAAGCACCTAGTGCTTTGCCTCCTCTTGGAGCTGTGTAATCCTTCTTTAGAACATGCGTTGACACTTGTCCCCTTTCGTTCAGCTTACATTTGAAAGGGTCTCTCAACAGTTCATACTCCATTGTTTGAGATTGTTTTTCATAGAGATTCTTCAAGTGTTCTAACATTTTGTTGGGCCCATGTTTTCATGTTGCCTCTGTAACTCCATAGTCATGGAAGACAACATTATACATTTTGCCAAGGTAACATCGTTCAAACGTTTCTGATAAGCCACCTTTTCAAACATGGCATACTCATCAGAGTTTTCAGCAGGGACTGTGGGGAATACTGTGTCTAACACATACACAATTCTTTCTAGTCTTAACACCAATCGCAGATTTCTTAACCAGTCAGGGTAATTTGATCCAGTCAACTTGTTTGTCTCGACCAACATTTTCAGTGATAAATTCGACATTTTATACGCTGAAGAAACAAATAGACTTGAAATTAAACTCTAATATAATTTCTATTGTACACATTCGTTAACTAATTAACATGGCCTTTTGTTTAATTAGCTCCCACTATTTTAACATACTCTTCGACCCTATAGAAGAATACAGACTCATATCAAATATGGTCATAATGGGCCATGATCCAGGTTCATGTTATCTCCGCGTTTGTTGTGGCTGATAACTTCAACAACATAACGTGGTAGGTCTCTAAACTAATTACAAACAATTCGTAACTCATGTTTGATCGAATGTTCTAAACAATCAATCTGCGTCCCTCAGCTTGTCCGACATTGTGGCACCAAGATAGCCTAGCAAGTCAACCCCGTTATGCGACTATAATTATGTATCTAAGTGAGTTTTGCCTTATAGAGCAAACACCATGGTGTAAATACTCATGAAGGTTTATCACCCACTTCTGCATTTAACATGTATCTATGAAAGAGTCTGAGTCCTCGTAGACTTAGAGCAAATGTTGTGGCATAAATACTCATCTCGCCGAAAAGGATTTTGCACTACAATCAATTATAACGGACGACACATTCATTTTAAATGAGACTTGTATTAAAATTTTAGGGAACATTTTAATTTAGGGTTTTAACCAAGATCAACTCTTTTACGCCATATCCAATATGACATCTTAACATCATGCAAACTAATGACACATATAGTTGGGAACTGTCAACCCAATATGCATGATATAAGATTATTTAATCAAATAATGGGCCCCGCCTATCCAGACAGTTATAGCGGACACTATTCTAGAAATGTAAATGACAAACATTTTGACATTTAGCACATAAATAATATACTTATCAAATAATATATTGTATAATAATAATCTTGGGTTATACATTCTGAACTCTAATTTTTTTTTGTTTCTGGACAGGTGGGGCCGCGACGCTAATCATTAGGGTCGCGGCGCCACTGAGGCAGAAGCCTTTCATCCTCTGCAACATGCATTAGCGACGCGACGCTCCACCATGGAGCCGCGACGCTGCAATGGCAGAAATATTTCTGCTTCTGCAATTGCATTAGCGCCACGACGCTGCAGAAGCAGAAATATTTCTGCTTCTGTAAATGCATTAGCGCTGCGGCGCCTGTTGTCCAGTGAGTCCAAGTTTTGAAATGAGGTATTAGCGCCGCGGCGCCCAACCATAGGGTCGCGGCTGATGTCTTGACAAACAATTTTGTGTTGATTTTTCAAAATCGTTCAACCCCTAAATCCAATTTAGAGATCAAATCACAGGTCCTTTATCATCACTCACCATTATCAATAACACCCATATCGACCATCATCCATTTTTACCCGTTCTTATCCATGCACCGTGTAATGAGTCGGACAACGCACTTTTGGCTTAGTTCGAGTTAGAGTGGAATGACTTCCTCGAGTTAGCTCAGGAGATAATTTAGGGTGATATCAAAAGGTCAACATTCGTTCAAGACATGTAAGATTTCAAGAAAACTCATTTTAATCCAATTTTATGTTTAACCCTTATTATTATGTTATTCAATTGTTATATAACCATTGAACCAGCCTGGGCTCTAATACCACTATAGAGTTTTGTTGGATTCAAAGCATATAAGTAAGGCACATCGAAAGTTTAAAATTTTGTTTCTTACTTACCCCAACAATATTTCTGGTATGGTTATACAACAATCAAACCTGTAACATAAAGCATAAACTTACAGGTTTAGAATATCAGGAGTCTTTTTCTACTATGAGGTGGACACGCCGTTGCCCTTCCGATTGCAAGCTCCAAGCTTAAATGTATTTCTCCTTCGGAAAGCTAGGAAATCTGACAGAGGTTCGAGAGAGTTTAATTCTAAGTCTCTAAGGCTTAGAATGATATTTTGAAATTGGTGTATTAATAATGAAGGGAATGCCTCTAATTATAGTTGAAAATTAGGTCAAACCCGGATTAGAGTTTGACCTTGGGCCTGACCCAACATCGATGCAGAGGCGCCGCGGCCCTAGGGTATGGGCGCTGTGGCGCTCGACGTGCTCCTGCACTGCGCCGCGACCCTAGGGTATGGGCACCGCGGCACTCGATGTGCTCCTGCATTGTCTCAATTTATTTTCCGTGCATTCTTAATTAAATCCAAAATCTAATTTTGACTTAATTAAAATAATCATTATTCATTTAAATATCTCGATTCCAAATCGAACATTTAATTTCTCTCTCAATACATCCTTAGATCGAAATGGACAATCGACATAGTGTGACCCTACATGCCTTCTCATATTGACATTAATCAAATTAAGGTATACGCGGAACTCCTAGAGGGCGCCGGAGACGAACTCAATATGTGAAGTACGTTTACGCGAATCCGGTAAACTTAACCTTTATGTGGTAAGATAAAATCATTTCATTCACGACACACCCGATCAAGCTTAGGATTTGTCAAGCGTCTATCCAAATGGCTTAATCATTGTATCTCATCTATATTAGTTGACAACTAGACCATATTCTAAATATGTCTATTGCGTTGGGCAACGACTTAGTCAACTTAATATCACTGAGAATCCGAGTGTTCTCTCGAATATACATTCGAGGAATGAATCCTAATCTTTGCTCAACTACCACCTTTAATCCACATCGTAATGTACCCAATACAAGCCGTATCTCAACCTATAAGTCATTTGAGCTTAGGACGGGATCAAAGTACATTACTTTGCAGACAAGGCGTGTATTGACCTCAAGTCTAAGGACTTCTATCTCCCACACGGTGATCATACTTTAGGCAAGTATAATAAACAGTATATCAGCAGGGTATACCAATACTTCCAAAGTATCCATGTGTCCATCACGAGTAGCCATTACTCGTAGCAGGTGAGACATACTACATCCTCTAAGGATGTGATGCAAACCACATGTCGACTTATCACATATCATCGATATCCCATTCTCGATGATCATTAGTCGAGGCTATTTTAAGAGTTACGCTCTATCATCAATATCTCACTCTATTAATGACAACGTAAGCTTAAGGGATGCACATTAATGAATAATTACAAACAATCAAATAATAATTCAATAATCGGAAATGCCAAAATATTAATCTCCATTAATAATAATACGAATGTGTATAAAATACATTTTTCCTAATACAGATTGTCTCTAGGACATAAATATACTTTCAATACTGTCCCACAAATCTATTCTCTCTAGAGCAGTACATTTATCATACATTACAGTTACAAAAATGTAGGAATATTCCTAAAGTGAATAGTAATTTGTTGATCATTATTCTCCACAACATGAAACAGGTCACAATCTTTTTAAAACACCAAATTTGATCATTTGTATTAGTTACCCAGTGATGAAAGGCAAAAAATCTATTGTATCCCTCAATTTTGTTTTTGTGAGAAAATGATTCTGATATTGCCACAAAAGTAGCTTTGTTGATTCTACTGTGCAGCTTCAATCTGTGAGGAGCACTTTGTCTAGTTGACTCATTTTTATTTCTATCCTTTGTGTTGGATTCCTGCCTGTTGGTCTTACCTCTTTTTCTGCATTTGCTTCTTCCTTTAGAATTAGTAAAAAGTAGATTTCCTTGACTCTGTTTGTTGTCCTGAGTTTCCTTATAAGTAGTAGTTCTAGATTTTTCAGAGTGTTTCAAATCTACCAGATCTAGAGTGACTTCTTTTCACCTTGTCTTGATTTGTTTCTTTTCACCACATTCCTTATAATTACTTCAAATCAAAACCAAGTGGTGGACGCGCCGAAAGAGAGCCTCCCGGTGTCTCCATTACGATGGAGCTGTTGGGATACAATTGTTGTAGGAAACGGGAAGTAAGTAACTATTACAATAGAAGAAAGGATAAACAAACTATTACAATAAAACTGAAAATCAAAACCTTAACAAATTTCTTGTGAGATTCGTTGAGTCGGGTGATGACACTCTTTCTTTAAGACAAGATTGCCCCGTATGTCTCCTTTTACGGAGTTGAGCAACAGTCTCCCAAGATACAACAACAACTTTAACAAGTGAGCAAAGGAAACTCAAGTGTTACTCTTGAAGAACTTTGAGTATAGTGACTTTGCTAAAGAGGAAGAATATGAGCTCTGAAAATCTGGAGAATTTTTTAAGTGTTGAGTGATGTGTTCAATTGAGCCAAAGGCCTCAATTTATAGTGTAAGTAGAAGACCTCTCAGCTAGCCAACTAATGACCTTCAATAGCCATGTAATTGCACTTGAATGAGGGGTTACATTCATCCAAGTAATGGCTGAATTCATGTGGCAAGTAATGGAGAATCAATGCTCCAAAACCAGCCCAAACGTTAGATTTTCCCAACTTCCCGTCGCAGCAATCTGCCTCCGAAGCGCCACGGCTCCAGTAGCTGACCAGCCATTTTGCGTAGCGCCGCGGCTCCGACGGTTGTGGCACCGCGGCTCCGACGGTTGTGGCGCCGCGACTCCGACGGTTGTGGCGCCGCGACCCTGCACGGCTCCGCGGCGATTTCCGACTCATTTCATCTTACACTTCTTCCTTCCTTTACCAACGTGGAATACTTTGTCATTTGGCCAATAACCGTCCATAATTCTATGTCTCAAACGTATTACATACGTACCAATATCTCTTTCACTAATGAAATTTGCGATACTTGGCACTACGTGTGCACGTGTGTAGAAACGATGTTTCTGACGTGTGGGCCCAATTGTTCGAGTCATAAATTAATGGGATATACTTAATTCCACATTTAGTAAATTTCCAACAGGAGCGTGGAGTCCACTCTCCCTGAAATAGCCGTTAGAGAAGAGAGAAGAGAGAAGTAATTAAGGCTAATATCTTTTAAATTTGTATTCATTTACTAAATTTATATAGTCTTGTATCGCACTATCATCTTTTCATATTTTTTAATGCCTAAATATTAAAATTAATACAAATTAAAAAAAAAAACACTAAAGCCCGCTTCTATCTCGTTAGCTTAGTGGGATGGGATGGGCCTAGCGTTACGTCTCCCCCTATCCCATCCCACTAACATCCCCATCCCCACTATCCCGTTAAGTTTCCGTCCCGTCTCATTCCGCTAAAATCGTTCCATCCGTCCCGTTAGACAACCTTATGCAAATATTTAACTGGAAGATATACAAAAACAGAAGTGCATGTACATATCAGATAACAATTGAGAGTATTAAAACGTACATGGTTCATGGTTGATCAGTACCATCCATCTATGTTACCACATCAACAACTATACTATATCTCAATTACGAGTTTAGCTAATTTGGATCGATTATATAAATCTGGGCTATTCAAGTCATTCCATTAGTTCTCTTCATAATTTGGATTTTTTCTAACATTAAAATTAGTTCTCTACATTTTTATTGATATATAAATCTCCGACAATATTTAAAAGATTCATATAATTGATCGATATTAGCTAGCTTGGAATTGAGATATAGATCTCTAACAAAATTTAAAAGATTCATATATAGTAAACATATTTGACATATGTAAGTGTGTGCGCCACATGACTAAGACTTGATTCTAACTGGTTTGTATAGCACAATACATATGATCTTTTTTCTTCTATTTTGCTTTATATTTCACTAAAAGTCTGCATAAGTGTCAAAAGATTCTAGCTCTTCTGGGACAAATTAATTTTATGTAAATTAGAATCTATGTCATGTGCTTTTAATTAATTAACACATTCAACCATTATGATTTCATACCTGCAGATATGTGCATCTGAAGGTTTACAGATATGTAGGATATGGCCAAACTAGGTAGGGATGGCAATGGGACGGGGTGGGTGCGGTTGCGGTGCGGGTTTTGTCTTGACCCGCCCCGGACCGCTTAGCATTTTCACCCGCATTCACATGTGCCGCACCGTACCAGTGTCCACCTGCCCCGCTTTTTGTTTTTAATTTTTTTTATTACATAGGGGTAGAGGAGATGGGGAGAGGATTACAACGTGGGATTCGAACCCACCCCAACAAGGTGAAAGTTCATATAGTCAACCAACTGAGCTACTAGATTCATACATCCACCCACCCCCTAATTTCTTAAAGTTGCATTAAATTTTAAAATTATACTAGTAATAATTAAGTTTGCCCCCGATGATTTTTTTCCTTTTTAAGTTTGAATAATGCATTTTATATGGGATAAATTTGTTAACAAAAATAAGCTAGTTTGTAAAGGGGAGAGAATTTATTTTTGAATTCTTATGAATATATTGAAGTTATGGAGAGAAAGCAATTTAAACATTTGAATAGCCAGTTAATAACACCAACTCTAATTTGTATTTTGTAAAACAATTAAACAGTATGTCCGGAACCCACACCCGCACCGCACCCGCATAGAATTAATTTTTTGACCTATTCTGCCCGCACCACACCTGCATATATCTAAATCCGCACCGCCCCGTTGCCATCCCTAAAACTAGGTCAAGCGAGATGCTCTAACTTTATCATCTTGTGTGATATATATGTTTACCTCGAAAAAGGTACAATTGAATTTGTTAGTGGTTTTAAAGATACGTGGACTGACTTGTCGTATAATATAATGAACAATTAGTAATAAGTAAGCAAATAGAAATAATAATTAAGAGATTAGTCTGTATTGCCTTGGACTCGGATGAATCCTCTGAGCAAGATTTCTCCGAGCTAGCTGACAGTATATCTTAATAAAATAGCTTCGGTTCTAGACCAAGAATGAGAGAAAATAAGTTGAATTTCTGTAAGTTTAAGTGTAAGAGTACAAGTTGTGAGAATATGATGCCCTTCCAACATGAAGGTTGGACTCCTTTTATAGCCATGAAATAAAGACATTGAAGCTTGATATTTCCTCTAATATTAAATGTCCTCTTAATGGCTGGCGCCATATCCGAATTGGATATACGTTGAACGCCTCCGAAACTTCTCCCGGTGTCAGCTGGCTCGGTCGCACCCGGACTCACGTTAACTGCTATCTTGTCTTGGTCACGAATAGCACCCGAATCCAAGTCTATCCATCTCCCCCAAACTCTCGTTCCAATCTCGCCACGTGTCATGTCGGATTTCACCGTATACAGATAGTCCCTACACTTTGCGGAACAAAGTTTACTGTAGTGGCGGGAAGTGGAAATGATCCTTTCGTTGTCTTCTCTTGGAAGTTTCTTTTCAAATTACTCCAAAAAGGCGGAAAAACGAAATGTTGGGAAAACAAGATATTTCCTCTTCTCCAAACTTCGACTCACGTCCCATCTTTCTGAATATCCGGACACGTGTCATTCTCTAATTGAACCATCCCATCAATTCGTATACCAAAACGTCTTCGTAATGATGACTTGTGCACTATAATACCCTTCATCTTTTCTCCATTTCAACCTTCTGTAAACATTCCCTTTCTTAAATTTCTTTCTCTCTTGTTCAATCTTACAAGAAAATCTCTATCCTTGCTTTCTCATCTCTCATCTACTTGAATCGCCGGAAAGCTCACTTTACTTCATCACCATGACTAAATCTTTCATTTGTTCTTCTTTGAGGAACTCCTTACCATTTCCTTCTTCCCCGCCGGGAACCGTTGACGCCGTCGGTGCCGATGATTCTTCTGAAACTCAAGCTTCATCTGAGCCCAGAGCCTTCAACATGCTTCCATCCACATTTTTCTTCGATAGCGAATTTGTCATTCGTGTCGCCACTTTCAAAAGTGACCGTGGTGAAATGAAAAAGAATTATACGACTTCCATCAATCCTTCCGTTCTAGGCAAAGTTCACATTGATTGTGGTTGGAAAAAGCTCTCCGAAATTGTTATCTCCGGTCCCAATGATGACATTACCACTCACATGCTGGGATATTCCAATGTTTACACCTACTAATTTACTCTCAAATTCGCCCCTCCGATAGATGATGTGAATTTCTAAATGTACAAGACTTATAATGTGTGTCTTGCACAAATTGATCTGTCAATCTGGAGGGTCGTTGCTTGCCTCCGATTTACTCTAACTCACGTTCTATCTTTCTAAAAATCCGAACACATGTCACTATCTAATTGAATCATCCGATCGGTTCGTATGATGAAACGTCTTCATAATGATTACTTGTGCACTATAAAACCCTTCCTCTCTTCTCCATTTCCACCTTCTGCAAAAATTCCCTTCTCAAATTTCTTTCTCTCTTGTTCAATCTTCCAAGCAAATCTCTATCCTTTCTTCCTCATCTTCCGTCTACCTGAATCACTAGAAAACTCACTTAAATTCATCACCATGACTAAATATTCCACCTGTTCTTCTTCAAGGAACTCCTCACCATCGCCTTCTTCCTCGCCGGCAATCACTGACGCCGCCGATGCTGGTGATTCTTCTGAAACTCAAGCTCCCTCTGAGCCAAGAGCCTTCAATATGCTTTCATCCATCTTTTGCTTCGATAGTGAATTTCTTGTTCATGCCGCCACTTCCAAAAGTGACCGGGGTGAAATGACAAAGAACTATCCGACTTCCATCAATCCTTCCGTTCCAGACAAAGTTCAGATTGATTGCGGTTGACAAAAGCTCTTCGAAATTGTTATCTCCGGTCCCAATGATGACATTACCACTCACAGGCCGGGATATTCCAACGTTTACGCCTACCCATTTACTCTTAAATTGGACCACCCGATAGATGATGTGATTTTAAAAATGTGTAAAACTTATAACGTGTGTCTTGCACAAATTGGTCCATCACTCTGGAGGGCCGTTGCTTGCCTCCGATTTTTGGCTAAGGATGCTAAACTTGAATTTACCTTGGATCACCTGATCCTTTTATAAATTCCAAAGTTTTTCCGCGGTGGGATCGTCCAAATATCAAAGAGAGGGAAATTTCTCATCCTCTCCAGCGTAGATCGGGATTGATGCTGGATGGAGCATTTCGTAGTAGTTCCCACTGCTGAAATCATTTTTAAAAAGTTCATGCCCTTTCTGGAGACATGGAATTTGAACCATAAGTAAAACTCTTCTCCTTGCTTTTCTATAATACATTCAACTGCTTTTGGATTAAAATTTTCTTTTGTTCCTTTTTTCAGCTACCCCTGGATTCCAGCTACTATCACGCCCCTTCACGAATGGGTCTAATGGATTATAAGTATCTCTTTGCACAAAGACCGGTCATGGAAAGTAATTTCTAAATACCGATGGAAAGCGCAAAATCATGGTTAGTATTCCCCGGCCTCATTCTCCATCACTATTTATTCACATACATATTTTCATCATTTTTTGTTCTTCCAATGAATAGGTATGCCAAAAGACTCCTCTCTCCCAGGGACAACTTTGGCCGCCCCAATACTCACCAACTTGATACTTAACTCGGCTGCTTGAACTCGCCGTATCGCCCAAGTACCAAAGAAGAAAAACTACTAAACCCCCGAGCTCGATACCTTCAAAGAGAAAGGATCCCAGAAGAAGGCAGCCCTTCCGGAGTCAAGGAAACCATAACTGCTGATGACACCATGCTACCTTCTGCTGAGCAATTTTCCATTCAATGATGATGAGGCAACGGACGAGGAAATTTCGTTGAAGAGACAAAGAATTTCAACTCCTCTACTTTAACTCCTCCACCCGAAACAACAAATACTCATCCGAGCTTCGGATAAGATGACTTTGATCATCTTTTTGATGAAGCTGATACAGAAAATTCTACAAATTTGGCGCCTTAGTGAACGTCTTCGAATTTGCACACTTGCCAATTCCGCAGAGATGCTCCTCATCATCTCACCCTCCAAACAATCACTCAACTTCCCGAGCCAAGCTCGTGAATGTGTTCACGACCCGGACCGTGAACCCGAATAAGCTAAGGACGACAACCTTCTCCTTTTCTGAAGACATAAATTTCTTATATCGGCCAGTCGGGGTTGCAAGTTACAAAAGAAAAAGTTTTCTAGTTTTATAAGTGTTCGCTTTAAAATCGAAAATAGATTCGATACAATTCAACAGAATCTAAGAAATGATCAAAATAGAAATGATTTTCGAATTTGATTCTAACTGCAAGTTTCATTTTTGAATGAAGTTAGACGATACAACTCTTATTAGTTTAATAGTTTACCTAAGAGTTACTCAATGAATAGGTTGATTGGAATTGCGGGATGTATAGATGTTACAGATGATGAATCAATTTCTTTTATATGTCTGTCACTTTATCTTTGTTAGTGTTGTCTGCCTATAATGATAGATGAATCAAATTTCATTCAACTTCTTCTTTCACTGAATTACATCCACCCTCTCACTTCTACACCACCCTTTTCTGCTGATTTCTTTTGGTTGAAATATGATTTTATTTACCTGAGGCCCTTGATACTAGAGTCCGATAAGTCCAAATTAAAGGAGGTCTCATGGAAGTGCCTCATAAATGAAAGAACGTACGCTTTTACCCGGGTACATTTTCTGAATTTAAATTCGCACTTCTTTCATTCCTTTTTTCCTTTTATTTTTTACACCAACTCGAGCAAAAAATATATTTTCTACAGTCATCTGTTTTGGTAGGGGAAGGTTTCCTCCATTGTCTCGAGGAAAATAAGGACTTGAAGGGTCAACTAGATGCCCAAGAGAGGGAAATTTCATTCCTCAAGGAAATCCTCCGGCAAAAAGATGAGCAATTTTCCGGTGATCTGCCCATTGTTAAGGCTGAATTATATCGCGTAAGGGGAGACTACCTCCAGGATATGAATGACCTCAAGCTTGCCAACAAAGAAAATATGACTCTGAATAATGAGGCCGACCAGCTCTATAATGATCTTCAGAATTTCTACCAAGAGCTTGATTCGTAGGAAGAAGTGAGGCATTACAAAATGCAAAAGGAAGACTTCCTTACTGCCAAAGTTGATCGCCTTGACATTGAGCTCTCCGTGATTGATGCAGAGCGAGTTGCTGAGTAGGCTGCTCTCAAGAAGAGTTTCAAATGAGACTTAGAGATGTCTCAAGATCAAGTCCGCCAGCAAGCTCAAAGTATTGAGCTGCTGAGAACTGAGCTCAAAGCCACTTCCCAGAGGATTGCTGACATTTCTGCCCAACGAGATCAAGCCTTGACTGAACGAGAATAAGCATGTACCGATCTAGAGTCCGAAGAAGCCCGGATAGTGATGAAAACCAAATATATAACATGGAATGTCCGCAGGTTTACCCTGGAACAAGCTCGATATGGGCTCTCGGAGTTAGATAAAATAATTACTGAGGCCAAAGACCTCGAACTCAAAGCCTTCCGTAAGATGAATGGCGAAAGCTATGAGAAAGACCCAAGGACTCTGACCTCAAGTTCGACTAATTTAGAGGTTTCTAACTCTTTGTTTTTTTTATGTTTTATTTTTGGGCTATCGACCTTGTATATGAATAAAAATATATATATCAACTTTTATTTTGACTTGATTGATATTTTCTTAACTTTTTGTATCCGTTATTGCTTTCTCATTTTAGAAAAATTAACAAAACAAATTTGATCCAAACCGAGCAAATTGCTTTCGACTTCGGACTTTAGGTAATTCTTAACAAACAAACCATAACTTAGTTTTCTTTGAATCGGGTAAAAGTTCTTTCGATTTGGGACTTTAAATAATTTTCAACAAACGTTTACTTAGTTTGTTCTAAACCGGAAAGAGTTCTTTCGTTGTTGTGTCATTCAATGACTAGATATAAGGGCCTTATTTTTATGCTTATGAACAAGATGTCTCCTATTCACTTCGGGCATAACTGTTGGAATTTTTACTTATTCTCAAATTTTTAGACAATTCAATGCCTTTAAAATAGGCTAGATTCATTTGATCTGATGCCTTTAAAAAATTTCTTAGAACATTATTCATTTTGTTCCAGCTTCTTTTATCGAGGATAGTCACCAGTTAAAGACTTAATAATTTTTAGCTCATAAGCTTAATGACTTCAGCAATAATCTGGAGAAATACCGGCAAGGGAAAACACGAAGATAAACTTTTGAGGCAAAACTTTGGATGAAGTATACTTTCATTTATGCTTTGCTCGGAAAAATAATTGGGACTGGGCAAGATCCAATCGATTTTTTTGCCTTTACACAACTTCTTTGTAAACACTAATACTTGGGCAAGATTCATTCGATCTTTTACCATTACAAGATTTCATCTAAAAAATTCAAAACCTTTAAAGCAAGCAACTGCAAACTGCCTTCGACTACCCTCAACTGAGGGTATAGTATTCCCCTAGTGTTTGTGTTTAAAGTATGATAACTCAAACATTATTTTGGTCTTCAATTACCGGGCAGTCCCCAGTACTTCTGTCTGATGCTAATTCACACATTTTATTCAGTAACATGCTTTGCATTGTTGCCTCATTAAAAACCATGCCAGAAAAAGCTTTTTCGGGATAAAAAGCGAACTAAGGGAAAAAAAGTGTAACACGTGTTTTCAGTCCTAGTTCTAATTCTTCGAATAACACCTTGTACCTCCGGCTTCTTCCCTGCAAAAATTAGTAACTTTGAAACACATGTAATTTAACCAATTAGCAAATACATACCTTAGTAATAATAGCACTTCAAATGGCTGACGTTTCAATTATTCAGCAACTTTTGTCCGTCTTCGCCTTCTAATTGGTACAAGTCTTTTTCGGTTATTCCTGACACTTTATAGGGCCTCTCCCAATTCGGATCCAACTTTCCTTCATTGGAATTTTTAGTATTTGGGGTTACTTTTTGTAGAACCAAGTCCCATAGTTGAAAGTGTCTAAGATTTGTAAGCCAGTTGTAATATCTTCCCATTCTTTGTTTCTGAGCTACCAGTCGTAGCAATGCTAGCTCTCGATGTTCCTCCGTTAAGTCGAGCTTGACCACCTTAGCCTCATTATTCACATTTTCATTCGAAAGGCTGAACCTTAAGTTTGGCTCCCCAACTTCCACCGGAATCAAAGCCTCTATTCCATAAATCAAAGAAAATAGTGTTTCCCCGGTGCTAGCTTTTGGTGTTATCTTGTATGCCCATAATACCTCTAAAAGTATTTCTTTCCACTTGACTTTTGCCATCTTCAATCTTTTTCTCAAGTTCTGAATGATCATTTTATTTGTTGAATCTGCTTGCCTACTCGCACTCAGGTGGTATGGAGCCGACACTATCCTTTTGATCTTCAATCCATTAAGAAAATTTGTTACCTTCTTTCCAACAAACTGACGGCCGTTATCGCAGGTAATTTCCTTCGGTATTCCAAATCGGCATATGATATGGTCCCAAATGAAATTGATGACCTTTTTTTCTCTAACCTTTTTGAGAGACTTTCCTTCAACCCAAGTAGAAAAATAATCAGTCATAAATAAAATAAAGCATACCTTCCAGAGTGCCCATGGCAACGGTCCCATAATATCCATTCCCCATTTCATGAATGGCCAGATTGGATGCATTAATTCCGCCAGTTGATGAATCACGTGTGCATGCCTTTGACATTCATCACATTTCTGAACAAAGTTTTTTCATCCTCCTCCATCTGTGACTAGTAATATCCGACTCTAATCAACTTTCAGACCAACAACTCCGCTCTTGAGTGATTTCTACAAGTTCCTTCGTGAACCTCGCGTATTACAAAATCTGTTTCACTGGGCCCCAAACATCTTGCTAAAGGACCATAGAAGGACCTTCTGTACAACTGGCCATCAAATATGCAATATCTAGTCGCCTTCGTACGAAGGGCCCTTGACTCCTTCAGACAACTGGGTATGTTCCTATCTCGAAGATAATCAATGTACATATTCTTCCAGTCCCAAGTCAAACTTGCGGAATTCACCTCGCCATGACCACCATCAATTGCGGAGTTCAAGAATTGCACCACTATTTCAGATTTAAATTCCTCAGCTTCCATGGAAGATACCAAGTTTGCCAAAGCATCTGATTCACTGTTTTGCTCACCTGACACATGCTCCATGGTCCATTATTTGAACTGGTGCAACAATAATTGAATTTTTTCTAAGTATTTTTGCATTCTTTCTTCATTTACTTCGAACACACCGTTCACTTGATTTGCAACCAGAAGCGAGTCATATTTTGCCGCGATGACCTCCGCTCCCAGACTCCTTGCCAATTCTAAACCTGCAATCATAGCCTCATACTCAGCTTCATTGTTTGTCAATTTCATAGTTCTTATTGTCTGCCTAATAACATTCCCCACAGGTGTTTTGAGCAACACCCTATTTCAGACCTTTTTACGTTTGACGCTCCATCTGTATAAAAGTTTTAGATTCCCGAGGTCGCTCTCAAGTTTATTACAAGTTCTTTTTCCGCTTCGGAAATCATTTCGGGAGTGAAATTCGCTATGAAGTCTGATAAAACCTAAGACTTTATAGCCATCCTAGGTTTATACTCTATGTCATATACACTAATTTCTATCGCCCATTTGACTAACCTACCCGACAACTCTGATTCATGCATTATGTTCCTTAACGGATTGGTTGTTACTACACAAATAGGATGTCACTAAAAATACGGTCTTAAATTTCTAGCAGCCTTTATCAAAGCTAACGCCAATTTCACTAAGTGAGGGTATCTATTCTCTGCACTAGCTAATATTCTGCTTACATAATAGATAGGAATTGTGTACCTTTTTCTTCTCGAACCAAGACATCACTTATAACTACTTTGGATACTGCAAGATACAAGAACAATTGCTCATCCACCTTCAGTTTATGCAACAATGGCGGACTGAAAAGGTACTTCTTCATATCTCTCAACTCTTGTTGACATTCCAGAGTCCACTCGAAGTTATTCTTCTTTTTCAGTAATGAAAAGAACTTGTGGCTCTTCTCCGAAGATCGAGAAATGAACTGACTTAAAGCGGTCAATCTCCCGGTTAAACTCTGCACTGCCTTCACATCTTTTAGCACCTCCGGTATTTCCTCAATAGCCTTGATTTTGTCTGGATTGATCTCTATTCCCCGATTTTAAACCAATAAACCTAGAAACTTGCCCGAACCAACTCTAAAAGCGCACAATTCTTCGAATTTAACTTTATGTTATACTTTCAAAATATATCAAATGTCTCCTGCAAATACTTTAAATGGTCTTCTGTCTCTAGGGACTTAACTAGCATATCATCAATATAAACTTTCATCGTATTGTCTATTTATTTTTCAAACATGCAATTAAATAAGTATTGATATGTTGCTCCAACATTTTTTAAACCAAATGGCATTACATTATAGCAATAAGTTTCATACCTAGTTATAAAAGATTTTTCCTCATGATCCTCCGAATTTATCCTTATTTGGTTGTATCTGGAGTAAGCATCAAGAAAACTTAACATCTCATGCCTTGCCGTACCATCGATCATTCGATTGATGTGCAGTGAGGGAAAATAATCTTTTGGACAAGCCGTATTTAGATCTTTAATATTTAAGCACATTCTTAGTTTGTTACCTTTTTAGGCACAACAACCACGTTTGCTAGCCAATACAGATATTCTACTTCACAGATAGAACCTATATTTAATAACTTTGTTACCTCTTCCTTGACAAACATGTGCTTGTACTCGGCCATAGATCTTCTCTTCTTCTTTATAGGAGGGAAGTTTGAACCCAAACTCAGCTTGTGAGTTGTGATTCTGGTGGAATACTTGTCATGTCTAAATGGGACAAGGCAAAAAAATTGACATTAGTTTTAATGAATTCAATTAATTTAAGCTTGAGCTTCAGGGATAACCCGATGCCCAGGTATACCTTTCTGTCTGGCAAATGAATGAAAAGTATCACTTGATCGAGCTCTTCTATGGTTGACTTTGTGGCGTCTAAATCATACAGGAACATAAATGACCTTGGGACACAGTATTAATCCTCTTCTTCCTCATATTTTTCTTTCTCACCTTCTTCTTTCTTCGGTCTTGGTGCGTCAAAATCCTGTAATTGTTCTTCAACTTCCTTACCCTTCTTTTTATCCTTCACCTCTATTTGTTTTTCTAGCCACTCTTCTATCGCAAACATTTTCCTTACAACCAGTTGCTCTTCTCGAATGTGCTTAATTCCCTCTGGAGTTGGAAATTTTAACATCATATGCAACATTGAAGGCACAACCTTCATACCATATATTCATGGCCTGCCGAATAGCGCATTGTAACTCATTTCTCCATCGATAACGTAAAACTTTATTTGTTAGATTATTTCGACTGCGTTTATTGGAAGAGTGATTTCCCCCTTCGTAGTTTCACTGGCCATATTGAATCCGCTAAGAACCCAGACAGTCGAACCAATTTGTCCAGCATCCCCATTTGCTCTACCACCTTCCACCGGATGATGTTGGCTGAATTACCTGGATCAATTAAATCTGCATAATATGAAGATTATTAATAGAAACAAAAATTACCAACGCATCATTGTGAGGCTGAATGATACCCTATGCATCTTCATCACTAAATGTAATTGTTTGGTCCTGCAAGAAATCTCTGGACCTTTTTTCCCGAGTTATCGACACTTTTTATTCTTTGCGGTCATGACAGATGCTCTTGGAATATCCATTCCTCTGATGATCATATTTATGACATGTTGTGGCTCAATTGGGTCCACATGTTTGTTTGCTTCTCTATTTTTGAAGATTCATTTAGATCTATCTTTTAAAAATTCTCATAAATGACCATTCTTTAGCAACTGTGCCACTTCATCCCTAAGTTGTCGATAATCCTCTGTTCGATGATCGTGTGTTCCATGAAAATCACACAACAAATTTAGATCTCTCTAAGCTGGATCTAACTGGAGGAGCCTCAGTCATCTCGTCTTCTTAATGTGTCCAATTCCTGATACCAGTTCGGCTGCATCGACTCTAAAGTTGTATTCGGATAATATTTGGCTTTTCACACTGTTAGAACACACACTACTAATATCATTTTGAAATTACAAGCCTCTACTGGTAGACCCTCGATCATTGCACCTATCTCCACATCCTTTTTTATGAGAAGTTACAAATTATTGTTCCTTCGATCCGATCTAAGGTTTGACCTCTCGGGGGGACCATATGGTTGGTACCTATCTCTTAGATACCTTAACTCTGACTCATCTACTCTCTTTGATTTATCATGACCTTTGCTCCATCTTGCTGACCCTGGTGGAAGTTTGAACTGATTGTCTTCTACCCGGATCTTTGACTCGTACTTGTTGTGTATATCTGCACATGTTACTACTGTGAATTCTAATAGGTTCTCCTTTAATTTAAATGATTTGTTGGAACTTCTAGGGTTTAACCTCTTAGTGAAAGCTTCCATTGCCCATTCATCTGACACCAAAGGAAGGAGCATCCGTTTCTTTTGAAATCTCGTCATGAACTCTTGCAATAGCTCCGTATCTTTTAGAGCGATTTTGAATATGTCTACTTTTCTTGGTTGGACCTTTCGCTCTGGTATGTGCCTTATAAATGCATCTGCAAGCATTTCAAATGAGTTAATAGGGTGTTCGGATAATAAAGAATACCAGGTCATTACCCATTTGGTTAATATTTTGCCGAATTTCTTCAGTAAGACCGATTATATCTCATCTGGTTGCATGTCGTTGCCCTTCACTGCACAGGTATATGATGTTACACGCTCCTGTGGGTTTGTGGTTCCATCATACTTTAGGAGATCTGGCATTTTGAACCTTTTTGGTATCAGCTTCGGAGCCGCACTCGGTGGAAATGACAGTTGGATGTATCTCTTTGATTTCGGCCCTTTCAGGATTGGAGGCTCTCCCGGGATCTAATCTATTAGTGAATTGAAGGTTTCAACCTTCTCATTGTTATCCATCCGATTATTCAGAGCCTGAAGCAATTTTAAGACCTCCAAAGACTCATTCGCCCCCGAACCATTGCCATTCTCTTCGACTCGATCCTTAGTACAGATTGTGTTGTTTTCATCCATTGCACTTGCCCAATTGCTCTTTTTATGTAACTGAGTAATTGCTTCATGTTGTTTCTCCAGCATGCTATAGATTCTAGCCAAATATGTCTCGGCTACCTGCACTCCATCATCATCGTTTGGTTTTCGTTCACCGATTTTCCTGGATCCCCGAGGCGAAACCACGGGTTGATTCCGAGGCTCGCCAGTTATTGGGTCAATGACTGTGGCATTGTTGTCATTTTTGACATTGTCGTTGTTATTGATGATGTTGTTGTTATTGATATTGTTGTTATCTTCAACTTGAATATCACTTCCAACCATCTTGTTCACGTATGGTGTATTAACTTGCTTACAAAATTTCAAAAGAAATAAGTGAAACTTAAATAAATCACCACAATTATCATTAGCCACGGTGGGCGCCAAAATGTTTACCCCGATAAAAAGTACAGTTAAATTTGTTAGTGGTTTTAAGAATACGTGGATTGACTTGTCATATAAGATAATGAATAATTAGTAATAAGTAAGCAAATAGAAATAATAAACAAGAGATTAGCATGTACTACCTTGGACTCAGATGAATCCTCTGAGCAAGTTGGTCCGAGCTAACAATAAATCTTAATAAAAATAGCTTCAGTTCTAGACCAAGAATGAGAGCAAATAAGTTGAATTTCTGTAAGTTTAAGCGTAAGAGTACAAGTTGTGAGAATAGGATGCCCTTCCAATATGAAGGTTGAACTCCTTTTATAACTATGAAATAAAGGCATTGAAGCCCGAGATTCCCTCTAAAATTAAATGCCATTAATACTAATAATGACCTCTTAATGGCTAAAGTGTAAGGGTTGGTGTCATATCCGGATTGGATATACGTTGAAGGCCTTCGAAACTTCTCTCGTGTCAGCTGGCTCGATCGCACCCGGACTCGCCTGCTATCTTGTCCTAGTCACGAATCACACCCGGATCCAAGTCTATCCATCTCCCCAAACTCTCGTTCCAATCTCGTCACATGTCATGCCGGATTTCACCGGATACAATATACTTTCACATTAATTTTGCTGAAATATGCACTTTAATTTGTTAACTTATCAGAGTCCCTGTCAATGTTCTATATGTAATTGAAATTATAGGCTTTTACTAAGTTTGAACAAACACTGATGCTCTATGTTTCTTATGGAGATCAATAATATATAGTGACTCATAAGTTCTTAGGGGGCAAGTAAAAAGAATTTGAATTACAAGTAACAACGAGTTAAATAATTGTTTGAAATTATAAAGTACGTTGAGATCATATCTGGTTTGTTAGTCAATGGGGGTGTTAGGAATAAGGTAGGAATTCTTCTATTTTTCTTTTTTCATTTGATTTAAATACAATTATAACCGTGTAAGGAAAGCGTGAAAATTACATCATAGTGTGAAAATTTATGCCATGGATAGCATTTGAAATACAAGAATCCAAAGTTTTGGTTGGAATTTACTACCTAACTATTTGATTTAACTTCAGGGGTTAATTAAGGGCTTTTCCCTTTCTAAAAGAAATTTCTTAGAGGTCAATTCTCGGCCTTCATGACTGTCAATTTTTTTCAGATTGAACCATGTTTATTTACTATCTTTGACATTTTAGAAAGAAATATTAAAATTATAATAAGGTTTAGTAGAGTAGCTAGTAGAACATTAATTAAACCTTAGCTTATAGAATAATAACTCCATATTTTTCAAGTATTTTTAAATATAAACTCTGGCTTTGACCTTTTCATTATCGTTAATGAATAATTTGAGGTTGTCGGCCCAGATAAAATACATCAACTTCTACCTCTTAATTAGCAACTCCCGCACAATCTTTGTTGATTTTCCCACATCGGCTAAGGGAGGGGAGAGTTGGTCTCTTTATATGTCTTGCACAATCCTCCTCTCATCAGCTAACTTTCGGGATTGAGTTGAGCCCAAAAGCTATTCTTTAACATAATGTCAGAGTCAGATTCATCCGAATTCATAGTGATGGATGAGAGATTTGGTCTCTTTAGTTAATGGGCCCGGCCCGACCCACTTAACAGATTTAGTCACAATCCTCCCCTCATAAATTAACTTTTCATAGTGATGGATGAGAGATTTGGTCTCTTTAGTTAATGGGCCCGGCCCACTTAACAGACTTGGTCACAATCCTCCCCTCATAAGTTCACTTTTGAGGTTGAGTTAAGTCCAAAATTCATTCTTTACCGTATGTTCTTCGAATCATATGACTATAGATTCATCATTCTTTCTTTGATTAGGAGTATATATTTGTTCTTAATTAGATTACCTTGAATAATATTAAAATTCTTTTTTCAAATCCGTCATAACTAAACAGCAGCTGCTTCACAATTGTTAATGAGTTTTTAGTTTTTACTACTACATACTTTATCTAGAACATTAACAGTTCTATCCATGACCTAGTCTAACAACGTACAAAAAATAAAATACGTTTCAGAGCCAATAAAATAAAAAGCATATCAAGGAAACACAATAATGGGTACATATATAACTATTGATTCACCAATAGTTGCAGTGATATCAGTCTAAACCTGATTGATAAGAAAGAAATAAGTAACTTGTACTGATAGATTCAACTTTTACTCTAAGCTGAAAATAATAGAAGAGCGGGATATTCGGGTCTTGTTCAACTTTTCCCCATTTCAATGATACTGTCTTTTTTTTTTGTGGTACAACGGAAGTCATTTTCCATTTTCTACAAAAATATTTTTGGGGTATTTTAATTTATTGATGAGTGGCAAAATATATGTTGGGGGAAAATATATATTAAGAGTTAATAATAATATTTGCAAATCAAAGAGCATTTCATGAAAATTTTGAGAGGAAGATTGTCCACGACCATATAGAGGGTGATCACTCCTCAATAATCACTGATGTGAAATTCTTCAACAATATCAACTAACACACTCTTATATACACGGATAGTATAAATAAAAAATTTATACTATCAAATAAAATTACTTGTTGAAGTGTGTTATTTGTTCTGCCCTGTTTTCTAGGTTATTAATTTCATTAATTATGGTCAATAATTTGGTATTATTTAATTAACCTATAGTGTAAAATTATTTTATTGTATCAGCTTATATGGAAGCTAAATTCAAAGAGAAATAAAGGAATAAAAGAAAAGAATTAGTACTAATAGAATTCATGTTGAAGATGTATAATCTGACGTCCTTTTCAGACTATACAAACTTGTTGGAAGCTACAACCAACATTAGTTAAAATCTGTCGGCTCATTGGTCATGCTTTAGGGAGTTTGTTTAAAGCTTCGTTTTAACGTGCATTAAAAGCAATTAATGGAGAAGCTACATTATTCTTTCAAATAAATTACTAACGGATTAATTAAACCTTAGTTTAACCAATATTTTATCATTTAGCTGCTGTTTATTTATTGGTATTGGTATTGGTATATCAGGCAATTTTTTTTTTTAAAAATAATTAAACCAATAGATGTGAAAAGATGTTGAAAGGTTGTAGGCTTTATAAGTGTAACCAAGAAGCTTAATGTAGACTGCACAACTTTGAATGAGAAATTAAGTAAAAGATCGATTAGATATGAATATAGGATTATGATTTGCGAGTTGGAATTAAAGAGTGTATAGAATTGCGAGTTAGTTAAATTTCTGGGCCATGGAATTTCAAGAACAAAGTAAATGACGAAAATTTGGCCAACCAACTACATTGGCTGTTTGCATCGAATTGTGAAATTAATTTTATAAATGTCTGGAAATAAGAAAAATAATTGTAAAAGATGTCGTAAACGTGATGGATACAAGAAAATCTAGTTTCATGAGGTTAGATTGATTTAACTTGTAATGACTATATGTTAGTCTAGATTGCATTTAATGATATTATTTAATCAGACAACAGGAATTCATACACCCATTAGTTCAATTGGATATCATGGTTATTTCAAATATAGCAACAATCAATTTCTCCCTATCTCTTTAATGTTGTGTATGAAGTTTTATATAGCTGAGTTCAGACACATATAATTAAAGTTCAATCATTTTAATGTCTAAAGTTCAGCTTTGTCAAACCTAACTTTAGACATCGCATATCTAAAATTGTTTCGAAGTGAATAAAAGTACAGAAATTTTATAAAATTGAGTACAAATTAAATATCAGCATCTAAATAAAGTACACCTCAAATTATTATAACGTATGCTCACTAATAAAGTTTAAATAATTAAAACAAACCTAATTTTTTTTATTTGTTATGTATGCGACTTTAATTTCTATCCACAAATTAACTTAACAATTTTGACTAAAACTAATACACTAGCAGAAGAAACGAATCGAAGTCATGCATGATGTATCAGATATCAATTAAGAATCCTCATGTAACAAGTGTATCTATAAATATCATCCCGTAGCTACTATAATTTTGCTATGTTGATTCTGTAATTTGACTATAATTTTTTGAGATTTGACTTATAAAATCTTGTTTGGTGAATAGCCTCACTGATCCAGATAGTTCCCTCATCAGCAACATCTTCCGTAAATGCATGCATCCATGCAGTCCACGTAAAATATTGCAGCCGCCTCATGATGACAGTATCATTGAAATGGGTAAAAGAAATGGGAATTCATTTAAATATTTCATTGTTTTTTTGTTAAAAGGATATATATATAATATAATGCAACTTACATACTACTTAATACAAGAACCTTTTTAGAGTAGAAACACATTTTAGCAAAATCACGAGAGAGCACACTTTAATTTACTTAATTATATCATCAATAGCTTACTTACATACATAGACGGATTCAAAATTAAAATTTATGAGTGTCTATAACAACTTTAAGTTAATATACAATAAGAACTCGATTTACAATCAAATAATATTATTCTCCCTGTCACAATTTATGTGATACATTTTACTTTTTAGCTCGTCCAAAAAAAATGATACATTTTCTTATTTGACAATAGTTTAACTTTAAACTTTACATTTTACGCTTAACGGGATGATTTATAGTCACACAAATATCTTTGGTTTGTTTTAGACCACAAAATTCAAAAGTCTTCCTTTATTTTTTAAAACTCGTATCCAGTCAAGCTATATATCACATAAATTGGGACGGAGGGAGTATATATTTAGTGTATATATATATATATATATATCTGTCGCTGCTCACATGCAAGTCTGATTCTTTTTTATGAACAAGTACATGCTTTACATGATTTGATAGCATATTGATGTGTATAACCATCTCATCTAAAAGTTTAAGCTACGAGAGATATAATACTTTAATTTCATTAATTATGTCTTCAACGGGGAGAATGGTATATGTAATTAGAGTGATTTCTTTAAATATTCGATTCACTCTTGACATCTAAGCTGAACATTATTGACGATGCATATTATCTGTTCTTTATAATTGTCATAGTTAAAAATGAAAAATATAATTAGTCAAGTCAATGTTACTTGGTGGGATTAATTACTTAAATATGGACATCATTAATTCTTTATCTTTTTTCTATAGAAGGGTAGGGAGGAAGGTAGGATATGCCGGATCAAAGTATACTTCTTTCTTACCTCAGTTACTTGTTTAATTGTGTTTCGTTCATCTAGCTAGAAGTAATCAATAGAATCGCATTTGTTTCTTTTTTAATCCAAGTTTTCGTAAATCAAGATGATATATGAAACATGAAAAGAAGTTAGAAAATTAAAATCAAACTAATAAGAGAAAAAGGGGAAAAGGACATGGTGTGACCACGATAAAAAAAATATCTAAAAAGGCCTAATTTTAAATAAATAACTCGAAATAGTCCTTACCCCCAAAATAAACATAAATCGTAGTTGAAACCTAAATCCCACTCTACACTCTCTCCCCCACTTTTCTGCCGCCGCCGACTTCTTAGTACTTGTTGGTATTTCTATGGTACTTTATAGAGCAGTACGGAAAGTAATAACTATTACAAATGTTCGAAAGGATAAATAAATGGTCAATCTTCAAAACTGCTACATGTGTGTTGTGTCTTGAATCTTGATCACCTTGCAAAGCCAATGTTGAGAACTGCCGCAAGTTTGTTGTGTCTTGAATCTTGATAACCTGAGATCAAGAAACAACTAAATCTGGATGGTTACAACGTTGTGTGTTGAGTCGAGGATAGCCCTCTATCCTTAAGACAAGATTGCCCCGTATATATGCTTTTACGTTAGCGGGCAATAGTCTCCCAAGATAAAACAACACTTTAATCTCAACACTACAAAGCCAATAGGTTGAGCCTGTCGAAGAAAACAAATATGACTCGACTTATTGAAGATATGGAATAGGAAGGAAGAATTTCTCTCTACTCTTCTCTTTTGTCTCTGTGTATATAGTGTGTCTCTGTAGTGTATATCTTGTGTATACGTGAGGGTTTGGTCACTGTTTTTCAGTCGAAAATTGCACTGATTTTCGCTGAATTTCACTGACTGTTTTGTGCTATTTTATGGCTGTTTTTCGGGCCTGTTACTTGCTGTTTTTCATCTCTGTTTGCTGCCTATTTCTCACTGTATTTTCATCTATTTTCTGCCACTGAATTGAGCCAAAGAAGGCTCAATATATAGCAAGGAGAAGGGGCTGTACAACTGCCCAAAACAAGGCTGTAATGACCTTTAAAGGATGGCTGTAATGGCAGGTTTTAATGCCATGAAAGAGGTGAATTAAGGTCATGAAGGAGGCTACTCAATTGCCCAACTAATGGGCTATTAATAGAGGAGTTAATCAGCCAAGTAATGGCTGATTAATGCCTCAAAAAACAGTCCCAATGGTAGGCTTTCTGCCTTCCGTCACCTTTCCAGAAACTCTGGGGACCAAACTGTAAATATTGAAATTTCAGGGACCAAACTGTACATATAAAAGAATTATGGTCCAAACTGTACATATGAAACTTCAGGGATCAAACTGTACATCTGGCAGAGTTCTCTGATCCAAAAAGATAATATCAGACAGCCCCACAGCCCCACAGCCCCACACCCTTGGGGATCCAAACTCTTTACCACATTAGAGACTTATATAGAGAGCAATTCTTCCTATTCCCACCGATGTGGTAGATTTGTCCCACACCACATTTCCATGTCTCAAACACCTTACTTCGTGGACCAATATCTCTTTCATTTCTCAACGAAATTAGATGATTCTTGGCCCTACGGTCATCTACTCACTTCGTAGATCATGCATGTGCGAAGAGACAAGGTCTCCAACATGCGGAACACTAGTGTTTAATTCATCAAAGATGGGTGGACGCATCTCCCCGCCAAAGGCTAATTTCCAACAGTACTTAAACTTGGTTATGTTTTTAGCACTTAAACTAGAAGGTTCTGTTATAAATTTCTCTTTCTTCAGATCTCCGTCGCTGAAATCGGCAGTGACAAAGATGCTATTGGCTTCGGTTAAAATCGGCAATGATAGATCTTCATGTGAAAATCATGTCATCGAAATTAATTAATGCCTTTTATATGTTTCTTAGTTGATTCTTGATAGGGAGTAGGGACTATTTCCCTATCCCAAATCTAATGTTCATCTTTTCCAAAATTATGTTCAGTCTTCTTCTGCTTCTAGTGTTTAGAATAAAGGAAAATGGATTCTTAATCTTTATTAGATGTTCATTGTTTACGATTCAAACATACTGAAATATATAATTTTTTTACTAGGAGACTGTAGGTGGTGCCAAATGAAAAAAAAAAAAAAAAAGAGCAAAAATGGTTGTTTGCATTGGGCGATTGGCTAGTCAGTTTAGAAACAAAGTAGCCATGATCATATAAACATCATAAAATCATCACATTTATGGTCATTTGTGTTGTATAACAGGGTAATGAATTTAAAGATAGGTTAGGCACACCGAAAAACAATGTTATCTTTAAAAGTATTTCTCAGATGTAAAATGTTCACTAAGAAATTAACCTTCCAGGAAACAAAACTTATAACTCTCAGAAATTCGAAAGTTACACTCTAACGAATTTCAGAAGCAGAAATCGCAAGTATAAAATATAGATTTTGAAAGATAGAAGAAAGAATAAATCGCAGAGAAAGAATCTCAAAATTATTTCTTATTGTCACATACACTTCTGCAAAGCACTAAATATTTATCGATACTTAATGGTTGCCCTGAAGCGTTGCAACACTTTCACGAAGGGATACTTTGTTCACGAATCAGTTTTACTATAAAACTGTTTTCGTTCCCTCTCTATTTTAAAATATTTGTTTCTTTCTTATATATATATATATATATATATATATATATATATATATATAAGAGAAAAGTTTGAACTATTGAAGCTATTATTGATTTACCTTCATAATGAATGGGAGCCCAAGACCTTGACCAACATGTTAAGCCCATTAATTCTTTTATAGTCACAAGGAAGTTCAAACTTCTACTCAAATACCAATGTGGGACAAATGACTCTTACTCAAAACCAATGTGGGACAAATGACTCTTACTCAAAACCAATGTGGGACAAATGACTCAATTATGATGGAAATACTTATATCCAATGTGAGATATATAACAATCCCCCACTTATTTACATGCATAATGAAAATAATAAAAAATATATAACTTGCGTTACACAACGAATAGTCATGAAGTGGACTAAGCCTTTAACTTATGGTTGAATATGAACCACTAAGGAATCACATTCTCGCGTATGATTTCTTGCTCCTTTTTAATCTTGACAACATCGTTGAATATGGGCCTTATGCTGAATCATGAATTCACAAGTACTCTAAGATCTTACCGAATGATCCCTAAGAAGCGGCCTCTCACTTCTATACTTGTATAGGTAGACTTATCAAGAATGTCCACAACGCATCCTACAAAACGATAAGTTCATTAAGGACTTAGAATCCATCCTTTACCTGTTGTGGTAAACAAAAGTGCATAGGTCAGATATAGAGATTTCAAAATAGTATCACCCCTACTATTTTTAAGATATGCACTTTGAGATGTATCCAAGTTTCCATCTCGCCAACATCTAATATTGAATTGCCTTTTTAACTCTCATCATAAGATGCCAAATAAATAACTTGTACCTTAGAATATAGTTGGTTTTGATCAAGACATCATTTATATCGGTAATAGCACTATATCTCGCATGACCTTTTTGATCTCATCTCCCGATAATGGTTTTGTTAACGAATCTGCTAGCATTTGATTTGTTGGAAGATATTCAAGTGTGATCTTCCCCTTCTTAACCATACTTCGAACATGGTTAAATCTCATAGAAATATGTTTAATATGATAAGATATTCTCTCATTATTTGCATTGTAAATCACAGCTTGATTATCACAATACAAAGTTATAGGACCCTTCTTCGATTCTATAAAAGGAATAGTTCTTAGGAATCTTCCAAACCGCAGAAGCTCTTTGGCAGCCATTGACATGGCTATGTATTCAGATTCCATTGAAGATAAATCAACACAATTTTGCTTTTTCGAAGCCCAAGAAACTATGGCACCTCCAATAGTAAATAATCATCCACTAGTTGACTTAGAATCACTTGCATCTGATTCACAATTTGCATCACTAAAACACTCAAGTGTAGATGCATTGCATTTGTAATGCAGACCATAATTCCTTGTTGATTTCAAGTACCTTAGTACTTGTTTTAGTTCCTTCCAATGATCTTCTCCCGGATCGATAGTTTTGGCATATTCTTCTTGATTTATAGTTTCTCCTTCATTTTGGAACTAATTTTACGATTGGATTGATAGGACTTGCACTATCCTTGCAGTCAAAGTAATTAAACTTCTTTAACACTTTCTCAATGTAATGAGATTGTGTTAGAATGTAAGTTCCACCTCTCTTGAGCACTTTGACTCCCAATATGACATCGACAGGACCTAAATCCTTTATGTCAAAAGCTTGCTTTAAAAACTATTTGGTCTCATTCATATATTTTATGTCAGAACAAAAGATAAGCAAGTCATCAACGTATAAAGTCACCACTACTTTATACTTAAGAGTAACCTTAGTAAAAACACAACTTTCTACTTTGCTACTCTTAAATCCGAACCTTTTAATTTCTTGCTTAAACTTTTTGTACCATTGTCGTGGTGCTTGTTTAAGTCCATACAGAGACTTTTTAAATTTTCATACTTTATGTTCTTCACCTTTAATAACATAACCTTCAGGTTGATGCAAATAAATTTCCTCATCCAAGTCTACGTTTAAGAACGCAGTTTTAACATCCATTTGATGAACTTTCAATTCATACATAGATGCAATAGCAAACATGGTTCTAATTGATTTGAATTTAGAAACGGGAGAGAATGTCTCAAAATAATCAATCTCCTCCTTTTGACTATAACCTTTGGCTACCAATCTAGCATTGTACTTATCAATAGTACCATCAGTTTTGAGTTACTTTTTCAGAACCCACTTGCATCTAATAGGCTTAGTCATAGGGGGTAAATCAACAAGAGTCCAAGTTTGGTTTTCAAGTATAGACTTGATTTCATCATCCATGACTCTTTTCCACATATCAGAATCTGATTGTGACATAGCTTCTTGAAAAGTTTTTGAATCCTCTTCTAACATGTAAGTCAACATATCAAAACCAAAATTCTACGTCTCTTACTTCTCCTTAATTCGATTATTTCATCATTCTCCTTTTCTTCTAACTTCTCATCATTCACAATTTCATTTCCGATTGCATGCTCATTAATATCAAGTTCACCAAATAAATCATTATTTATTTCTATTTTATCAGCATCACGAATAATCAAGTGCTCATAAAATATAGCACGTGCAGTCTCAAATACACTATTATCATGAAGCCTAAGAAATCTATATGATATACGCATAGCAGAATAACCAATAAAAACAGATTTAACTACTCTACTACCAAGTTTTGGCCTTTTCAAAGTTGCGTCCAAAACATATGCAATACAACCTCATACCCTTAGATGTTTAATACTAGGCTTACGCCCAATAAATAACTCAAATGGAGTTTTCATATGTTTCTTGTTTACAATCCTGTTAGTAATGTAACAAGAACTCAATAGTGCCTCTTCCAATAACTCATTGGTAATTTTGAATGTATTAGCATGACACTAACCATTTCCATTAAGGATCTATTTTTCCTTTCGTCCACTCCATTTTCTCTAACAATTCCAGTTTGTAAACAAAATGATATAAACTCGTTAGATAGATATTCACCACCCCTGTCAGATCTCAAACATTTGATCCTTAAATTGGTTTTATTTTCAACTTCCTCCTTGAAGATTTTAAACTTATTAAAGGCCTCATCTTTGGTTTTAAGCAAATACACATAGGAGAACTTTGAATATTCATCAATAAAAGTTATGAAATATCTTTTACCACCTTTAGTAATATGCTCTTTATTATCACAAATATTCGTATGAATAAGTTCACGTAAACCATTTGTTCTAACAACACTTTTGAAAGAAGATTTAGTCAATTTGGATTGAGAGCAACATTCACAAGTTTTTGTGGTAAAAATTTTAGAAGACTTAGGAATAAAATTATTTGAAATCATGTGATTCATAGAATTTATACCAACATGTCCTAGTCTATAATGCCAATTAACATGATCATCAAAATTAAGTAAAACATCATAAAAGGAAGCAAAAGATGCAGTCTTATTATAGTCAACATTCAACAAGTACATTTTGTCTTTCATATAGCCTTTTCCTACAAACTTTCCATTCTTAGTAATAGTACCAAAGGCTACTTTAAAACCATTTTCATCCAATTTATGGACCGATACAGGATTCTTCCTCATAGAGGAGATATGATACACATTTCTCAAAGTCAAAGTATTTTCCGAAGTGAGGGGAAGAACAATAGTGCCTACGCCAAGAACTTCGCTTGATGACGCATTTTCTATGTAGACGGCCTTGGCCTCTTTCACCATTTCATATATCTTGAACAAACTCTTGTTTGGTGTAACATAACAGGTAGCACCCGAGTCCACCCACCAATCAATAGTGCCATTGTTGACAAGGCACACTTCAGACATGACAACGACAAAGTCTTTGTGATCAATCACATTGGTTTGTTCTTTTTTCTTGTCTTTCCCCTTACGGTGATGGCATTCCCTAACATAGTGGCCCGGTTTGCCACAAACATAACAACTTCCTTTCTTTTTATTGGTGATGTAATCCTCATTCCCATTTTTCTTAAAGAATTTCCTCTTCTTGGACGTTCCTTGGTTTCCCTTAGAAGTTTCATGAAGCTTTTAATCATAAACATGATTCACACCATCATTCTTCGAAGAAACTGAACCATCTCTCTTAAGGCTTTCGGTCTCAATTTGAATACCATGAAGAAGTTCATCCAAAGAGATAGACTTCTTCTTATGCTTCAATTTCTTTTGGTAATCTTTCCACGAAGGCGGAAGTTTACCAACGATGGTTGAAACTTGAAAAGTTTCAGGAATGGGTTCACCAACATCAACACATTCTGTTGCTATATCATTTAACTCGTAAACCTGATCAATGACCGGTCGAGAATCCACCATCCTATATTCAACATACTTGTTAACCAAAAAAGACTTATTCCCAGCATCTTCATTGACATACCTTCATTTTATAGCATTTTAGAGTTCTGCAACAGTTTTGTGGATGTGAAAAACGTTGAACAATGTGTTGTTCAGTGACTGCAAAATTGTGTAACGGTAAACGAAATCATCATTTTCCATTTCTTCGCCTTCTCTGTTGCCTCAATTTTTTGTTCCTCCGTTGTATCCGGATCAGTGACTTCCTCCAGACAGCCTTCAAATAGAACATAGAATACCTTTGCAATTGTCAAAAGGTACTCCATATTTAAACTCCAACGCTTGTAGTTGAGCCCGTTCATCCTTTCTAATTTGTCTCCATCGTTCAACTGCGCCTTAACCAATACCGACTCCATTGCAGAAAATTAATACCTTTAAAATTGTTGTATAACAGGGTAATGGATTTAAAGATAGGTTAGGCACACCGAAAAATGATGTTATCTTTAAAGGTATTAATTTCTCCCTCTCAGGTGTAAAAAGTTCACTAAGGAATTAACCTTCCAGGATACAAAACCTATAACTCTCAGAAATTTAAAAGTTACACTCTAACGAATTTCAGAAGCAGATATCGCAAGTATAAAATATAGATTTTGAAAGATAGAAGAAAGAATAAATCGCAGAGAAGGGAATCTCAAAATTATTTCTTATTGTCACATACACTTCTGCAAAGCACTAAGTATTTATGGATACTTAATGGTTGCCCCGAAGCGTTGCAACACTTTCACGAAGGGATACTTCGTTCACGAATCAGTTTTGTTATAAAAAATTGTTTTTGTTCCCTCTCTATTTTAAAATATTTATTTTTTTCTTTCTTTCTTATATATTATATATATGCTTTGAACTATTGAAGTTATTATTGATTTCCCTTCATAATGAATGGGAGCGCAAGAGCTGACCAATATGTTAACCCCATTAATTCTTTTATAGCCACAAGGAAGTTCAAACTTCTACTCAAACACCAATGTGGGATAAATGACTCTTACTCAAAACCAATGTGGGACAAATGACTCTTACTCAAAACCAATGTGGGACAAATGACTCAATTATGATGGAAATACTCATATCCAATGTGGAATATATAACAATTTGATACAACTTTGGCCGGGGACTTTTTTGGCAGTCTCTATTTTTTCTCCGATAATCCATGTTTTTGTGTAAATAAAGTATAATATATGTATCATTAGTGAGGTATTCACTACTCACTGATTAGACATAGATTATATATTTATTATACACAAATTATATAACAATGATATTTTTTATACATATACTGTAAGGATACATACTCTATACTGTAAGGATACAGTTTCTATATGCATGATACATTTTCTACACATATACAGTAGTGATACATATTATGTACAATGATTTTTTTTTTAAAAGGCTAAAAATGCCTATTAAGCTTCTTGGGTCATATGATGTCAATAGTTTCGCCGAATGACCATTTATGTCCTTGTTCCAAAACAATATAACCAGCCCAAAGCCTAGTCTGTCCCACCAAATGTCGAAAAACCCACAATCGGGTAAGGGGCTAGGCTGGGTGCCATACCCCACCCCCTCCACCAAACCCAGCCCCCTAAAAGTAAGCTCATTCCCGAACATGACAGGGTTCACTTTTAGGGGGCCGGGTTGACCCAGCATGAGCTCGTTGTCACCTTTAACTCAATCTCAAAAGCTAGCTCAAGAGGTGAAAATTTTCCAAGATCATACGAAGAGACCAATTATTAAGTATTAACCCTTCTTGAGCCAATGTGGGACACAACATAGAGCAACTACTCCATATGTCTCAATTTATGTGACATTTTACGCTTTTTCAGAGTAAAGTTGACTAATTTTTGAAGTTAAATTAATTGAAAAAGTCTAAAGGCACTAAAAGCACAACATAAAGTACAATTAAATAATCTCCAACAGTACAAAGGCAAATTGTTCCTTTACCCTTTTAAATGAACATAACTTAACTTTAGATGAATGGAGATACAAAGGCAGGAATTTGGCAAAAAAAACCCCGACTTTTTCCAATAATAATTTCAAGATATGAATTAAGTTCGTCAGTTTAAAGTTTATTAAATAGAATTTGTCTTCTAAACATTTCAACAATATTGTTTACTATTTAAAATATTCCAAAAAAGATGAGATGAAAGTAACAAAATAACAGTTCTAAAGGTGATATATATATATATATATATATATATACTGAAAGAAATAATCCCCTTGATTATTTTCATTGATTGAATAGATATATATACAAGTTAAAATAGGAGAATCCTATTCCTAATCTATTCCTAAAACCTTGTTCTACCATAACTCTAACTCTACAATTATGGTAGGTGTATAACTCTAATTATGGTAATCATTATACTACAATATTTCATAAATATATACTCCTAATATACTGCTTTTCCGTGATAGAGGGCACTCCCAGCTCCGTGATGAGCTTGCTCAGTGTGGGCTGGCTACCCAGTCCAGCCCATTGCGATGGCCCACCTCTTGAGTCCCCTGTTTGCCTGTTTTTGCCTAGTGATATATGTGATATACACTTGATGTATATTCAGTGTATATCACATGTATATTAAGCGTTGTTTAACACATTCATAGTCATAGCGCGGTTTTTAACAGCTGAGACTGTTCCTAAAATCTTCAAAGAGAACCGGTAGACCGCTTTGTAAAGATGTCGCAATTTGATAACGAGACGGCACATGGCATACTCGAACTTGACCCTTTACCGCAACCTTTTCACGGACAAAATGAATGTCCATTTCGATATGCTTGGTGCACCGGGTGTTGAAGCGGAGTTACCTGAAGGTAGATGGCACTAATGTTATCGCAATATACCAAGGTTGCCTTGAATGGGACAATGAAGCTCAAAAGCAAATTACGTAGCCAACATGATTCCGAGACCACATTCGCTACCCTCGATATTCGCCTCCAAAGCACTTGAGCGTGATAGAGTTGCCTGACGCTTTGCCGACCATGAGACCAAGTTGTTGCCAAGGAATATACAGTAGCCAGAAGTCGACCGTCTGGTGTCGGGACAACCACCCCAATCAGCATCTGTGTAAGAGATAAGTGTGGATGTAGAGAAAGGATACAAGTGCAACCCATAGTCTAGTGTCCCTGAATATACCGAATGATACGTTTGATTGCATTCATGTGCTCAACTCGGGATCATGCATGAATAAACACACCTGCCGAACCGCATATGTAATATCCGGCCTGGTAAAGGTAAGATACCGGAGGCCCTCGCAAGAAAGCTGCGATAGCAATGGGTGCTCAGTATGGTGCACTCGCCGCTGCAAGGCTTAGCTTTGGGTTTGCATCAATCGGCGCGTGGAAGTGGACTTACAGGATGACATCCCAGCCCTCTCGATGATCTCACCGCATACTTCCGTTGAGACGAGAAACAAGCCACCTGAATGACGTTTGACGAATCCCAAAAATAACTCAACGGCCCTAAGTCCTTCATAGCAAATTCAATCGAGCATGGCCACGATAGATGACGCAAAAACATTCGGAGGAGGCAATCAAAATGATATCATCCACATATAACGAGAATATAGGCCAATGACGAACCACGGCGTGTAGATGAACAAAGAATTGTCCTGACTCTTGTGTGTGAACCCAATAGTCGAAACAAAATCAGCAAATCGTGTATACCGTGCACGTGGAGATCGCTTAAGCCATATAATGACTTCTTTAACAAGCACATGATAGAGCGGTTGGGATCCCTGAAACCCAACGGCTGATGCATATAGACTGTTTCCTTGAGATCCCCATGTAAAAAGGCATTCTTGACATCCAACTGATGGATTGGCCAAGTCTTTGAAAGAGCCAAGCTAAGCAGTGCGAATGGTAGCCGGTTTGACCACCGGACTAAACGTCTCACCACAATCAATTCCAACATGCTGAGTCTTACCATCACCAACAAGTCGTGCCTTATGTCGAGCAAATGACCCATCTGAATTCTCCTTATGAGCAAAAATCCACATAGACCTGATAATATTACTACCATATGGACGGGGCACCAAGTCCCACGGTCTACTATCAATAAGTGCATTATATTCATCACCATAGCAATTTTCCAATTAGGGTCATTTAATGGACACGAGTTGCGGGGGCAAGGGGATCTAGAGACATCGAGAATGTAAATTAAAATGTCTTTTAGGTGTAAAAATACCGCCGACTACGAGTGACCGGTCTATGACTCGAGGAAGAAGTGATGGAATTTGGGAATTTTTCCTGGGCTCGACGGACTGCCAAGAGCGAAAGTGGGCTCGCCGCCCAAAAACGGTAAACAGTGGACTCGGATTCTGGAGCAGTTCCAGAATTGGGCTGGGCAGATTGAATAGATATATATACAAGTTAAAATAGGAGAATCCTATTCCTAATCTATTCCTAAAACCTTGTTCTACCATAACTCTAACTCTACAATTATGGTAGGTGTATTACTCTAATTATGGTAATCATTATACTACAATATTTCATAAATATATACTCCTAATATACACTGCTCCGATGATAGAGCCTGCTCCCAGCTCCGTGATGGGCTTCGCTCAGTGGCGCTGTCGCCCATTGCCCGGGCCCACCAGAGTCCCTGGCTGCCTGTTTTGCCTAGTGATATATATGTGATATACACTGATGTATATTCAGTGTATATCACATGTATATTGCGTTGTTTAACATATACATACAACATTCATAAAATTGTGGTCATTGAAAAATGTCATTCCAGAAGGAACTGTTGGCATCATCAATACCCTCATGATGTTTCTCCCATGCCGCAATATTAAGTTGTGAGAATGTATTAGGATCATAATCTTGATTAATTACATGAGCATCAGCTTCTGGAGAAGATGTAGCAATTAGTGATGGAAGTGAGTTATAATCTGAATGAGTATTTGAATTATTGCTTAGTCCTTCAAAATTATCTACATTCGAGTTCAATTCACCTTGATGATAGGATAATTCTGAGGAATTTGATATGCAAGAATTTGTAGCATTATCCAACTTTTGAAATGTACCACTATTTACTAGAAAGGAATCCAAGAATTGGGTGTTGGTACCAACATTTGTCATAACATGACTTGAACTTGTTGCAAAATTTTCTTGAAAATTGGAGGGAAATGGATTATTTGTATTTATGGGTGCAAAAAGGCCTTGTAATAGTTGTTGAAATTTGTCTATCTCTGTGACTTGTGCTTGTAATCTAAGAGCAGATACTAAGGGATTATTCATCAGATGATTATTATGCTTAGAAGTGAACTGGCGAGAAAGATTTAAGAGTAAATTGATGTCAGAAATTGGTTTGTGAGTCCTCGGGTCAATTCCCAATCTGAGTAGTTTTTTCCTTGGATGAGTATTATAGAAATTTTTAATCTCATTATCAGTTCTTCCGGGAAGATGAGCTGCAATTCCTGGCCACCTACAATTATAAAGTTGATACATGAGAGTTTGACAAAAAAAAGTAAAAAAGACTTGTGATCTTAAATGTGTCATGAGATCTTTGTGGCCATAAAAGCATATCAATGAGAATTTTAAAGGTAAATTAAGTTTCCAAAAATCAAAAGGTACAATTTTTTAACGGACTGATAAAAAAATAGTACCAAATAAAATGGTGCAGAGGGAGGTTATATAACTACTAGTTGCCTAATTAAATTAGTAGGATTAGTGACCTAGAAACTGAGACAAATTATTTGCAACAATGGGTTAAAATACATAAATAATATAATGTGAAAATTCCTTAATTGTCCATATGTATAAGTTAAATCCTAATCTGCCCTTTATTTTAATTTTATTTTGTTGGGGGAGAGAAGTTGGGGGTGGGGTGGGTGGATATTCAAGATTGAAGAAAAATATATTTGTTCAATGGAGAATGCTCCTCTTTTGATGTCAGGCCTGAGATAATTAGTCCACCTTAATCTGCAACTCTTTCCACATCGGTTTAAACCTGCTCTTTTAGGAATTAATTGCCAATTTGTATGGCCATTGTTTGTAATATAATCCATCAATTTCTCATCTTCATCTGGTGTCCATGGCCCCTTCTTTAGATCTTCATCAACTTTGGGTAACCTCCCCATATTGTTACAAGATTGAAGCGGACAAAAAAAGATCTAGTAGTAATTTTGAGACTTTGATACAGAGAGTTGGAACTTAGCAGTATAGATTATGAGATTTGTAAGCAAAGAAATAATGGTTTTTATAATTGCATGGACATGATTCTAACATAAGGTCAAAAAATTTCGTCTTATTATTTATTAATAGAAGTAAAGAGGAAGTATCAATCGACACGGCAAGGAATGTATAACAAAGTCATCTTTAGAACTTTTTGGCTTAATTATTCAGCAAAAGGAAGAACCAAATTGATGATATTGGTTGAATTATAATAAGGATTACGTAATGTCAATTTCATAGTCATAGACATATATACACAGGAAATGTATCTCCGATTAACTATCTGCTAAACACGTGTTGGAAAGCTACCAAAACAATTTTTGTACTAGTATTGACTCATATTTCTGTTCGATAATTATAGTTTAAATTTCTAGAAATTAGTCAGCACAAAAGGTATCACCTGAAATGGAGAAAGATTATCTGTGAAGATATTGTTAAGATTATACTGGCTAGCAATTTTGTAAGTAGTGGTTAAATGATTTAAGCGAGTTATGATCTAGCTAGTTTGGTTTGACTTCAAAATGAGATCCAGAATTTTAATTTAACTATATCATCTAGTTAATTTGTGACACAAACATAAATTTATTGAATCTCTGAATATCTTGGAAGCTGTTTTGTACTAAATAGCTGATTGAACCGCGAATCTAGTGGAAGTAGAGTCAGGTCTAATTAATCAACCCTCTGTCAGCAGCATAACTAGGTTTGTATTGAACCCCATTGTGCAGATAGGGTAATTAAAAATGAACTCATACATAAAGAAACAAAAACAATCGCTCTACTGCATGCACACCACTTTCTTTAGATTCCATTTATAAAATTATAATGAATATGTTGTTGTTGTTTATGGTAATTAGTGTACCCAAATCATACATTAATTTTTAGATCACAAACTTTAAGTTCATCACTTTGTAAAAAAAAATGAAGACTCACAAACTTATATCAATGCATTCTTTAAATAGCATCCACCAATAATGAATTCTTCAAATTTACTCCTATTATTATTTGTTTGGAAAATATGGAAAGTCAGGTGTGCTTGCAGATATGGAGATTCCAAAACTAATATCCGGAGAATCAAATATTTAAGGATCTCAAATGGGTGGTCTCAAAAAACAAAAAGTAGTATCAGTTGGGGTAATGACTGGAAGGTTGTTTGTGACCAAATTATGGGACTTAGTCCTAAGATTGAGTGCCTAATTGTAGAATGGACAAGACCTGAAGATAGATGTCTCAAGAACAGCACCGACGAGAGCAAAAACATGGAGGGAGATACTGGAATCGGAGGTATTTGCAGGGATCTGAATGGGCTCACGATGATGGCTCTCTATGGGTTGATTAAGGAAAGTAGCAACATGGCAAAAGCAAAGGCTGTCCTTTTCGGCCCAAAATGGTGCAAGATCAATAGTTTAAATCATATTATTCTAGAATGTGATTCTCTTATGGTCGTCAATATATATGTTACAAAAAAAAAAAAAAGCAATGTCCCATGGTTCATGCAAGAAACGATAAAGGAGACAATGAAGCTGATCGATCAAGGAGACAGTGTAATTTGTTTTTTGTTAAGTATAACTACATTGGGGCGGAGGTAGAGTTTTAGTTACAAGATCAACCGAATCCAGTAATTTTGGATCAAATTTTGTATTCATTCTAAAATATTTATTGAATATGTACAAATTATTAATTTAGAATTCAGTAACTTAAAAAAATTAAAATTTCAAACCCACAAACTTTAAATCCCAATTCATTTCGTGTAGCCATACCTAAATAATCAAAGGTTAAGGTACCTCACCCTAGTAGACATGTACCTTATAATGCATGAAATTAAACATCCATGCATCGAGTGTCAAATGATTAGTTTTGGTTTGCTTTTCAAATACGTACTACTATTTGATTTAATTTGTAGACAAAGCATCATCTAAATCGTCATCATTTTTGTCATTTTCAAACTATCTATTGGAGTAGATACTGCATTAACTCTGTGGGTTACAACAATTACAAGAAACGGAAAGTAAGTAAATATTACAAATTGCTAAAAAGGATAAACTAAAGATTACAACAAACTGGAAATAAAAACGATTACAAAACTTCTTGTGATTTGCTGAGTCGAGTGATGACACTCTGTCTTTAAGACAAGATTGCCCCGTATATATTCTTTTACGTTATCGGACAATAGTCTCCCAAGATACAACAGCAACTTAACAAATGAGCAAAAGAAACTCAAGTGTTACTCTTGAAGAACTTTGAAAATAGAAAGCTTGCTAGAGAGGAAGAAGAAGATTTCAAAAAAAATCTAAGTGTTGAACAATTGAGCCAAATGCCTCAATTTATAGTGTAAGGAAATGACCCCTCAACTAGCCAACTAATGGCCTTCAATAGCCATGTAATGACACTTATTGAGGGGTTACATTCAGCCAAATAGTGGCTGAATTCATGTACCAAATAATGGAGATTCAATGCTCCAAAACCAGCCCAAGAGTCAGAACTTTCCATCTTCCCATCGCAGCATTTTGCCTTCGAAGCACCGCGGCTCCGCGAATTAGCGTCGCGGCACCTCGGCTCCAGTAGCCAAGCCACCATTTAGCACCGCGGCTCCGACGGTGTTGCACCGTGGCCCTTCACGGCTCCGCGGCAATTTCTGACTTGTTTCATCTTACACTTCTTCCTTCGTTTACCAACGTGGAATACTTGTCATTTGGCCAATAATCGTACATCATTCTATGTCTCAAACGTATTACGTACGTACCAATATCTCTTTCACTAATAAAATTTGCGATACTTGGCACTATGTGTGCACGTGTATGGAAACGACGTTTCCGATATGCGGGCCCCCAATTGTTTGAGTCATAAATAATGGGATAAACTTAATTCCACATTAGTAAATTTCCAACAATCCCCTCTTGAAAGAGATTTTGGCGCACTTACAAGGTGTCTATTTCCAGCAATCTTTCAGCGGACAGATGTTGTATCTGGATAGGTAGCTTCTGCTTTGAACCTTCCATAGTTGAATACCATCGGACTTACTTACTGGGTTATGAAAATGATGTCTTGAACCGTCAATGTTTAGTGTAAGCCAGGTCAACGGTACCAACATAACAACTTCTTTTACTCTGTTCTTCGTAATGTTTTGTCCGTTGTGGCCGTGGACACTTCTTGGATTCTTAGTCCATTCATTTGAGGCGGCCTGTCTTCGCACTTAAATAGGTGGTCTCCTACAAGGTATCCTGTTATACCCCACTTAACAAGTGTTAGGAACCATTAAGAGTTTCCCCAAACCTAACATCAATCGTTGAGGATCATTAAAGGTTTTGGAAACTTAACTTTTACCTACACTGCAGATAGCACTTAATGTCTATCGCGGGAACGGCTTCAGATTGATGTTTCTTTACAGAAATCACTATCTGAAGTGCTCATGCTTCCACCGAAGCGCTCAACTGAACCTTTACAACTTAGTTTTCCCATTGAACCTAATTCCTGGGATCTCCAGTCAGTAAGGTTGGGTTACCACAGTATTGGTCCTTAAAGCTTGGGTTTTAAGCCTATTCCCCTAGACAAGCAATATATGACCTTTAGGTAAGCCATTTGTTAGTGGGTCCGCTATGTTATCCTTTGATTTTATGTAATCAATGGATATTATATTTGTGGTGATCAACTGCCTAACGGTCTTATGTCTCCGTCGAATATGACGAGACTTGCCGTTGTACATAGAACTCTGTGCCCTTTCTAGAGCCGACTGACTGTCGCAGTGGATCATTACAGAAGGTATGGGTTTGTCCCAACAAGGAATACCCTCTAAGAAGTCGTGAAGTCACTCAACTTCTTCTTCTGCTTTGTCTAAAGTGATAAAACTCTGATTCCATCGTGGATGGGGCGATGCAAGTTTGCTTAGAGGATTTCCAAGACACAGCCCGACCACCAATTATAAATATATACCCACTGGTGGACTTGGTGTTCTCTATATCAGATATCCAGTTTGCATCATTGTACCCCTCTAGTACAGCTGGATATCTCGAATAATGCAACTCGTAAGTTAGCGTGTATTTTAGGTATCGTAGTACTTTATTCAACGCCTTCCAATGATCATTACTCGGATTACGGGTAAACCTAGCAAACTTGTTGACTGCATAAGCAATATCAGGTCGGGTGCAGTTCTTTATGTACATCAAACTCCCAATCACCTGTGCATATTGTTCCTGACATACGGGTGCATCATGATTTTTATCAAACTTTTGATTTCTATCCAGTGGTGACTTTATAGGCGAACTGTCAAATATCTCGAACTTTCTCAACACATCCTCGATGTAGTGAGACTGAGATAAGACCAGTCTGTCAGACGTCTTAGAAATCTTTATCCCTAAGATGACATCTGTAATACTCATATCCTTCATGTCGAAGCATTGTTTCAACATGTTCTTAGTATCTAGGATCAAGCTAGGATTGCTCCATGTGATCAACATGTCATCTAAGTACAGTCATATCATGACGGACGAGTCAGAGTTATCTTTCGTGTAGACACATTTGTCACACTCATTAATAGAGAAACCCTTCGATAGTAGAGTACTATCAAATTTTTTGTGCCATTGCTTCGGGGCTTATTTCAGCCCGTACAGAGATTTGACAAGATGATAAACTTTCTTCTCTTACCCTAGAACCACATACCCCTCGGATTGTTCCATATAAATTTCTTCTTCTAAATCACCATTTAGGAAGGCTGTCTTGACATCCATTTGATGTATCTCAAGGTCACACAACGTTGCGATCGCAATGAATACTCGTATGGACGTCATCCTAAACCCCGAGGAGTACGTGTCAAAATAGTCAAGGCCTTCCTTCTGCCGATAGCCCTTGACTACCAACCTGGCCTTGTACTTATCTATAGACCCATCTGCTTTATACTTCCGTTTGAGTATCCATTTATAACCCAACAGTTTATTTCCCAGAGGAAGATCAACCAACTCCCAAGTATGGTTATGCAGGATGGAGTCTACTTCGCTCTCAATGGCTTCTTTCCAGAATGGTGCCTCTGGAGTTGACAATGCTTTAACAATTTTCCTTGGTTTGTCATCAACCATATAAGCTACAAAGTCAGGACTGAAAGATTTATCCCTCCTAGCCCTTTTACTTCGTCTCGGTTCCATCTCTGGAGTCTCCAAGTTCTGAGAATCTAGAATACTAGATTCTGGATATTCAGCCACTTCGGGGTTCACTAGATCTGAACCATCTAGATCCAGGCAGTCAACGACTCCTGGTTCCTGAGAGCTTTGTTCATAACTTCGTTTGAATGAGGTTATGTCTTTTTCCTTTCTAGAAAAAGTATCCTCAAAGAATTGAGCATTGCTTGATTCCATGATTGTACCCTCGTGGATATCTGGAATATATGACTTATGCACTAAGAAGAGATAAGCACTACTGTTATTTACATATCCGATGAAAATGCAATCTACAGTCTTAGGCCCAATTTTGACCTGCTTTGTCTTAGACACTTCGACCTTTGACAAACAACCCCACACCTTTAAATATTTATAAGTGGGTTTCTTTCCCTTCCATGATTCATATGGAGTTTTGTCCTTACCTTTATATGGGACTCTATTAAGAATCGTATTAGCGGTAAGGACGGTTTCTCCCCACATGTTTTGGGGAAGACTGGAATTGATGAGTAAGGCATTCATCATTTCCTTCAACATGCGGTTCTTGCATTCAGCAACACCGTTCGACTGAGGTGAGTATGGAACTGTTGTTTGATGAACAATGCCCAAGTCGGCATAATATTCCTCAAATGGCGCTACGTATTCTTCTCCTCTATCGCTACGAATGGATTTAATCCGCATGCTTAGTTGCTTTTCAACTTCAGCTTTGTAACATCGGAACGCTTCAAAGGCTTCATCTTTATTTTTCAACAAGTAAAGGTAACAATACCTTGTGCTATAATCAATTAATGTCACAAAGTACTTGTTCCCCCTAGTTTGTGCAAACTTCAAATCACATATATCTGTGTGAATAAGTTCTAGAGGAGCGGTATTCCTTTCGACAGATTGAAAAGAAATCTTTGTGAGTTTTGCCTCTACGCACACCTCACACTTATGTTGAGGGTTTACGTCGATAGACGTCAACAACTCCAACTTCACCAACCTTTGGATAGACTTGTAGTTAACATGTCCTAATCTATGATGCCATAAATTAGAAGACTCAAGCAAGTAAGAAGAAACTTCAATTTTATTGCTTAGACGTATTACAGACATAACGTTAACTTTAAAGAGGCCTTCACAGACGAAGCATCTTCCCACAAAAGTTCCATTCTTGGTGATTACAAATTTATTAGACTCAAATACTAGCCTAAAACCAGCATTAATCAATAAATGACCTGAAATTAAATTCCTCCTAATCTCATGGACATGTATCACCTCCTTCAGAGTGAGCTCCTTTCCAGAAGTCATCTTCAGGACTACATTTCCTACTCCCAGCACGTCAGATGAAGCATTGTTACCCATGAATAGCTTCTTTTATGTAACTGGTGCATATGTGGATAAGGTATCTCTATTGGAACAGATGTGTCTGGTAGCACCCGTGTCCATCCACCATTGCATGGGATTCTCAACAAGGTTCGCTTCAAGCACCACCGACGAGAACTCCTCAATCATGTAATCAAGAAGCGTGTCTTTGACAACGATTGCCTGTGTCTTGACTTTGGCCTTGGACTTCTCTTGTTGCTCAGTCTTGAGCTTGCAATAGTCCTTGATCATGTGACCATGTTTCCCATAGTGGTGACAGTTCCCCTTGAACTTCTCCGCCGCCTAGGCCTTGCCGTCTTTCTAGAACTTGCGCTTCTTGCTTGGGTTCCCTTTGGCCTCAGCCAGATTTGCCTTTGCCTCAGCAGGTTGTTTTCCCCTAGGCAAGGCCTTCTTATTATCTTCCTGAATCTGGCGTTTGATAATAAGTTCCTCAAAGATCATTTCCTTTGTCTTGAGTTTTAAGTAACTCATTCCATGAGGAAGGTAACTTCTCAATCAGTGATGCAACCAAAAACTCCTCATTTGGTTTCATACCTTCCAAATCTAGGTGATGTAGAATCATTTGGAATTCCTGGACTTGGGATATCACAGTTTTGCTATCCACCATTTGAAATTTCAGGAATTTCCCAACGATGAATTTCTTCGTATCAGCATCTTGTGCGATGTACTTCTTCTGCAGCTTTTTCCATAACTCTTTGGCAGTGCCTACAGCGCAATACACCGTGTAGAGTGGGTCTGACAGATAGTTCAGAATATAGTTCTTACACATAAAGTCACTATGACTCCAAACATCAAGAACCATCTTCATGCCATTGACGACATGGATACCTTAGCCCCATCCAGCCATTTTATTAGGCTGAGGGTCCACTTAATCTCCAGCTTGTGGAGGATCTTCTGTTAGGAAATGAGTCATTCCTATAACAGTCAGATAAAACAATATCTTCTGCTGCCATCTCTTGAAGTTGGAGCCCATAAACTTCTCTAGGAGTTCATTGTGGAAACCGGAGGGTAGAGGAACAGTAACGTTCCCTTGAGCAGCCGGAAAGGCATTGGGTGTGCCTTGAGCAGTGGGGAAGGTAGAGGGGTTGCCTTGAGTAGCAGCAATAACAGAATCAGAAGCGGGTTGTTCTCTTCCAGTCATCTTTCTAAGCACTTACAAAGCCAAATCTTGTCTTAAAATTATGGGTTACAACAATTGCAGAAAATGGGAAGTAAGTAAATATTACAAATTGCTAGAAAGGATAAACTAAAGATTACAACAAACTGAAAATAAGAACGATTACAAAACTCCTTGTGATTTGCTGAGTCGAGTGATGGTACTCTGTCTTTAAGACAAGATTGCCCCGTATATATTATTTTACGTTGTCGGGCAATAGTCTCCTAAGGTACAACAACAACTTAACAAATGAGCAAAGGAAACTCAAGTGTTACTCTTGAAGAACTTTGAATAAAGAAAACTTGCTAGAGAGGAAGAAGAAGATTTCAGAAAAATTTCTATGTGTTGAACAATTGAGCCAAAGACCTTAATTTATAGTGTAAGGAAATGACCCCTCAACTAGCCAACTAATGACCTTCAATAGCCATGTAATGACACTTATTGAGGGGTTACATTCAGCCAAATAATGGCTGAATTCATTCAACAAATCATGGAGATTCAATGCTCCAAAACCAGCCCAAGAGTCAGAACTTTCCATCTTCCCGTCGCAGCATTCTGCCTCCAAAGCGTCGCGGCTCCGCAAATTAGCATCGCGGTGCCTCGGCTCCAGTAGCCAAGCCACCATTTAGCGCCGCGGCGTTGCCATGGTGGCGTCGTGGCCCTTCACGGCTCCGCGGCGATTTCCGACTCGTTTCATCTTACACTTCTTCCTTCGTTTACCAACGTGGAATACTTGTCATTTGGCCAATAACCGTCCATCATTCTATGTCTCAAACGTATTACGTACGTACCAATATCTCTTTCACTAATAAAATTTGCGATACTTGGCACGACGTGTGCACGTGTGTGGAAACGACGTTTCCTTCGAGTCATAAATAATGGAATAAATTTAATTCCACATTAGTAAATTTCAACAATATCTATATCTACACTTTGAATATGGATCTTCTCTCATATCCCTTACACACGTAGACTCTTGCCTACTTTTTCTAGGTTTCCATGGCTGCGTTCAATTCAACAACTTTATATAACAAAATGGCAAGAATATTTTGGTTAAATCCTAGGCTCCTAGCACTAATTGTAATTAATTAATGGTTGCAGATAAGAAATTAGAAGTCAACTTTTACAGTATATACTTGATCGAGTAAACAATTCTACAATAGTGGTAAAACCCTATACCAGTAAGGTCAAAATTTCTTGGCTTTTTTCAACAAAGTACAGCAAAATTTACTACAAGGATACTCAAACATTTGGAAACCAATGCCATTTAGTATTTTACGTGGAAGATTATCAATGGATTAACTCAAATTTGGTTATTGACTTCATGTCTAAAGAAGATTAAATTCAAGGTTGCTTATGCCCATAAACAACAGTGACATTTTCTTCTAACTAGTCTCAAAGTAAAAAAGTTCTTTTTCATTGAATTTCGAAGTAAATTAATTAGGATGAGTACATTATAATCCAATGATGTCATCGGATTTACTTTGTCAATAGGGAGTTGAGAAGATGGTAAGATATGCTGAGCTAATTATTTTCTCTCTTAATTTTATTGTCTATTCACTTCGTTTACAAGTTTAATTTAAATATAGCATAGTGCTAAGGAAATGGAAGAGAAAACATTTGAACAGAAACAATGTTGTTTGATTTTACTCAACAAAGTTGGATTACATTTTCTTGTGAAAATGACCTTGAGACTTCTAACAAAAATTAGCTCATAGACTATAGTTCTAACCTCTAAGAAACTTCCTCAAGGGATATTAATGAATATTTTACTCCAAAGGAGTGGTTGTTTTTTGCTTTGTTGACTACAAGGAGACAAGTGTATATATATAAACTCATTTATCTGACTTAAAATAATTTGTTGTTCATTTTCAGGAATTGACATTTGAAGAAAATGATAATCACTCTAAAGGATTCATATATTAGTCAAATGGGAGGACCATTATTCAAATAGCAAGTGAGATTTTATGTCGTTTCTATTACGTAGCGTTGATCTTTGCTAGATAATTAAAAACAGGCAGCTCCAAAGAAAATATGCTAAGCAATTCTTTGACGGAATGAATCGGCTTGATTTCCATATTAATCAAGTAATTTATCTTAATTTTCATTAGAGATAAAGTATTCTTAAGCTAAATTAAATAAGGCTACTATACAATTATTCCAAATTTATTGGAAATTATTTTCCAGTACTGTTCCACATATCTGATAAGTGTATTTAAATTGCCAACTTAGACACTTATAAAAAAATGCTCCAAATTGTTAGGATTTGCCGTAAATTTTCTACCTTATTTGGATTCTACATTATTATTGTGTTTTACTTAAAAATGTTATGAAATAATAATAAACTAGAACAAGAATATTGTTGAGAAAGAGAAAAGAGAGGAGAATTCTTATTTCTCTTGAGGGATGGAACATCTCTATTTATGGGAGAAAATTGACTTGGTCTCAAAATTATTAGCCCTAATATTTCTCCTAAAGATAGACATCCACAATATATGATAATAGCTATAACACTCTCCCTTGGATGTCTATTTTGATAGATAATATGCCTCATTAAAACCTTACTAGAAAAAACCCAGTGGGAAAAATTCTAGTGAAGGAAACAGAGTACACAATTCTAATAATACACATTTTGATTACCTCATTAAAAACCTTACAAGGAAAATTCAGTGGAACAAAACCTTATACAGAAAAAAAAGAGTACAACATGTATTAACTCCCCCTGATGAGAACTTCAGTCGAAATGCTTGAGTCTTCGTATTCCAATCTTGTGCACCATCTTCTCAAAAGTTACAGTTGGTAGAGACTTAGTGAACAAATCAGTCATATTATCACTTGAACGAATTTGTTGCACATTGATATCACCATTCTTTTGGAGCTCGTGTGTGAAGAACAACTTTAGTGAAATGTGTTTTGTCCTGTCTCCTTTTATGAATTCTCCCTTCAATTGAGTAATGCATGCTGCATTATCTTCATATAAGGTTCTGGGTATTTTGTCACATTTCAAATCACATTTATTTCCAAGCGATTCAAATTAGTCCTAACATCAATTGGCTTTATTGATATTTCTTCATTTTCTTGAGTTTGCGGCTCATTGATTTCTTCAAGTATATCGGGATTGATCAAATCTTGCATTTCTTTATGAGATTCTTTCTTAGTGTCATTTTGTCCATTTCTTTTTCTTTTTCTAGGATTTCGATCCTTAGAACCCAATGGTCTATCACGCTTCAGGCGTGCTTTGGATTAATTTACTATGACACTAGTAGATGGTCCTACTGGGACATCAATCCGAATTTGGACATTCTCTACAGTGATTTATGATTTGGTAATTCTTTTTAAATCTTTAAATATGTCTGGAATTTAATTTGCTATTTTGTGCAAGTGAATAATCTTTTGGACCTCTTGCTCACAAATAGAAACACGTGGATCAAGTTGAGACAATGATGGATTATTTCACAAAAGTTTCCTTTTTATTTCATTATTCTCTCCCCCTAATTTTGGAAAATTTGTCTCATCAAATTGACAATATGCAATTAATCTTATTTCAGTATCTCCATGTAAGGAAGAAATTATATCATGCTCATAGTTATAGCAAGATAAATAAATGCATCAATTGAACAAATATATGGTACTTCAGGACCAATCTAATTTTCTCATTTCAACTTCTTTTAGCAGGTAGTCTACTGCTTTTCGAAAACTCTTCAAAAGCTCCAATAATATTCAAGTCAGCAACTTGCACAACATTATGAAAGATTTTGAATATCATAAAGGGATAAGGGTAAACAGAGTCATCTTTGTACCCCTCATCAAAAAATATTTAATTCGTTTAAGGATTACAAACAAGTTTTTCAATAATTTGTTTATGCTTCAGGCATTTTGAATCCTTCAAAAAAATTTATATAAATTTTGTCACGTAAGCCATATAGGCTGAGATAATTTTCATTTAATATTTAATTTACATGACATCTTCTGATGTCAGGACTGCAGGTCTAGTAAATTTACCCTTATCAAGATGCATCTACTTGGTAATTATTTCTACATCAACATGCTTTAAAAGACGTAGAATTCAGATCCTCATAATATTATACAATATTGCGCACTATATTGTATCAAAGATATCGTCAACGAGATATCATTTTGTATCGGTTTGCAATTAGACATAACTTACTGAGATCTTATCACTTCATTATTTTTCAGGTACATGAACCTCGTATCATGTTTTATGAAGTGTTATGTCATAGGCTCTTCAAGAGCACATTGCCTCTTTATTATGATCATTTGCTACTCTCCTTTTTCAAGGATTATTCCATTTGGAATCAATTTTTCTACCATGTTTCACACATGTTGTAAACCTTGTCCTTCAGGGACATTTAGATGTATCTTGTCGTTGGAATATGAAATAGTTTGGTCAGCAAATGCTTCTAGCATTTGACTTGAATTATCGTTTGAACGAGGATCATACTGATGATAATTCATAACATATTTCTTAGCTATTTATTCTCTCCCCTCTTATGTTAGAAAAACTAACATATATTTCCACCTTCTTTGGGGAATCCATCTGTGTGCATCGTGGTAGATTCATTAATCATATACCGCACAACAAAAAATATTTGATGAAAACATTTGGTTCCTGACCTTGAACCAATTATGAGGAGAGAATTTATCATAATTTATCTATCTGAAGAATACAAACGTCGTTGAATGTAATATATCATATCTCAGACCAACACATGAAACTTTATTCTCATAAGCAATGGTTTAGCTATCTACTGGAGGGCATTCAACGCTAAACCAGTTTGAATATCAACCAGCATTATCAAGATGATTTGTCTTGATTACATAATCTGAAAATTGTGCTCTTAACTCAATTATTTTGAGCAAGCAACTTCGTAAATGTCAAACTACATGTTGACAATAAACGCACATGTGACCATCTCATATATGCATCTATTTAAGACATCACATTGTAGGTGAACGGGCCCTTATTCACCTTTTATATTTTTCATAATTTAGGAAATTCAATACCAACATTAGCTGGTGTAATCAAATTATCATGAGAACAAACAAATTAATTCTTGAAGAATGTTATAGTTCTTCAATATATTCCGAATACAAACTTAACACATCAGATTTAAATCAGGACGACCAAAATTGTCATATCAATTGATAATATTATTTATACTAGTAAACTTCAAGTTTACCCCGACGAGTGTTATTTATGTTAGTAAACGTTTGGTTTATTATTGCATGAGATTTTATATCAATAAACTTCTGGTTTATCGTAGCATGTGATCTCATCATGCTCGGGTAAAGTTTCACATACGTAATTCTTACTCGTAGCACTTGAAGATATTCAATCTTCTAATCATTTGTAGTCTCAATATGATAATCATTTTTATTGCTAGTAAACTTCAGGTTCACCATAATTTGTGTTCCGGTCATAACAATTACGATCTAGGACGAATGGGGCTATCATATATAACTTCTCTGTGAGATTTCAATTTAAATTTTGTAATGCGATATTATTTGAACACTGCTAGTGTCATGATTCTTGTAAACAAACAATTAGTTCTTCTGAAGCTCTTGATCATTAGCATTATATCATCAAATATTGCTTAGATAATGCTAGTATCATGAAAAAACATTTGGTTAGACACTACTGGTGTCATTGGTGTCATGAAAGAATATTTGGTTAGACACTACTGGTGTCATGAAAGAAAATGGAAATCAAATGGATATTTAAAGACAATACAAGTTATAAACGATGAAAAGTAAGTTCTAAACTTCAGTATTTCAGACATCGCTTTCAGGGAGAATACCCTTTAACATTTGAACACTTTGTATCAAAGCGGCGGCCATAACAATAATAGATCAATGTGGTTATAATATATCAACATGGTTATAGTAGAAAGTATTCTACAAAATATGTATCCTTTTGTATTAGAATGATACATAATAGAAAAATTCAAGATAATTTGACGTACGACATGTACGTGCAACAATGACCTTAATACCACAAAATAATATTTACATTCTTTATAATGTTATCTCTTCAGAAAGTGTGTTGTAGTATTTCTTCATTCACTTCGGGGAATGAAACCTGATCATTTAGATGATCTTCATACATAATTTTCAATAACTAATTATTTTTCTCTAGCACAAACAAAATCTGCTCCAATATATTTTTTGTAAACTCTGATGGAAATTAAGTGAACCTATTGTTATCCACTTTATAATTTATTTATTTTTAGTATGAATCTCAGTAAAATTCTATAATAACATAATCTCAAATCTTCAAAGTGATTTTACATAGATCCAATTTTTCAATTTTAAGAAAATTGGTGCATGTGTTGACTAACATATATTTCTAATATCAGATGTAACATGAGGATGAAATGTCATATGAAAGGACAGAGAAAGACATCAAATTAAGTTATATTCAATTATGATTATAAAATATCCCATGACTATTGTTTAATTATTTCTTGACATAATACTTGGTACTAAGTATGACACAAAATTGCCTCTAGTTGAATCAGGAACATACATTTACATAATATAGAATTAATACACCTTGAAACAAGTTACTTAAAAATTAGAGCTATAATAACAGTATAATATATAGATCTACATAGAATATTAACCTTCATATAAAAATCTGGAAGCCACCATAAATAACTAAAATCGAAGCTTGTAGAAAATCAAGAAAAACCTTTACATGCATTATAAAGTCATAACAAATTTTGGTGAGAAAATTTCATTATTTTACTACTTTAGAAGTAAATTTCAAAGTTCAACTTTTTGAAAACTAAAGTTCAAAGCCTTACTACTTCTGGAGTAAATTTTAGATTTATTACTTATAGAGTAAAATTTACAGTTTTACGAGAGTAAATTTTAAAGTTTTACTACTTCAAGAGTAAAGTTCAAAGATTTACTACTTCAGGAGTAAAATATAAAAATTTACTACTTTCAAAGTTCTACTACTTCTGGAATAGAATTCAAAGTTTTATTACTTAAGGAATAGAGTTCACAATTTGCTACTTCGCGAGCAGACTTCTGAGTTTGCTACTTCAGGAGTAGATTTCTGAGTTTGCTACTTCGGGAGCAGATTTCTGAGTTTGCTACTTCGGGAGCAAATGAGGCATGCATATAATGTAGAGAATTTTTCTCTAACACATCTTTAATTGTTATCACAACAAAAGTATGAAAATATTACCACTTCTGGTGGTTATAAGAATAAATAAATTTAGTCTAATGAGACTTAGAAAATATCGTCACATCTGGTGATCGATTATATATTTCTTTTTATAAGATTATTCTTCAAAAACGAGTGAACCAATTAGGTTCCTCAAATTGAATGAACAAAACCAATTACGTTACTAACAAGTAACAATAAGAATATTAAATCAAGAACTAGCAAAAGATTTGTATATACGACTTTAGTAATACATGTGTTGGACACCTCAATTGTTTGCCACATAGTAATATAACTTAAAGCCGCAAATCTCATGAATGATTGTAAATATACCCAATTCGTGCAATGAACCGGTCTTCTCCACAAGAGGATTTATTTTTCTTTCCCACTTCCTCAAAATGTATCATTAACGTTGACTAAATAAATTATTAGAGACTCGTGCGGATAACGTGTTATGAAATAATAATAAAGCTAGAACAAGAATATTATTGAGAAAGAGAGAAGAGAGAAGAGTGGAGAGTTCTTATTTCTCTTGAGAGATGAAATACAATTAAGGTTATTAGCCCTAATATTTCTCCTAAAGATAGACATCCACAGTATATGATAATATCTATAACAAAAAAGATTTTTTTGGTAGAAAAGAACTCTTCCATATTTATCCTTTTTATTGAAGGAGAAGTTTTGCACTTCTATAAATTGAGGATAATCCCTTCGAACAAAAATACAATAGCATCCACACTGTAATGTTTATAGAGTTTTATTTAGGTGAAGGTTTTACTCTCAATGTTTTTTATGCTTTCATATTAATTTTTTATATGTACATTAATTGATCAAATCATATTATGGTATTATGTCTCTTTTAGAATAGTTTTCTTTGTCGTCTAATTTATCGCCGCCAAAATTTACAATTTTTAACTTCTGCATGACACCCTACTTATTTCGATCCCAACAGAAATATCTAACAAGTATATTTATATTGCTCCAATTTACATGAAAAAGATAAGAATTAATTTATTCTATATATGCTAATTGGCATGCAGTAAAAATAAACTTTTATACTACAAGTACAATTTAGCCTATTGTGTAGAATGCTACTTGTGGTACTTTATAAATACAGTCAGACATCTCTATAACAACATTCTTATATAATATCATTTTAATATAAAAGTCAAGCTTTTTTCAAAATTGATTTTTAATGTTATACTATTTTACCTCTTTATAACAATTTTTTACCAATAATTAACAACGACGATAACTATCTTATAACAATATGTTTTTTGTAAAATTACTCCTATAACAACCTTACTTAAATATTAGTTATTTTAATTTACTACTTTCCACTTTCGTTGCTGGTCATTTAACTTATTTTCATAATAAAAGAAAGCAATACTAAATGCTTTATTGTTATATCTAAGTTAATTAATAATAGGTCTAGCATTTTGATCAAATATTTTAAAATTTTAATACACTACATCATTTTTATCAAAGAATATTACATTGGCACATACTTAATTTGGTAATTAAAAAAGATTCCATTGAAAGATCTGTGCACGTTTGTGTTCCATAAGACAAAAATTTTCCATCTTGTAATGGTCAAAATTTATTAATGATGTATTAGCTTTCTTTAATTTTAAATTACTGAAATATGAATATATTTGAAATTTTAAATTTAAGTAATTTTATTATTTTTTATAATTAAGAAAATAAATAATTAGATTTTTTGCATTTTTTTGGTGTATAAAATGCAACTAAGATTTAAATGTCAAATATTATTATAAGTATATAACAGTCAGTCGCTATAAAAATTAATTTTTTTCATAATGAACGATATTGTTATAAAGAGGTTTGACTTTAGTTACTTTTTAAGGTGACAAAATTGATAATGAATTTTTTTACACCCCTCACTATATAAAAGTATTTTCCATTCTGTACGTAGGAAATGTAACAATGAGCAAATAAGAAGGAAATGAAAGTGACAGTTAGAGCAATTGACTTTAGTACTATTTTCTATGGAGATAGTGCTGAGGTCTTTCTCTTGGATGAGATTTTGATAGAAAATCTGCAACTATCATTTTCATCAATTGATGTAAAGTTACTTGTTGGAAGAAACAACTAACAGATTGATACATTAGTTTCCTTTGTTTTTTACCATTGGAATGGAGGGTTGAGTGCTTGTTTCAGTTAATCTCATTTTATCATTGGTCTCTTTTTTGGGAGTACGTTTAAGTAGGGATGGAAATTGGGCGGGGCGGGTGCGGGTACCCCTCCCCGCACCCGTACTTGCCAGAAAATTTTATACCCGCCACCTATCCGCCATCCGTGGCGGGTACATTTCCAACCGCCTAGACGGGTATATTCCTAAATCCACACCCGCTCCACCACCCAAGTGGATATCCGTCACCTGCCAATACCCGTCTACTACCCTAGTTGGGGCGGATATGTGTATAACTTTGGTGGGTATAAGGGAGCCGGGTGGATTTGAGGCGGGCGGTTGGATGCGACGGCGGCAAATTCATCACCTACCCATACCCGCCTACTACCTACTAAAGTTATATCCATACCCGCCTACTACCCGCTAAAGTTATACCCATACCCGCCCCAACTAGGGCAGATGCGATGCGGAATCCACAAAATTGTACCCACCTGCCATCCTAAACGCAATATACTTGACATCCTAAACGCAATATACTTGACGTGAAAGCAATAGATAAAAACATGTAATTAACCTCTCTATCTGTTTATTTTTCAAACAACGAGTACATTCATATTGTACTTATTCTCTTCATTCCGTTTTTTCTTCTTTGGGTTGGGGAGGTTGGTCATATACATATCATTTAGGATTTAACATATATATATTAATAGTGTCAATAGAAGTTACACTATTAGTGTATTTCAATCTATTTGTAACAGATAACCTGCCTAATTTTCCAAGTATCAATCAATAAAATGCTAAACTCTGTCAATTAAGTGAAGGTGCGATTAGGATCAAAACAAGAAAAGTTCTGTATTAAGAAGTTAAACGAATAAGAAAAGGGACTATTAGTTAACGTTTTTTTTTTGTTGGTGTCAAATGGGAAGTGATAAACCAATTTTACATTTACGAGCCTAGCTTTCAAAATGACAAGAAATTATTCCAAGGGAAGAACAGTTAAAAATAGCCTATACAACAACCCTGAATACAAAGGATAAGAATGATCAAACAGGCTGAGCCATACATTCTTCACGGTAGATCAAACAGAGAATTAATGCATTTATATCAAGTATGAAGAGGGAAAAAGAATTTTACACATTTGAGTTTTTGTATGAGAAAATATCTCCAAGTATGTTGGTGTACTACTGGTGTTGCTGCTGTTGCTGTAAGTTGATTAGCTTATAGTATGCTCCATCCTCGTTATCTACCAATGCAGAATGAGTCCCTTGCTCCACTATTTTCCCATCTTGTAAAACGCATATCTGATCTGCATTTCTTATGGTGGATAATCGATGTGCCACGATAACAGTAGTCCTGTTTTGCATCAACCTGTCCAACGCTTGTTGAACTATACGCTCAGATTCCACGTCCAGAGCACTTGTAGCTTCATCTAATAGCAGGATTTCAGGGTTCTTTAGAACAGCTCGGGCAATGGCTACCCTTTGCTTCTGTCCACCCGACAGTTGAACTCCTCGCTCCCCAACTTGGGTCGAGTAGCCATCGGGAAGAGCACTAATGAAATTATGTGCATTAGCAAGCTTAGCTGCTTGAATCACTTCTGCCTCCGATGCTCCTCCTTTTCCGTAAAGGATGTTTTCGTAGATTGATGTGGCAAAGAGTGCTGGTTCTTGTTGGACCAGGCCAATGTGCTTTCTTAGAGACTTGAGCTTTAGCTTCCTGATGTCTTTGCCTGTGTAAATCCACATCACCAATATGATTAAATCGAGCTATACTGAAAGTTGGAATGATTCTAGTTCAAAACAGTATAGGTACACACTTACCATCAATGATCACTTTCCCGGATATTGGATCATAGAACCGTAAAATGAGAGCCAGTACTGAGCTTTTACCAGAACCACTCTGCCCTACTATCGCCATACTCTTTCCTGCATGCACTCTCATATTGAAGTCTTTGAAAATGTGAACATCGGGTCTTGCAGGATAGCAGAACTCAACATCCTTAAACTCAATTGTGCCCTCAGCCCTAGTTACCTCCTCTCCAGTGTCGGTTAAGATTTCTGTCCTCCGATCAAGCACTTCAAATACTGATGCTACCATCTGGTTTCCTTTTATAAGGTCTGGTGCCATAGCAAGGGTCTCTCCCATAGCCAAAGCAGTTACAATCAAAACCATAAACGATTTTATAACAGATTTGAAGCTGGTTAGCTCCTTCCCCATCAAAACAGAACCATACCTATACAAGGTTTAGGAAGAATACATGTTAAACTATTGCGAGCTCAAGTGAAAACCGTATTGGTTCAAGGCTGTAATGTACGCGACTGACTATCTACATGGCACTTCTTCCGCTCACCGAGGACATAACCCTAAATAGGAGAGCATGGAGGTCGAGGATTAGGGTAGAAGGTTAATAGTTAGTCGAGCGTTTTCTCTCTGTTCTGTGGGAGCGCATAGTTCTAGTTTAGAGCACCTTATCCTCCCCCCCCCCCCCTCCCCCTCCTCCTTACCAGTATTATTAGTCAATCATTATCTTATTCTTCGGTTGTAATACTACTGTTGTATCTTTTACTTTAGTTATCTTTACTATGTTTGCTGTCAATACCTTTCTTTTCTTCGATATTTTCATCATAGCTTTTTACTCTTGGATTTCAAACCTGTTCTGAATAACGCTTTTCTTGAGCCAAGGGCCTATTGGAAACAACATCTCTACCCTACAAAGGTAGGGATAAGGTATGCATACACCCCACCCTCCCCAGACCCCACTTGTGGGATAACACGGGGTATGTTGTTTTTGTTGTAAGGTGGTAAATTTATCTGGTTTCAAGATCGTCGCAGTATGTAAATTACAAGTATGCCAAAGCACTTCACTGAACTGCAAGCTGCCTCCGCCGCTCAAAGAAAACCCCAACAACCAAGCAACAAGATGAATGATTAAGATAAACAAAACTTGAGCAACATACCATAAGGCAAGGGCGTAAGAGGAGAAGATGAAAAACTGAGAGACTCCATAAAAGATCCCGGCAATCTGACCCCTGGTAAATGAATGCTTTGCAGGTTCAACAAGTTCACGAGCATAGAGATCAGTTACCTTCTCCTCAGCACAGAATGCTGCAACAGTTCTGATGTTACTTACAGCCTCACCGGCAAACATATTTGCTCTAAGATAGGCTTTACTCAAGTCACCACCAAAGCCTGACATAAAGAGTTTCTGAAAGAAATAACAATACATATCAACATAATGATATGTAAGATATAATGACAGATGCTGATGAAGGGAAAAGATTGAACCTCGCTGATGTGACCACTAACAAGAAGTGGGTACATAGCCATGACAATAAGGGTGAGCCTCCAATTCAAGATGAATGCAATGATGAAGGAAGTGAACACCAAACCCACATTCTGTAGGAGAATAGTAGAGCGATCAACCACTACAGTTCGCAATAGAGTAGCATCACTTTCCAATCGTGATGCAAGTGTAGAACTTGAGTTATTCATCTCATCAAACCATCCTATCTCATTTCTTAGCATAGCTGCAACCAAATAAAGAAGAATGTTAGGGACTTTTTATTTGAATAAGACGGAAAAGAAAGATGTATACTAAGAAAACAGATATCAATGCAACATATCAACAAATGTAAGAAAGGTATGATTCATATTTATCTAAAATCATAAATCCAGACAAAAAATTATTTCTGAATTAATGATTTCAGATAAATACGAATCATACCTTTCTTAGACCCTTGTGGTCCGGCTCTTCCCCGGACCCCGCGCATAGCGGGAGCTTAGTGCACCGGGCTGCCCTTTATATAGATACAAGTTATGCAATCTGTCGGTTAAAGGACTGATTCTAAGGAAACATAGATGATGAAAAGTTTCAGTAAAGAGTACAACAGTCATCTTCTAAAATTAAATATTATGAAAGTATTAATGCAGTGAACCAAAGTTTTGCAACGCGACAAAATTATGCTATTGCAGTTCTACATATTTACACGACAAGCAACCTCTCTTGAAAGCAAAAACATTGGTTATTATATGATTACCAGAGAACATCATTTCTCTCACGCGAAGTGTAAGCCGTTCTCCTATGATTCCAAAGCAAGTATGTGCAATGGCATGAACGATGACGGTTAATACTGCAGCGCCACAAAACAGGAAACAGATTTTCTTCACTTCATGGCGTGTTGTGTCCCAATCCATGTAGTAAGACACAAGGGCCTGTGACACCCCTAAGGCAAAGAGAGGCATCTGAGCTCCAGCAATAAATGCACAGAGAATCCCAATAACTCCATACTGCCATTCAGGACGAATCATTGAATACAATCTCCTTGCGGAAATATTTGGTGAGTTAACATCCTCTACACCAGCAGCACCTACACCGCTAACAGATTTTTCAGAACGAAAGCTAGCTCCACGGCTTCGTGTTGTTGATCGGGATAACTCACGGGAATACCTTATGCTGCTTTCGTGTGAATACCTTATGCTGTAAGAACAGATTAAGCAAATTATGCATACAATGATTGAAAGATCAGGTCTGACTGCTTACAAGCAAGAAATGCCACCTTTTTTTATTATTTGTTTGAGCCCACATTAGAAGAAATTGTCAAAGTATCACCAGAACTAGTCGTCAAATGCATGATAGTACAGAGCTGACTCCAATGCAACAATAAAAAGGATATACATCACATTCTGATATGATAGGAATACAAAATATCAGCAGGTAAATATTGTACCTAAGAGGTCGTCCCATGGTTGGCCCTTGAGAAGGATGGCGATGTGAAGAAGCTGCTTGTTGAAGTTGAACAAGTGATGCATAGGCACCATTTGGTTTCGAAATAAGCTCCTCATGACTTCCAGTTTCTACTATCTTGCCATTGTTTACAACCGCTATGATATCAGCATTTCTAACGGTAGAAAGGCGATGAGCAACAACTACAGTTGTTCTTCCCACCATCACACGATCAAGAGCATCTTGTACACTTTTTTCAGACTCAGCATCAAGTGCACTCGTAGCTTCATCTAATAGAAGAATTGATGGATTCTTCACTATAGCACGAGAAATTGCAATTCTTTGCTTTTGCCCCCCAGATAATTGAACCCCTCTTTCACCAACCTGTAAATGGCATGGCTCAGATATCTATAATATTATGTTTTATTAAAGAAACTGTCGGTCTTATGAGGCCTTTCTTGAATATTTGCTGTGAAAAGAGAGAAGACAAAAACACTAGTTGAGATTTGTTTTTCTTTAAACAATATACAAGAGAGCTCCTAAAGGAGTTTTGAGATGGGCAAGTTTCTTAATCCTTGGGATTCTTAATTATGTCATAATCAAATAAGAATATTCTGCACAATTTTCTTAATAACATTTTCACTGACATATTTATTAAGAATATTCTACACAGTAATTCTCTTGATTTTCAAGGCAAACCTTCCAAATCGAGACAGTGAAGCGACTTGAGTCTGTTTATATTGGAAACAGGAACTACTAATAGACCACTAGAATAGTAAATAATCGCCTAAGTAGTGCCTCTGAATACTGAACAATTAACGAAAAGAAAAGCAGCACCAGAATTCTTCTCCTAAAATGATGCTGGTAATTCATAGCCAAAGAAAGCCCTTGCAACACACAGGAAATGTAATTTATTCTCAGTTATTGGAAAGTACAGTGCCAGAAATCTCCAAAAGACCATCTAGCTTGTTTGTCGGCTGAAGAGTAACCAAAATAGTTACCAAGACAATGACAAGAGATACAATTTTTATAGGAGGAACTCAATATCCAAACAATTCTACCATGAAAATAAAAATGAAGGTAGATACATTTTTGGAACAATAACCGGAACTTCAATGTTCAAGGGAGGGACTCAATACCCACATTTTGATATTGGAAGAAAAATGAGAACAAGACATATCCACAATAATGACCGCCAATCTAATTTTCATAAGAGGATTCGAATCAGTGTAGCTCGGATACAGTTGTGGACACCCAACACAGATGTAGATCTAGAAGTCGGATTCATCATCATCTAGATCTTACGATTCCGTTAAGATACAACAAACAAATGTATATTATGACAAAATTATAAGTATATGTTCCGACAATTTATTGAAGTTATTAAATTAAACTACAACAACATACCCAGTGAAATCCCACAACGTGGGATCTGGGGAGGGTAGAGTGTACGCAGACCTTACCTCTACCTTGGTAAGTACAGCGGTTGTTTCCGGGAGACCCTCGGCTCAAGACAACGCATAATCACACGCAAATCAAGCAAAGCAATAGAAACGATCAGACCCAGACAAGAAATTAAAGCAGTATGAACATGCTGATGAAAAAATCGAATATGTCATGGTAGCGCATTCTGACAAAAGGAAGCAATAGCTAACGCAGATAAATAAGATAAACAAAGTACACTAAAGAACACATAGCAACGGAGATCAAACTACAGGGGACTATAAAGCAATAATGCTCCTATGAGTGTGATAGGCTAATCGGGCCTACGATAATAGCACTACAACTATCATTTGGTAAGCGTAGATAGGACTACATTCGACTACCTACTACCCTTCTATCCTAATCCTTGTCCTCCACATTCTTTGTAAACACTTACTAATATTTTATTCATATGTTATTTCGTATAATAGCAAAGTGTTCTAGTACTTTATGTGTGTGTGTGTGTATATGAAATAAACCTAATATTAGACTAAATATCAATCAACCTATGCTTCTTGGTCATATGTGTATTCAAAACACTCATGTTAGGTTGACCAATTCCAGTGTTGATCTCACACCCACACCCAAATTGTATCAGATCGACATGGGTGCGGCAAGGATTTTGAAGTTCTGAGAAACATAGACTCATATCTCAATACCCAAACTCTGAGACAGTGAGAAGAAAGAAGAAAAAAGTTTGGGAAGGTTTTGCACTGTAGTTGCTATTTTCCCTTAAACAACCACACAAACACTGAAATGAGCTATGTGAGAACATTTAAGGCACAATCAAAAGGAAGTAGTACTTAGTATGTAATTATATTCTCTTTTGCTATAGCGTGACATCTCCTAGTGCATGTACAAATAATTTTTGAAGGACAGAATGTACCTGAGTTTCGAACCTATCGGGAAGATTGTTGATAAAAGTCATTGCCTCGGAAAGTTTGGCAGCACGTGCAATATCTTCTAGCCTAGCATCACTTTTTCCATAGAGAATGTTCTCTCTAATGGTTGTAGCAAAAAGGGCGGGTTCTTGATTTACCAGCCCTATTTGATGTCTCAGCCATTTCAAGTCCAGGTGCCTAATATCACTTCCATCCAATAATATCTGTCCCGAGAGCGGTTCATAGAAGCGTTCAATCAAAGATATAACTGTACTTTTCCCTGATCCACTTCCTCCCACAAGAGCTACAATCTTCCCAGATGGAATATCAAGAGAGAGCTTGTCAAAGATCACCACATCAGGACGAGATGGATAGCTAAAACATACATCTTTAAATTGTATGTGTCCATCTACTTTGGTCAGCTGCTGACCGCTCTTGGAGCTGGTTTTACTGACAGTATCTCGTTCAATCATCTCAAAAATAGGATAGGCAGCTGACTTAGCCCTGAGGAATGCTGTAATATCTGGCGCTGCCTGCCCCAGTGACCTGAGAAGCGGTTAAAGATTAATTGAAGCCAAGATTTTGCATAAACAGAACAAAAACTGGGCAGCAAGTGGAGCACCTACTTTATGACCATTCAAAGTCTGAAGTCAAGATGTATGCAACGGAAAACTATCCAAGTGGCATAGAGGAACACATAAACCTCTATGAACTAAGGAAAAAGTTTGACCAAGTATAGAAGTAACAAGTAACTTGATCAATTAGGATGAGACACGATATCATAGGCATCTGGTTTCTCACTGACTTTTCATTATAGCATGGCTTAAAAAGAGTAACTTCATAAATTGCTCTAAAATCTGAAACCTAGAAAGGATAAATGGATGTATTATCTATCCTTTAACCAATAGAGATATGTTGAAAGAACCAACTTCTTTAAGCACAAATCAGGTCACTGAAGTTGACCACATTACAATATAGCAAGATTAGGTTGTTTCAATACAATGCAACTGGTTGAGCCCAAAAGAATAACCTGCCTTATCAGCTAACCAAAACTAATCTGATTTTCTTGTTGAATGTAAAAAAGTTTAGTCTTGGGAGAAGAAAACTACACTTGGTGTTATTAACATCCAACAACTCCAAAAGTTTGAAGCGATAGCGCTAAGATCAATTAGTGTTTCTTGGTTTATCAACACAGAAGCAATATGAACAAGCATCAGCTTAACGCAACAGGTCAATTCTATCAAGAATCACTACACTGACATGAAAGAGGTTAATCATTATATATCATATATAAGTGGTGACGAGATTCATAGAAGCAATGAACTCTCAAGAAAAGAGAGCACTAGTCTCAGTTAATACTCGTAATAGTTTAGTTGTTTAAGATTATGCTGTACGAGCATTTCAAAATTGAGTATGAAAAGGAAAAACTTACAGGCCAGAAATGACAACATTGAGCATGGTGGTGAAAGAATCTCCTCCATTTGCAATGTTCTTGTGCACAACAATGCTAGTGAACCACACAAGCAATGACCAAGAAAGGAAAAGGACACAATGTAAGGTGCCCAAACCCATGCCCTTGGCCAATCCAGCTTTTTTCCCATACTTATAAGTGTTCAACAGGGCACCTTTATACGATTTTACTGCCTTCTCTTCTCCAGTAAACGCTTGCACTGTTCTAATATTAGCTACAACCTGATAATACAAATGATCATTAAGCATAGAGCAATGATGTTGGAGGCTTAAAAAGTTAAATGGGTACTATTTATATGAATACGGCATATGAATAATGTATGACCCTTTCTTTAATAAACTACTCTACCATTCTAATTTATATATGACACCCTTTACATTTTGGAACGTCCAAAAGGTTTGCGACAACCAATTTCTATAAAACTTTCAAAAGTTCGAGCTCATTAAGATGTCACTCACTACGTCCCAATTTATGTGACACTCTTTCCTTTTTAGTCAGCCACAGTAAGAATGACACCTTCCTATATTCACTAACAATTTAATTTTAAACTTCTCATTTTACCTTAATGCGATATTTTTTACCACAAGTTTAAAAAGTCTTTGTGGCAAGTCAAACACCTTCATATAAATTAGGATGGAGGGGAGTAATTGTTTTAATTTTATGTGATAGATATTATCTCCATCTAACTAAATTTTCGACCATTATCTTAGTACACCTTCGTCCTAATTTATGTGATATTTTTTGTTTTTCAAGAGTGAATTTGACTAAACTTATAAGCTAAATTGGATAAAATTAACTCAATATTTTAAGATTAAAATTTATATATTTGAAAACTATATGAAATGTACTATAAGTTGCAACTTTTCTCCTATTAATCTGGTGAAAAAAATTCTTAAAATGATGATAAAAGCTCATACAGTCTGAATCTCGTTAAGCAAAAAGCATCAACATAAATTGGGACAGAGGGAGTAATATTGTCTTCCACTATCACTAACAAATAATTTCAGTCAATTTTGACAACTTAAAATACATGTCTAGCCAAATACCATCTTAGAGTACATTTCCTTTGCGATTCATTAGTTTGACATTTTAAGTAAAGACTTTTATCAAACAGTTGGAGTGCATACCTCTTCAGCAATTTCACCAGCTTTAATATATGATTTGCGGACTCGGGCAATGAGACCAGTGGTAATATAGGCGTAAATACCGCCAGCAAGGGCGATCAAAGGCACAATTGAAAGTGTCACCAAACTGATTTGCCATACTCTTATGAATCCAATAGTAAAACCAGCTATGAAACGGCTTACATAGTGCAAGAAATTCCCTACCTGCACCATCACCCATTTCCACCATGATCATTATAAAGCTTATATTCACAGTTAATTTCAAAATGATAAAGTGTCTAATGCCCATTGATGAAGATGAGAAAATACTATTAAATTAAACAAAGAATATGAAATTATATACTTCACATACAAATTTCTCATGCATCCGAACTTTGTCATACACTAGTCTTATAACTTATTTGTTTGTATTTAATTAAGTTTTAATCTTAATCATTTAAATTTTAATTAATAAGTCCGTTTATTTTTTTAGTCTGAATTTTAATTATTCAAACTTAATTTATTTTTTTTTCTACCACTTAATGGAAGATGTCTATTTTAAAATTTCTGAAAAATGATAGTTCACCAATTCCATCCATTTACCGCTACCGTGATCATCCACCATTATCAACTACAACCACAACTACCATTGACAATCACCATCCTCAGCCACAATCACTTTTGATGTCAATCACTACGATTGTTATCACTATCACTAGCTACCATTTACAATCATCATCATTGACCACCATTCTCGGAACAACCACCAATCACCACCATCAGTTATCACATTATATATCGTCAACCACAGTTATTATTCACTACCACCATTAGAGCACAACTGCCGACACCAATACCACCATCAACATCTACTGGCAATCATCATCACCTAGCTACTACCCACACACCAGCATTAGTCAACATCGTCCCCAATAGACATTCACAACTACCCCCACTTGTCAACACCACCATGTAATTTCTTACAAATATATTAATTTAGTAGTTAATTGTTTTTATAGTAATTTTTTTAAAAACAATTTTATGTATTCATATTTTGAAAAAACAAACAGTTTTATTTATTTAGTATTAAGATCTTAATAATATTCAAATTCAAAAATTTAAATTTAAATGCACATTTTAATATTTGAGTATATATTTAAATTCAAAAATTTTAATCTTAATGAAAATAAATGAGATCTAAAGCCACTATTAGTCGATAAAGGTAAAAAGACAGCCTTTTTTCTACTAGTTTAGTTGGACAAGGAGGACTTTCTAGTTAAAATTCATTCATACTCTCATATCAATTTATTAATTAATTATAATAAATTAATGTGATTTGAAGAAAATATTAAATGGATCTTGGGCCTAACTCAATCTCAAAAGCTAGTTTGTATGGTGAGGATTGTCTAAGTCTATATAAGGAGTCCATGTTCTAATTTCATTTCCGATGTGGGACTGTTAACACTCCCCCGCAAGCCCAGACCCCGTTAACTGGAGCGTGGAGTCCATGTCACGCTCAGACCCCGTTAACTGGAGCGTGGATGACATAATTTGGGGACATAATATCGGTGAACATAGAATTAGAATGGGTCTGACTCTGATATCATGTAAAGAATGGATCTTGGACCTAACTTAACCCCAAAAGTTAGCTTATAGGGGGAGGATTGTCCAAGTACATATAAGGAGTTCATGTTCTCATTTCATTTTCGACGTGGGATTATTAACAAATATGAATGAAATTTTTTCCTAAGATATAGCCCTACATAAAAAAATAAAAATAAAAACCTCACATGACCATACAAGAGGGGTACGTATTGCCTTGAGAATGGTTAAAAATAAAACTTGTTTATTACGTTTTAAAAAAAAACATTTAGAAGAAAAGTCTCCCAAAATTGAAAGGATAAGAAGTTTGAAAGGTGAGATACTGAGATGTATTTAATTGGCATAAATTGTATTTTGACTCTCGACATGCATAATCATTTTTCCTAATATTATTTACCATTTGACTTTAAGAACAAGATTTTATCAAAGAGTATAATGTATATGGTTTAGATTTCTAATTGAAAATATTTGACTAAATTAACCATCGATTCTGATTCAAGTATTTGTTTATAATAAAGTAAGTGAATAAACCAATGCGACATAGCATATATAATGGTTTATTTGGTAAATGACCATAACAATAATAAAATTAATAATAATGGTATGTAAGGATTTAATACTTAATATAGGGCCAACATGAGTCACATGGAGTTCTTTCCTATTATTATTCCTCTTCGAGCATTGATGTCTGATGAGCATCGCATTCACTTTGAGAAACATTCGAAAAGAGTATATTAAAATAAAAGGAAAATATTATTTTAATCACATTCTACTTGGAAATCCAGGTAGCCAAGAGAGAAAAAAACACAATTTATTACCACTTCGTAACTCCAAAAATTTATTTTTGATCTAGGAAAAAATAACAACCTCATAAAATTAATTAATGCTACCAAATGCATTTACTCTTTTTCCAGTTTAGCTGCAGGAGAGTTAAAGCCTGTTCCTACTTTTAAAACCTATGGCCCAAATTTTCCTTCCATATAATGAATAACATGATGTAATGTTGCAGCTCCCAACTACTAACCAACTATAGAAAATAAGCTACCTTCAGGAAAAAAAAAAGAAGAGAAAAATATGTAATAATAGTATATTTTTTCATAAAAACCCAAAAAAACGGATTTTTATCTTGTACCGTTAAAAGTTAGTTTTTTAATTAGTGATTCAAGAAGAAAAAACAGTCCGTAAGAGAACAAGGACGACTCAACGAAATTGATGGCCGAAAATCAAATTTTAATATTAGGTCTTTTTATGTGCGCGAGCACAGCGGGCTATGGGGAGAGAAAGATTAGAAGTAGATATTGAATAGGATGGAAAATGAGAGTACCTTTTCAGAAATAGCATCCTGAACAATAATAATATCACTGGTAATTGCAGAAATGACTTCTCCAGTTGAAGCTTCAGTGTCAAACAGACTTATATCTTGATTCAACATGGACTTCAAGTATGCCATTCTCATCTTTGCTGCTTGCCTTTCTCCACTATGCATCCAACAAGCCACCTCTTTTTTTAACAAAAATACAAAAACAATATTAATTATAGGAATTTTTACATATATATTAAATGACATAAGGACGAGAAAATATATATGCTTATGTATTTAGTCCTTATGTAAATAAGAAAACAAAAAAGTACGTAATTGATCGGCAATAAGCTCAAACCTATCCATGATGCAAATAATATCACCACGCTTAGGTACACAAAATCCAATGAGTACTGCAAAGAACAATATCAAAATGAACATAAGTTCCTCCCAAAATAATAATAAACCATTAACTAATCGGATTTAATATATACATATATATACTGTTAGTATAAAAAAATGCATTGTCAATGAATTTGACCTAAATGGGATCTTCAATTTCGCACAATAAGAAATTACAATAATTAGTTATGAAAGTTGTCGCTACTTTGTTTCTAAATAGCTCGTACTTAACATGATTTTTTAATATTATCGCTAAATAGCCCGTACAAGTTAACCAATTCTTTTATAATCCATCATTAGGATTAGCAACGAATTTTTATTGTTTAGTTGTAGAAATTAACAGGATTTTCTATAATCCATTGTTAAATAGGATTAGCGATGAACCTTTATTGTTTAGCTGCAGAAGTTATCCGTCGCTAATTCCTTTTTTTCCTCGTAGTGTGATAAATTATCTAGCAAAAACGAGCTAGAAATTTGCATACCTTGCCAACTTTGTGAGAAGTTTCAGCAGGAAAAAGGTAAGCAAGACCAGCAATATTTATCAACTTGCCAAAGAAAATGAAGAAAACAGGAACAGAAGCACCATGTATACAAGCTGCAATGGATCCAAAAGACATCAACAAGTAATCATAGGGATCAGCAAAAGAGAAGAGCTTCAACAATGGAACTTTCTGATGATGTTTTTTGCTTTCATCTCCATCTTTCTGCTTCATTTTTGTAACACCACTGTCTACAGATAATATTTGTTGGTGGCTCATTTTTTTTGTTTTAATTGGACTTTATGAGCAATATAAAAGAAACAAAAGTTTTCCTTCTTATAAAAGAAAGTAGTGAGGCAGTAGGAAAAATAAATTAGGAGTGGGGTGGGAAGAAAGGTGAGGTAATTATGTTGATTAAGGTAATATAGCGACTAGATAGAAAGTCAAGGCAATGGAATGAGCAAAGACAGTTGCAAAAATTAAATTTATACAACAACCCACCACCATATATGGTTGCCAACAGACTCAATCTCTATCCTAGTGTTTTTGTAAAAACTAATTTACTCTGTCCAGTCATTTTTGGATGTCATAATTATTAAAAATAATTAATACAATATATTTATTATTTTAAAAAATTAAAATATAATTAATTATGTTTTCTCACCTTACCTTTTAATTTACTCTAATAAATGTGGAGATCTAAGATTAACGTGATAAAAGGACGAGTAGTATTAAATTGAGATCAATGATTCAACAAGGGTAAATTAGTCAAATTATGCTTTTAATCAATATTTTTTAATGGACGTACAAAAAAGAAAACATGACAATAAAATGAACAGGAGAGAGTACTTATATAAACCCATAGTGTAAAGAATTCTTATGTTTAATTTTTATTTCACATGTCTTATTTTATGTGATATTTTTCTTTTTCGTTGCATAAATGATACCTTTATTTTTTAGACTTTGAAATAATTTATTTTTAAAATTTCATTTTACCTTAATAAAATGATTTATAGCCACATAAATGTCTAGAAATGTTTTGACTACAAGTTTCAAAAACTTTTCTTTTCATAAATTTGTTCCAGTCAAATGCAATCACATAAATAATATAGAGGGGGTATTATTTTTAACTTGTTGTACAAGATAACTTGTGTTATTTCAATTTACTAATCTCATTTTTAATGAACGATTATTTGTAGTTATCTTTTAGATAACCTAATAGTATATATATATTATTCTACAACGTAAATGTGTTGAAGTTAAATAAACTCTAAATAATAAATGTAGTTGGTCTTAGAATACTCCCCTGTCTCAAATTATTTGTCGTGGTTACTAAAAATAATTGTCTCGGATTATTTATCATTTTAAAAGTTCAAGGCATAATTAATTATTTTTTCTCCATTTTGAGATTATAACTTAGACGTAAATAAGGATAAAGTGGGTCAAATAACCCTCTTAATTAATATTTCTAAGGGACGTGTAAATAGTTCAAGGCATAATTAATTATTTTTTCTCCATTTTGAGATTATAACTTAGACGTAAATAAGGATAAAGGGGGTCAAATAACCCTCTTAATTAATATTTCTAAGGGACGTGTAAATAAAAAAATGACAAATAATTTGAGATGAAGGGAGTAATATATACCTTAGTTGACATATATAGTTGAATGTTTGTATTTGTAACGAAGGATTTTTTTTTTAACAAGCCATCACATTGGTTGTGATCCCAAGGTGTGGGATACTTGGTGTAACAAAGGAATATAAAGGGAAAACAAAATTGGGGCTTTTAATTTGTGTCAAAAAATTTGCCGCAGGAACTAAAGTTCATGAGGACCCTCACTCTACTTAATTATATGGAAGCATTAAACACCTCCTCTCTTGACACTACTATCTATCTTAGTTGGCATAATTAATAGGGTACTTCAAACTCGTTTAGAAAGTAGTATGCTATGTGTGTTCTGTGACAGCTTACAAAACGTGCATTTATACAGCTAGATGTATCACAGAGAAAATTTCAATATAGTATTATTTAACTTAATATTGTTCCGATATGTTTTAGAAAAATAAGAATGTTTACTACTCCCTCCTGTCCTTTTAAGGGTGGCATATCCATTAAGAATTTCAGTTGATACCATTATTTAAAAGGGTCCTTTGACTACATTATAGTTCCTTTATCTTTTCTCTTTAACGTACTACAATGCTTCTAGAAAATTTAAAGAATAATTGAAAAACCTTTTAGAGAGTTATTCATCCATTTTATTATGATAAGGGTAAATTGGGTACAAGAAGAAATAATGCTTTCTTGATTTATAAAAATGACACTAATTTTGAACTATTTTTAAAAGGCTCCTTTTGCTCCAAAATTAAGTGATTTTAAGGGTTGGACACTGATATTAATTGAATGTAGAAGAAGAAGATTCATTGAGAGAGAAATGAGGAAGAAGAGTAATTCTATATTGATTCAATTGAGAACAAATGAGATACCTAACAAAATATATAGTTCACTAACTAACTTCTAGACTAACTAACTTTAGGAAGTTGTAATCGAATTGGGGAATGGAAAAAGAACTAAAATACCCCTCATACTAATAACTATCTTATCACTAACTTCTACACTCCCCTCAAACTAGAAAGTGTAAATATGTTTTGAACTCCAAATTTGAAACTGAGATGATAATGTTGAACCTTTGTGAGTCCCTTAGTTAAGAGATTTGTTGGTTGGTCTTGTGTTGGAATGTACTTTGTAGTCACATGAGGACAAACAATGTACTTGTTTGTGTTCTTTTGATGAAAAAGGAATGATCATGTTCACTTAGTGTGAATTAAAAACTTAACAGTGCCTCAGACAGTTTTGCATTCCACGATTTAAGGGTCTATTTAATTCATATAACGATTTAATGAGTCTACACACAATCTTATCCCCCTGACTCTTAAATTCTTGAGGTAGCTCCATGTAAATCACATCATTTAAATCACCCTAATGAGTTGTACTTTACTTGATTTGAATCTTTCAACTTCTCCTGATGATTTGTACTTTACTTTATAAATCAATTTGCACCCTATAAGTGTCTTGCCCTCTGGTAACTTCATTATGTCCCAAATATAATTGCTTTGTAAAGCATCTATTTCAGACTTCATTGCCTCAATTCACCTTGGATCAGCAATTGCTTCCTTGTATGTGTTTAGGTTTTGTAGTATTAGATAGGTTGGATAAGTAAGCTTGATATATTGGTGCCATATTGTCATAGGACAAGTAATTAGCAATGGCATAGGGTGTATCATGAATATTTAATGGCACAAAATCTTTCATCCATATATGAGGCTTTTTATTTCTGCATGACTGCCTAATGTGTTCCTCTTGATGCTAAATTTGTGGAACTTATTGTTGAGTCTGTTATACTTTTGGTTCTGGTGCTGCTTGTGGTGAGACATAAGGATATGGTGCTGGTACTATCTCTTCATCATGTACCATGCCTTCCAAGACTGGAATAGATGGTGTTGGGTGTGGTAATGTAGCAGGTCTGACTTGGATAGCCTCGGGAACAATATTGAGCCCAATGTAGTTGAAAATAGGAGCATGCATGGTGTTGTATTTGTCTTTATTTTAATGGAAAGATGTCCTCTTTGAATATTATATCTCTGTTGACAAAGAAAAGATGATTAGAAATATCATATAGAAGGTAACCTTTTTGAGTTTCTGCATTACCCACGTGAATGACTAGTCTTGCGCTTGGTTTGAGCTTATCAGCTTCATTAACCACTTTGGCATAACATAAGCATCCAATTACCCTTAGTTGTTGTAAAGAGGATTTTCTGCTATGCAGTTTCTCATAAGTAGACTTGTTGTTAATAACAGTACTTGACATTCTATTGATAATATAAACAACAACTTTTACACACAGACCCCAGTATCTTATAGGAATACATGCTTAAAATCTCAAAGCTCTTGTTATTTCTAGTATATGTCTGTGTTTTCTTTCAGATGTGTCATTTTGTTGAGGTGAATATGCACAAGACTTTTAATGTACTATCCCTAAGTTTTTAAACATATTATTGCACGTTACATTTACAAACTCAGTACCATTGTCACATTTGATTACCTTAACTATCTTGTTGTATTGAGTTTTAATGTAGGTCAGGAATTATTGTATTACAGTGCTTACATCAGTTTTAAGTTTGATTAGAAATATCCATGTCATTCTTGAGTAATCATACACTACAATTAGGAAGTATTTATTCCCATCACATGTCCTTGTAAAGACCCTATAGGTCCATATGCACCAGATCAAAACTGTTCGAACTTATAGTGTGACTAACGGGAAATGGTAATCTAGACATTTAGCACAAGGGCACAATGAACATTTATTGATAGTACTTGTAATATCATTTAGTTTTACAGGTAGTAACTTTTTAAGCATTGAACTAGATATATGACCAAATCTCCTGTGCCATATGTCTATATCTAATTTTGACTTAAACTCAGACTCAGAACAACTACTATTGCCAGCTGCTAAAACCATTTCTTTGTTGTCTTTAGTATCTGATAGAATGTAAAGGTCTCATTCCTCTTTACTAATCATTTTCACTTTTCTATTGTAAAGATCCTAAAATACAAAAAAGTCGAGAAAGAAAGAAGCTGAACATTTCAACTCTTTAGTTAGTTTAGCCACAGATGATAGGTTGAATTTAAAATTTGAAATATGAAAGACATTGAGATAGTGTTTTTGTTATGCAGTGTACTAGCACCTATGTGAGTAACCAAAGACACATCACCATTTAGCAAGTAAATTTTTATTGGATTTTCAGTTTTAGAGATGGTATGGTGATCGAGCAGATTCATGTTGGCTACCTTATGATTTGTTGCACTTGTATCCACTATCCAGCTTTGGTTACCATTAAATTTACTTAAATTGTTATTCAAACTCATACCATCCATACTTGTTTAATATATGTTATCTGGTGTTTTATTCAACTGTTGCATTATCTGATGATACTAATCTTAAGTCAAGGTGCAGGAATCATTTTGATTCAGCTAAGCAGTTTGAGAACTTGTAAGCTGATTTGGACTCTGTCATATGACTGATATTGAGCAGAGTTTTGTCCATAAGATTGATTTTCACCAAATGATAGGCTGCACTTGATTGTTCTGCACATAGGGACTCATGTTTTGACTGTTTTGACCAAGTGATCTTGAGTGTTCAGAAATCACATTATGAGCTGCATTAGGTCCTTCTCTCTTCTTGAATATGTAGTCCTCAGGATAGTATGACCTTTGATTTTGCACACATCAAAGTATAAGTTATAGTTCCTTTTAAATATCTAATGCCCTCTAGTTTTTTAATACATGACATCATCATAAGATCCTTACACATTAGTTGGATTTGCACCCAAGATTTTAACAGTTGCCACTATAGATTTCTGATTTTCATCATTAATTATCATTGAGTAGGCTTGATTAACAATAGGTATTGGGTTCATTAACAAAATCTGGCTTCTTTGCTGGGCATAAGAATTATTTAACCCCATGAAAAATTGGAACAACTTTAGTTTCTGTAAATGATCAGCAAAACCTTTGATTTATCACAATCACAAGTTGGAGTTGGGACTGAAGCCTCAAATTCTTCCCATAACTCCTTCAGCTAGTAAAATAGACAAAAATTGAACTAGTTCCTTGACTTAGAGTGGTTATTTTCTTGTGTATTTTAAAGGTTCTTGAACCATCAACTTGATTGAATCTTTCATACATTTCTTCCTAAACAGATTGGGCACTAGTAGCATACATAATTCTTCCTAAAAGACCTTTTGTTGTAGAGTTCAATACCCACGATAAAGCAATAGCATTCAGTCTCTCCCAATTCCCTTCTAAACTTGGAAATTTTTCTTTAGCGCAAGAACCATCAACAAGCCCCATTTTATTTCTTTCAATTAAGGTTATTTTCATAGATCGAAGCCACAAAGAGTAGTTTTCAGTCCCAGTTAATTAAAAAGAAATAATTTGGATTCCACTTACATCGGATGAACTCAAGAATAAAGGATAGTTGTAGTCGATGTCATTTCCAACACTGGTGTTTCCAGAATTTTGTGGTTGAAATGACGAATCTACTGTAACATTCTCGATCGCCATGATGATTAGAAGAACTCAGAAAGTGAATACAAGAATTGAAAACAAGAAGAAAGAAGGAAAACTTGTTATGCAGAATTTGAACAAGAAAAACAGAATTGATTTTCAAGCTAGATTGCTAGCTTCATGTTCTGATACCACGATAATAATTGAATGTCGAAGAAGAAGATTCATTGAGAGAGGAATGAGGAAGAACAGAGTAATTCTATATTGATTCAATTGAGAACAAATGAAATACATAGCAAAATATATAACTAATTGACTAACCTCTCGACTAACTAACTTTAGGAAGTTGTAACCGAATTAGAAAATACGGAAAATGATTAAAATGTCTCTCATACTAATAACTTTCTTATCACTAACTTCTACAAACACACCTATTAAAAAGGTGAATTAATAACATTAATTGAATTACTCCATATTTTACTAAAGACAATTATTTCTTCTAAATGATTTCTTAGAAGTCTGTTCAATTCTTAGATGAGGGTAATTTAATACCTTCTTGGTTTCTAAAACATAGTAATCACTTGGGATCAAATTTAAAAGGCTAGAAAATTACTTTAAAAAAATCGGAGGGAGTACTTAATTAATAAGGACAGGAGGGAGTATTGTTTTTCAAATTCACCTTCACCTTCACCTTGAATATTAATTCTAATTAATGAAGTGTGACTTAGATGAGACGTTTAAAAGATAGATAAAAGGGGCAGTTAGATAATAATCTTATTAACTAAAATTGTTAAACATTTTTAATGAGTATACACAAACTTTAAAAGACACATAATATGAACCACGTGTATAATAGTATCATTTTATTACACTAAAGTAACAAATTGCAACTCATCAAAAATGGGTAGGTCCATTACCCAACCAACAAGGGTTGTGATGCAATGGATAGGATTCCGTGCGAATATCAGACATAGTGTGGAAAACAAAAAAAAAAGTTCATTACCAGAGTTATGATTGCTACATGCTACAAACCACACTAACAAGTATAGAAAAGAGTCAATTTTTTAGAAGAAATTAATAAAAAAAGTAGGTCAATTTTTTTTGGGACGAATGGAGTAACTAAAAAGTTGTCGCACTTGATAACAAATATTGCAGCAACATCACCGTTCCATTCAAATTCTGGCAGTCAAAAACGTCTCATGCAAAACGTACGGTCATTTGTAATTTCAATATTTAAGAGTTAGCGGAGAGACTTGATTCGTAATTTGGTGTTGCATGTGAAAACGCCGAATAAAGGATCAAAAGTAGCGCTAACTGAATGCGGTTGAGAGTTAGAAGGATTGGTGACTTGACTTTGGTAGTATGAGAAAATACGTATTTACATACGTATATGAGTTGAACATGATAATGAATTAAGACGTTGGTTGTTGGCCTTTGTTGTAATAAATGTGTGGAACGCAACAAATAGGTTTCCTTCATTTATTGCTTTGAGAAGTCTCTTCGGGCTTAAGTTTATTTATTACTCTAAAGAGAAATAAGAACAAATAATTTGAGACGAAGGTACTACTCTTCGGTTTGTTTATTACTCTTTCGCTTCAAATTATTTATCATTTTTTACACGCTTCTTAAAAAATATTCATTAACATCGATTATTGACTATTTTACCTTTATTTTTGCCTAAATATATAATTTCTCTTTATTAAATATTGACTCTATTTACTGTCAGATCTACTCTTGATTGAGGTATTTGTAGTCTTCAAGAATAATTAATACTAAGAGTAAAAATGAGAAAAAAATATTAACTAATTTATTTTGAACTTCTAAAATGATAAATAATTTAAAATAATTATTTTTAAAAATTACGACAAATAATTTGAGACGGGAGGAGAACTATTAAAAAAATCATTGTAGGTGCCATCCTAATCCTGATTTCGACATGTCAATTGCATATCGAATGAGGAAATACCGAACTAGTGGTGATGTGTCATTTGTATGTATCTGAAAGATAGAATAATTTCCCTTGGGATTCCTTTCATTATTCACAATATATATAGCTGTACAAAGGTTGATTCCTAATATGGTACGAATCCTAACTTACCTTACAAAGGTTGATTCCTAATACAATTAGAATCCTAAGTTACCTTAAATATACATTTATCATAATTACAAAAATATCTGGAGAATATTCAGAGAATATTAGCTAATACTCCCTCAGACGGAGGTGGGGAGGAGGCGGCAGCTAAGTGGATAGGAGCTCGGTGAAGAAGGCATCGCATGGTAGTCCCTTTGTGAAGATATGGCATGCGATGCAAGAGGAAGGCGCGTGTAAATTTTGACGACCACGGGCAGGCCTTCTCTCGCACAAAGTGGATATCCATCTCAATATGCTTAGTTGATGTTGGAGGATTATGAGACATATAGATGGCGAGATATGTTGTCACAATAGACTATAGAGGCCTTGCGGAGTGGACATTGGAGCTCTAAAGAAGATTTGAGCCCAGCGGATCTCAAAGAACTACATTAGCAACACCGCGATATTCTCCAAAGACTCGAGCGGAGATAGTGTGGCCTCGCCTCTTGGCGGACCATGAGATAAGATTATCCCAAGAAATACACGATTCCACGAGGTGGAGCGGCGTGTGTCTGGCGCCCAATACGCATCCGTGTAGGCAAGTAACTTGGTTGGGGCGAGAGGTATAAGTGTAATCAAAGTCTAGTATTGCCTGCGTGATCGATAATACGTTTGAGGGCGGCAAAATGGAACTCTGGGGTCGTGCATGAGCAGACACACTATGAGGCATATGTAATATCGAGGCCTAGTGAATGTAAGATCTTGAAGAGCACCCGCTAGACTCCGATATAGAGTGGGATCGCGGCGCCGCAGTCATTGGCACTAAGCTTGGATTTGGAATCCAACGGAGTTGGCATAATTTTACAATTTGCCAGACACTATCTCTTCTGCATACTTTACGACATAAGAACATAGTGGTTTGCAGATCAGTTACCGATATGCAAAAAATAACTTAGCTTGCCCAAGTTAGTCATAGCAAATTGCCAGTTTTGAGTAGAGCAATGATTTTCATTCTTCAAACCATCGGATGAGGCGATAAGAACAATGTCATCGACATATAATATAAATGTCACGATCTTACCTCGGTGAAAAGTGAAGAGAGAGTTATCACACTGCTACATACAAAACCAATGCATAAAGATACGGCAAAACGATCATACCAAGCGGGTGCCTGCTTGATCCCATACAATGACTTTTTGAGGCGACACACAAGCTGAGCTACTGGATGAACAAAGCCAGGAGGCTGATGCATGTACCACGATCTCTTTCAAATCCCCATGAAGGAATGCATTCTTGACATCGGTGATGAATCGGCCAATGCATGCCCATAGCAATCACGAGAACAATCCGAGATAGTGGCGGTTTAACAGCGGAGATCAATGTCTCTACAATCAATACCCTCACATTGATTAGTGCCATTGGCGATTAGTCTTGCCTTATACCTCTAAGTCACCACTGTCTCTGAACTTGTGCCAAATAGCCACATCTGGCGGATAATATTCACACGCCGGGTCTAGGTACCAAATTCAAGTGTTACTGCTTGGTTAAAGGCGTTAAATTCTCTTACGTGGCGCATTCAATTTGGGTCGGTTTTGCTAGTTTTGGATTTTTGGAATGGGTGATAAGGTTTGTGTGGAGAGATTGAAGTGAACCTTGGGTTTGAAGATCCGTGTTGTGCACGAGAGTCTCCATACGATAAGGCGGCGTTAAGCGGTGGGTCGGTTTGGGAGGTTCTTTGGTCGGGTCCAGTTACTGGACGGTGGGCAGCGGTCCATTGGGCCAGTTTCTGGTGACTCATTTGAAATTTGTAGGGGTGGCGAGGCTGTTGGGGTGGTGCGGATAGTGTGAGGTGTCGAAACAGTGGGCTGCTTTATTGGTATAGATTTTGGATGATCGGGAGACGGACTTGGTTCATCGAGAAAGATGTCGGTGGTGCGAAATTTCTGGAGATTTGAAAAAGGAAAGGTTGTCTCATCAAAGGTGGCGTGGCGGGAGATGATGATTTTGCAAGTAGCAATGTCATAGCACAAGTAGCCAGATGATTAGGAGATAGACCAAGGAAGACATATGGCGAGTCTGAGGTGCAAGTTTGTGAGGTGCGATGGAGGCCATGTTGGGAGTAACATAAGCATCCAAAAATCGTAGGTGATCATATGATGGTAGCCTGCGGTATAAGATTCGATGGGAGTCTTGTTTTGGAGTGTGCTAGTTGGTAAAATATTAAAGGATTCTACCATTTGACAAAGATAGACCCAAAAGAAGGCGGTGGTAAGCGGGCATGAAAGCAGTGTGCGAACCATGTTATTGATGATACGTATAATTCTTTCAGCCTTTTCGCTTTGGGAAGAAGTATAGGGACAAGAAAAACGGAAAACCATGCCTTGTTTAGAACAGAAATTGTGAAATGTCGAGTTATTAAATTCACGTCCATTATCACATTGGAATGATTTGATAGATTTTTCAAATTATGTTTTAATGAATTTGTGAAACTCGAGGAATTTTGTAAAAACTTCAGAGTTGAATTTCAGTGGATAAATCCAGACAAAATGTGAAAAATCATCCAAGAATACTAGATAGAATTTATGACTCAAAGAGCTAACAATCGGAGATGTCCACAAATCAGCATGAACAATATCAAAGGGAGAAAAAGTAACACTGTTTGATGACATAAATGGAAGACGAGTATGTTTGCCTAGTGGACAAGAAAAAGCAGGTGTTGGCAATTTTTCCATTATTACATTGAATCACGGCCAAGTCCTAAGAAAAGTAAAAAGCGGGTCTCAGGGGTGTCAAGTCTGTTGTGCCAAGTGGAGGGAGAGATTGCCGCAAGGGATAGAAGGTGCTTGCGGTCGACAACGGGAAGATTGAGTGAATGGGTAGAGGTCTCCCACACTATTGTGGCGTGTAAAATTTTCCCGTATTTGAGTTCTTTCACGGAGAAAAACCAAAGGGTCAAATTCAGCAGAGCCTGAGTAATTATTGCTAGTGAATTTTCTACTTGAGAGATTAAGTTTTTAATGATGTTAGGTTGTATGGGAGCGTGGTTTAGGAGAAGGCGGATGTGTATGTTTGGTGTGTGTGTTACCCATAACCTTCAATTGGAATCACGATGACCATTCACCAAACGGTAATAAATTGAGGACACTTTAGCAGAAGCGTAGTTGAGATAGGTTACCTGGCGGCCGGGTGAGGTGAGATGTGGCTCCGGTGTCCATGTACCCAATTGTCGCCTGTTGAAGGTTCACGGTGGTGTAGGCCTGGCCCAAATCCCGAGTCGAGATAAGTAGTTGAGGCTCAGCTGCGCTAGCTGGCGGTTATTCTTTGATTCGCGGTATTGCCGCTTCAACTCTGCCAGTCTTTCTTTCCGCCGATCTTCTTCTTCTTCGCTGCCAGTCTTCTTCTTCTTCTTCTTCGATTCATCGGGCCTTCTTTGCTTCTTCTAGCCGCCGCTGGTGTGGTGGTACAACCAGGTGGTGCTTGTGCTTCCGGACATCTGTGATGGGATTTGCTCGCCGCGGTGTTGCCATCCGCTAACGGCTACCTTTTGATTATGTTCCTCTTGTTTAGCACGTCTAGTTTCTTCCAACAATAGTTGTGAGCGTGCCTTGTTGAAACTTGAGAGGTCGGCTTGTTGAATCATTGTTGCTTGAGGTGTGTCATATTCACCTTCGTAAACCCGACAAGTTGAAACCGCCTGTCTTGGTTTACAGAAGTCAGATGTTGGATAGTTGATCGGTTATGAGTTTGATTGCTTACAATATTCGGATATGTTGTTAAAATTCTCGGCGGGTATTGTTGAATTGCTCTTCCAAATACATGTAGGTATTTTTATTGTCTGAAAGATTTCTTCTGTGGACCCCAAAGTTCACGCACGAGTAGCACTCGTTTTCATGATAGTGCATATGCAGATCTTTAGAGATGGTGCCGTAGATCCATTGTTCGACGATGGGCGTCAAGGCGGCCTTGATTAGTCTGTAATATCGGTGGGATGAGGAGCAGATTCGTCAATGTGATCGAGCACGTTGTATGCACATGCGTATGAATGTAGAATAGTTCCATCCACATGGAATATTGTGATCTTCTTGGTCAAGAATTATAGGGATAAAATTCTTGATGTTGTTAACGGCGAATGCCGGATGAAAAGAAGATACTGAACGTTGAGAGGGGTTTTCAAGTGTGCCAGTGGATGAAACGGAATTTGTGGGGGAAGACATGGTTGCCGCCTGTCGAGGGAAGGGAATTTTCTGGTTTGGCCGAAATATGGAGGAAGAAACCAGAATTTTTTTTTTTTTGTGAAAGCAGAAAAAAATTCTGATTTCGGCCGGGAATGGGGATTTAGGTTTTAGGTTTTAGGCTCCTGATACCATGAAAGATAGAATAATTTTCCTTGGGGATTCCTTTCATTATTCACAATATATATAGCTGTACAAAGGTTGATTCCTAATATGATATGAATCCTAACTTACCTTACAAAGGTTGATTCCTAATACAATTAGAATCCTAAGTTACCTTAAATATAAATTTATTATAATTACAAAATATACAGAGAATATTCGGAGAATATTCGCTAATAGTATCTCATTTTTATGATCTCATATAATATATAACCAGCTAAAAAGTTCCACGATAGTATACAATTTTTTCTACATTTAGTTTAAGAGTTTACGATGAAAAAAGCCTTCACTAAATTAAATTGCACTGTTTGTGCAAGAAAAATTAGATTATTAATTGTGTTTTCCTGAAATTTTCTCACTTACAATAAATTAAAGAATGAATCTTGGGCCTAACTCAACCCCAAAAGCTAGCTTGTAGGCTGAGAATTGTCAATATTCTCATTCCATTACCGATGTGAGACTCTTAACACTCCCTCGCACGCCCAGACTCCGTTAACTGGATCGTGGATGATATAATTTGGGGACCCAACATCGGTGAAAATATAATTGGAATGGGTCTGACTCTGATACCATGTAAATAATGGATCTTGGGTCTAACTCAACCCCAAAAGCTAGCTTATAGTGTGAGAATTGTCCAAGTCCATATAAGGAGTTCATGTTTTCATTCCATTATCGATGTGGGACTCTTAACAATAACATGTTAGAGGACCTGTGGTGGAATTACTTGGCAGACAACTAAGCTTCTTGTTTACTCTCTCTAGTCCTTTTAAAATGATTTTCTATCCTTTAAAAAATAATTTAAAATAAGTATCAACTTTCAAAAGAAAGCATTTATTCTGATTCATCAACCTAATTATTCTTGATATAACAAATTGTGTGAACAATTTTCTAAAAGAACTTTCATTTATTCTAGAGATAAAGGGAAATGTAGTCAAATAACTCCCTTAATTAAACTTTTAAATGGATATGCCACACCTAAAATATCATTTGAAAAGGATCGCAGGACGTATTTTTAGAGTGTAAATTTAGTATTTTGAATGATTAGCAGCTTTTGTAATCGCAAGGGTAGCCGGTTGAAAATCATAACTTGAGTAATTATTTTTTAATAAAAGCTAAAATCATTTGATCCTCCTATTTATTAAATATTTTCTTATTAATGTTTATACCAGCTGATAGGTCTCGGGGTATGCTATGGAACAATAAAATACAAACTGAAAGTAAAAACAAATCGAAAGCCAATGCAGTTTGTAAATGTCGGCAATAATGTTGTTTGACATAAGTGATTACACTTTGATAAAACATAAAAACCTTTGAAAAGTAAATAGCAGCGGAAATAATAAAGAACACAAAAGTTAAATATTTACATAGGTTATATTGATTTTATAACCTATGACGGTCAGTGACCGAAAGTATTGTATATACTTATATACAATTAAATAAATTCCTTCTTTTACAATATTACAAGATAATACGAAAGGAATTAAAAAGTTGAAGTCGTAGATGACTTCTGCCTGAAAAATCTATCTAAATAGACATAGACAACATCTCATTATAATTGCTTCAATGAAGAACAAATCTAGAATCTAAGCAGCAATTATAATGTTGGACAGAATGTTGTCGACACGCTCAGGCAACACCTATGATCCAGTTTTTTTATATGAATTCTCGAGAGCTCTCTTGATTTTTTATGCAATCTTTTTCTGGATATCGATTCACTCTTCTTGCCTCTCTATTTATAGTAGAGAGTCTTCCTTGAAAAGCTCATCGATTGGTTGTAGAGGTTGAGGGAAAGATGGGCAGCCGATATGATTTGTTGGAGGAAGATCATGGAGCAAAATCCTCAACTTCTTGGACTTGTTCCTCAAGCTTAGCAACAACTTTGACTTGTTCTTCCCACGTGTTTTATCAGCTCCCAAACACTTTTCCAAGACACTTTACCATCGTGGTAAAAATCCACGAGAATCACTTCAGTACGTGAAGTAAGGCAAAACTGTTTAACAGAATGTTGGTCCGAATGCCGTGACATTTATTCCAATATTTCTGAATTTTAACTTAGTACTGAAAATGATATGTTGGGCAAAATGTCACAACACCAAACCCAACATTTACATTCTCTCCCTTTTTGCATTTCTTCACAAAACCTATTATAAACTATGCAAGTGACTTACGGCAATGTCATAGTTGTTGTCCCAACATCTATGATTACAATAATGCTCCCCTTTAACCTATGATGGCATATAAACACAACATATACAAACAACATATATATATATATATATATATATATATATATATATATATATATATATATATATATATATATATATATATATATATATATATATATACCATTCTTATAGGATTAGAAAAGAAGAAAGATATTAGTAAATATATACATATCATCCACTTATATAGATTTATATACAGACCATAAAAAGAAATATTCCATTGTCCACTCAATTCAATATTCACGACCTTCACACAATATCAACCAGTAGCAAAAGCTCCTCTTAACTCACCATACAGCAGCAGCAGCTTCCAGCAGTTTTCTACTCCTGCATAACTATTTCTCTGCACAGAACATCAGCCTCTAGTCTTCTTTCTCAGATCCCCCTGCATCAACACTTCCTCTACTTCCCTCGGCTTCGCTCCCCCTACATCAGCACTTCATCTGCTTCTCTCGGCTTCGCTCCCCCTACATCAGCACTTCCTCTGCTTTCCCCGGCTTCAACAACATCATTTTCTCCCAATTTTTGTGAAGAAAGTAGAATATGAAATGGTCTCTGGCTTGATTTAGAGCATCAACCTCAGAGATTATTCACAAGCCAATCAGTATACAGTGGACACTGTCTTGGACCAGTGTTGCCAAGAATGTTAGTGACATTCCTGTCAACATCTGCACTATTTCCTTCAATTTTCCAGGGTAGATCGATGACTTTGTTTCTACTTTTCAAAACTGCTTTGTTGACTGTGTACATTTCAAGAACCTTCCCTAATGTGTCCTCTCTCTTAGGATTAAGACCTTGGATAGTTAAAACTTTGTATATCAGAGAGGGATAAGAGAGGATTGAGGTTGATTCTTTTTGTGCCAAGTTTGCAACTTGGTGGAAGATCATTTTTCCCCGATCAACTCTTAAACCTTTTCCAATATTATACAGCAGGGTGGCTTGTTCTATATTTATAATCGACTCATTCATTGAAGGAAGCCAATTGTGTATAGCAATTTTATAAAGGGTGGAAAACAGGGCTGTTAATTTAAAGGCTGGACATCTAGAGATCTACTTATGCAATATACCTCTTATGAGGTACTCAATTACTTCATCTCTATTGTTCACTGTAGGGTCTGCTTCTCTAACATTCTTCTCAGCATTTAATCACATACATTGATTTATAACTGTAGGTGTAAAAAATAACTCTATTATATAGATATACCTTCCCAAATTTCTTCGAGGAGGTATCTTTTATAGCAGAGCTCAAATTAGCATAAAACAACCTGACTATTTATCAACATACGGTCATTTCTCAGTAACAGATCCTAGGAGCTGTCTTTCTTTTAAGAACTTTACCAAACCATATTCTGAACAAAAGGCAATGTCTAATATTTTTTCAGACCTAATAACTCTATTCTTGTACCGGTCTCATTTATCAGAATTGGTTTTATAATATAATTTGTTTGAGTAGATACATACCTCAAGGTTTGAATCAGATTCGGTTTTGCTGGAGGATGTTGGTGTATGTATCTCTTCTGATGTTGGCTGAAATATTTCTTGAGATGTTGTGGCATCAGTGGCAACATTCGGAGCAACACTCGTTTTGGCATGTATGGGAATTCCCTTTGGAAAGCATTGCTTCAGTGGAGTTTCATCATGAACTTCCTCGTATTCTTGAGATATATCTTGTGGTACAGAAGCAGTTGGTTCTTCTTCTTCTTCACTCTAATTCAGTTGAGAGCACACAGTCTATGTCATCTCCGTCACTGCTCGAGCAAGTAGGAATATATGTATCAAACCTGGACCTTTTATGGCTTGGCTCTTCATGACCTGTTCTCTCAAACATTCTACTTGATCGACGAGTATGGAAGGTGGAGGATCTTGGTCTTTTACCCAATGCTGAAATATCAGATGTTTCATTAACATCTATTGGATTGTTGTCATCACCTGGGTAGCTAATGTTTAAAGGTTCATCTAAACCTTTAAGTACTATAGCTTTGGACAAGTCCTCTGTGGATGGTGAAGAAGATAACCAGCAAGGTTGCAGCAATTCATTTTGCTCAGATGATTCAGTGTTCATAGGATGGTTAGTACTCATAGAGGTATTGGTCGGTATGTTGGCTGATATTGGTGTTGACATTGGAGAGGTTTCCATCGGTGAATATTGTGGAGAAGGTTTTGGGAATTTATGGGTTGAGATTGAGGATGAAGTTTGGAATGCTGATGATTCCATCGGGTAGATAGGATTATACCTAAGGTGTGATGTGATTTCCCTTTTTTTTTTTTAGGAAAATCAGAAATGAAAAAAAAAATACAAATGAGAGGAATATTTATATACATGACAAGCCTTTCTAAGAAATAAAAATCCCTTAGTTTTAGGAGTTTCATATTTTTTACACAATAACTTACACCTAAAATAATGGGATGAAAAGATAAACATCACGGTAGGAATTTAATTTAATCTTATCACTTTAAAGTTTGAAATTCCTATTAAAACAAGGCAAAAAAAAAATAGGGAGAAAAATCTGATTTTTCTGAAATCAGTTAAGAACAGCATCCCAACAAATATCACAATCTGAAAATGTCAACAACAATGTTGGCAACATTTTGGTCCCGGGGGTATGTTATGGAACAATAAAATACAAACTGAAAGTAAAAACAAATCGAAAGTCAATGTAGTTTGTAAATGTCGGCAATAATGTTGTCTGACACAAGTGACAACACTTTGATAAAACAGAAAAACATTTGAAGAGTAAATAGCAGCGAAAATAATAAAGAACACAAATGTTTAATATTTACATAAGTTATATTGATTTTATAACCTATGACGGTCAGTGACCGAAAGTATTGTATATACTTATATACAATTAAATAAGTTCATTCTTTTACAATATTACAACATAACACAAAAGGAATTAAAAAGTTGAAGTCGCAGATGACTTCTGCCTGAAAAATCTATCTAAATAAACATAGACAACATCTCATTATAATTGCTTCAATGAAGAACAAATCTAGAATCTAAGCAGCAATTATAATGTTGGACAGAATGTTGTCGACACACTCAGGCAACACTTGTGATCCAGTTTTCTGATATGAATTCTCGAGAGCTCTCTTGATTTTTTTTGCAATCTTTTTCTGGATATCGATTCACTCTTCTTGCCTCTATATTTATAATAGAGAGTCTTCCTTGAAAAGCTCATCGATTGGTTGTGGAGGTTGAGGGAAAGATGGGCAGCCGATATGATTTGTTGGAGAAGATCATGGAGCAAAATCCTCAACTTCTTGGACTTGTTCCCCCAGCTTAGCAACAACTTTGACGTGTTCTTCCCACGTGTTTCATCAGCTCCTAAACACTTTGCCAAGTCACTTTACCATGGTGGTTATAATCCACGAGAATCACTTCAGTTCGTGAAGTAAGGCAAACCTGTTTAACAGAATATTGGTCTGAATGTCATGACATTTGTTCCAACATTTTTGAATTTTAACTTAATACTGAAAACGATATGTTGGGCAAAATGTCACAATACCAAACTCAACATTTACACAAGCAACATTGATATTAACTATAGAAAGGTGAATAGGATGCTTCGATAATTAATAGCCATGTTAAAGGTACTCCGCTCTTCCAGTTTATAATATGTGTGATTCTATTCTTTATTAGTATGTTTAAAAAAAGATCGGATTTTTACATTTGAAAATAGTTAACTTTTAACATTTCATTTTATTTTTGATGAAAAGCTTCTATAGCCATATGTAAAAGTTATGAAACGTTCAAAATTACAAGTTTCAATTTTCAAAAGTTATTAATAATCATACAAACAATATGTCATACTTAAGATCATAAGTATGAAATAATTTTTTTCCCTTAAATTTCGTGTCGGTCAAAAAAAAACGGAAGGAGTATAATTTCTTAGCTCTCAATATATAAGAACAAACATTCTCTTTCCATTCTTCTCTGTACATGATCTAGAGAATCCTTTGCGTAAATAATTAAAAAAGACAAAAGTGGATTTAAGCCACGGAAACTGGTGAATTCATTTTGTGACAGTGGACATGTCAAAACTCTTAAATGTTTCTTAGACAAACAACATGAATAATTCTTGATAAATTATTGTCAAACGAGAATAAGACTTCCTTTCCTAAAAAACAATACTCCCTGGGTCCCATATAAGTTGGCTACATTATTATAAATATTCATCCCAAAATATTATTCATTTATAAAATCAAGATAGAATTAACAAAATGTGTCCCATATAAGTTGATTAGTGTGTAATTAATTGAAGAAAGATAAGGGTAATGTAGTAAAAATATTTTTTTATTTATGAGTTCTTAAAGAGCGTGTAAAGGAAAAATGAACAAGTAATATGGGAAGAGGGAGTAACATAAACGGTAAGTGCTACTCCCTCCGGTCCACAGTAAGTGCTTTCTTGTTTTTTTTTAATTATTTTGATCGAAAGTAAATGTCCATCTACATATTTAAGAAGGTATTAATGACTACTTTCTTTTAAATTTATCCCTATTTAGATAAATAAATTTTTATGTAATCAAAAAACTTTATTAAATAAGTACTATTTAATTAAAAATAAGTTAGTCAAAATATCTAAAAAAAAATATAAATTAATATTATTTATAGGGTGTGCCAAAGTCCAAAAATAAGTGAACCAGAAAGAGTAATTAAGTATCTAAAAATAGTGACTGATGAACAATTTAGGTGACATTAATATTGTCAAAAAGACAATTGCAAAAACAATTAACTATTCCGACAAATCGTATATATCCCGACTTTGAACACTAGTGTGAGAGCGAGTTTCCTCAGAAATTTTATTTTGTATTCTCACATAATTACTTGCGCAAGTTATTATGAGATTTCTTTTTGTATTACAAATTAGTGGATCAAGCGTGTCAAGGAAAATAATTTTTTAAAGAAAATATTTTTGAAAAAACAAATTGCTTTCTTATTTACTTTAAGGTATTGGTAAGTAAATAATAAAAATATTATTTTTAAATTATTTAATATAAAAATCTAGACAAACACTATATATGGAGGGGCTAAGAGTGGGGAGTGTGGGGGTGGTGAAAGTGGAGCTATGGGGTTGGAATGGGATTGAGTATGTTAGAAGATGAACAAGAATGAAATGTCACTTATGAATTTTTTTTTTCTATTTTTATTTGGAAAGTTATTATTTTCTTTTTTAAGCGATTTATTCTTTTATAAAAAATAAAAAAAAATTGATCAACCAAGCAAAAAATGAGAAATCTCCGTACCAGACACACCCTCTTACATTTTCTAATACACAAAATTTGGATCTACCCATTTGTTAATTATGTAAAGCATAAAGTAAAACTTTTTGAATTTTGCTACAACGTAACATTTCATCACGAAAGAGATAATTGGACTTAAGTGCCACGTGTTCAATTCTAAACTTGTCTTATACCAGATCTTATTTTTCTTTAGTTTGAGGCGGAATATGTCGATAGGTAACCATTTACACTGGCGGTAAATCTTATTTAGATACTTGAATTATTATATATTTTGATCGACCATCTAAATATATGATAAAATATTTTTATTAGATATTTTTAATTTAAATTTTAGAAACGTTTTTACACATGTTCTCAAGCTGTCATTATGTAAATAAGTTAATCATTTAAAATATTTCACATTCCTTAATAATACACATTATCCTCAATAAACAATAAAACCTCAAGCATGTTCCAATTGATGCAGTTGTGAGTAGTTAAAGGAGAATAGACGTTTCACAACACATGCAAAAAAAAATTCAAAATTTGAGTATGAAGTATCTCATATATGAACATTTTATCATGTGTTCAGATGCTTAATTGAAATAAATCGTCAAATTTGATAAAATTTACAAATTTAAGATGTCGTCAATGTATTCCACCTCATTTTTACATTAGATAATAAGCTTGTCATATTAAGTAGGGAAAAGGGTCAAAAATATCCCTCTATTTTGAGAAAAGGGTTAAAAATATAATCCTTTACGAATTTGGGTCAAAAATATCCCTTCACTTTGAGAAAGGGCTAAAAATACCCCTCTACTTTGGGAAAGGGCTAAAAATACCCCTCTTAACGAAATTTCCAAATCACCAATAACCCTCAAGAATACACAATAGCCTGAGGTGGATCGTCGCGTGTCCGGACAGCCTGCCCAATCAGCATCCGTATATGACAACAACATGGTCGGTGCTAAGGGGGAGAGATGCAATCCATAATCAAGTGTGTCATTAACATATCGAATGATATGTTTGAGGGCAATAAAATGAGGCTCCCTAGGGCATGCATGAATAAGCATACATGATGAACAACATAAGCAATATCAGGTCTGGCGAAAGTAAGGTACTGTAGTGCACCAGCAAGACTCATGTAGAGAGTGGGATCTGACACTAGATCACCATCCAAAGCACTGAGCTTTGATTTAGAGTCAACTGGAGTAGACATGATCTTGCAATTTGCCATTTTAATCTTGTACACAATCTCATCTGCGTACTAACGCTAATAAAGAAACATAGTATCTGCAGATCTAGTCACTGAAATCCCCAAAAAGTAGCTCAACGTCCCCAAGTCGATTATAACAAATTCTGTTTTGAGCAATGCAATAATCTCATTTTTCAACAACTTAAATGAGGCAGTAAGCACAATATCATCCACATACAATAATAAATATGCAATGTTACTACCTATATGAAAAATAAATAAAGAATTGTCACACTTGTTGCATACAAACCTAATCTGCATGATATATTGTGCAAAGCGATAATACTTCGCTCTAGGGGCCTGTTTAAAGCCATAAAGTGACTTACGGATATGGCATACATACTGAGGGGCTGCAGGATGAACAAAACCAGGCAGCTGGTGTATGTAAACTATTTTTTTCAAATCCCCATGTAGAAAGGCATTCTTTGCATCAAGCTGATGAATCGACCAGTGTTTACCCATAGAAATACTCAGAAATGTGCGAATAGTGGCCGGTTTAACTACCGGACTGAAAGTCTCTCCACAATCAATACCCTCATGCTGATTTGTGTCATTAGCCACAAGTCTTACCTTATATCTCTCAAGGTCACCACTGTCTCTGTATTTGTGATGAAAAAGTCACATGCAATGAATCACATTCACCCCCTCCAGTCTAGGAACCAAATCCAAAGTGTGCTGTTTTATTAAAGCATTAAATTTCTCACGCATGGCCGCACTCCAATTAGGGTCTAGTTTGGCTAATTTTGGAGTTTTTGGAATAGGGAATATGGTTTGAGTAGATAGATTAAATTGGGTTTTGGGTTTGAAAATCCCGTGTTGGGCACAAGTTTCCATGTGGCGGTGGAGGCGGGTACAGGTTGGAAACTGGAGGTTGGTGTCGGAACAGTGACTGTGGGTTGTTGGGTGTGGTCGACGGGACTTTGGAGAGTATAAAGAGTGTCGGCTGGGTGAATCTGGGTGATTTGGGTCGGTGAGGTGTTAAGATCTGGTGGATTGGGGCTACGAGTTGTCAGAGCTAGTGACCTGTAGGTGTTAAGATCTGGTGGGTTGGGGGTACAGGTTGTCAGAGCTGGTGATGAAGAATGATGGTGGTCGACTGGGTTCTAGGAGTAGGCACTATTGAGAGGTCGGGTATCCGGTGTGGTGGTGGTGATGGTGGCGGGGACACGGGGGTTGGATGGAGAGGCGGCTGAAGGAGGCTGTGACACTAGAGACGACGGGGACAGGAGCAGGTGGGTGGTCGGGGTGATGACCTGATAGGACAATGGGTTAGTATTCCGACTTCCAATGGCGGATGTGGCAGTCGATGAGACTGGCAGACTCGAGGCAGAGATTCCGCCGGAACTGGCGGCGGTCGGTGGTAAAGATGGTGGAAAAGTGGATGACTGACATAGTTTGTGTAGTATGACGGGGGAGGTTTCTGACTCGTCGAGAAAGGTGTAGTCCATGTTGCAAATTTTTTGAATGTTGGCAGAGGTGGTGAAACATGACGTGACGTGACGGGAGATGTGAATTTTTTTAGTAGACAAGTCATAACACAAATAGCCCCTATGATTAGGCGGAAAGCCTACGAAAACACACGGAGTGGTTCGCAGTGCTAATTTATGAGGGGTGGTAAAAGCAAGGTTTGGATAGCAAAGGCAACCGAAAATCCGTAAGTGATCATAGGTAGGGATACGACGATATAAAATTTCAGTTGGGGTCATATTGTGAAGAGTGCTAGTGGGTAAAATATTAAGGACATATTCTATCATTTTGACCGCATAAATCTAAAAAGATGGAGGAAGAGATGCATGAAAGAGGAAAGTACATACCATGTTATTTATGGTGCAGATGATTCATTCTGCTTTTCCATTTTAGGGAGAGGTGTGGGGACACGAAATCAAAATACCATGGCGTTGTTTTTGAATTTTTTTTGAAACATGGAATTATTAAATTCACGAACATTATCACATTGAAAAGATTTGATGGTATTTTCAAACTGCGTTTTGACATAAATACAGAATTCAAGAAATTTTGCAAAAACATCGGACTTGAACTTTAGTGGGTAAATCCAAATAAAGTGAGAATAATCATCTAATTATTTATGACCAAGAGAGCTAGTAAGGGGAGATGTCCATAAATTAGCATGTATAATATCAAAGGGAGCAAACATAACAGTAAGAAATGACTTAAATGGAAGACGAACATGTTTGCCTAATTGACAAGAAACACAGTTTTGGGCATGTTTCCCATTAGAATGAATCAAATTATTGCTCCTAAGGAAATTAAAAACAGAGGCTCCTGGGTGTCCGAGCCTGTTATGCCACGTGGACAGAGAGATAGTAGCAAGAGACATGAGAGAGCATGAGCTGGCAGCGGAGGTGGATGGAAAAGGATATAGATCTCCCGTGCTATTGCATCTCGTGAGAGGTGTCCCCGTACGAAGATCCTTCACAGTAAAATCAGAAGGGTCAAAGTCAACAGAGACGAAATTGTTACGAGTAAATTTTCGGGCAGATATAAGGTTTTTAATAATGTTGGGAGCATACATGACGTTATTTAGGGAGAAGGGTAGGTGGGGTGGTTGGGTGTAGGTTGTACCATAGCCCTGAATTGGAATGTGATGACCATTACCCACAGTAATATATTTAGAATAATTAAAACAAAATAGTTTGGGAATATTACCTGCATTCCGGGTGAGGTGAGATGTGGCTCCCGTATCCATGTACCAATTTTCATCGGGATGTTGCAAGGACATGCTGCTGAAGGCTTGGCCTAATTCAGAAGGGGCCAGACCGTTGTAGCTGAAGGGCTGCTAGGCCTGAGCACAGTAGGTCTGCACCGGCTGTAGTCTGAAGCTTGGAGATGGGCCAAGTAGGCCCTGCTGCTAGGCCTGCTAATTAACTGGACCGAAGGGCTGCTGATGGACTGGACCGAAAGGCTGCTGGGGGTAGTAGCCTGGAATATGGGCCCAGGGTCCAGTGTTGGGCCTCTACCTGGGCTGGCCCACAACGCTGGAAGTGTTGGCTGTTGGGGGCTGGATTTACCTCCACGCCCTCGGCCCCGCCCCCCTTTGCCACTACCCCGCCCCTTTCCACCTCTGCCACCACCGCGGCCACCCCAATGTTGGTGGCCATTTTACGGTGGTTGGCCGGTGGAGTGGCCGACGAAGTTGGCGGGAACGTTAATCGTTAGCGCTTTTTAGTTGTGTTCATCTTGTTTTGCACGTCGTGTTTCTTCCAACAACAATTGTGACCGTGCTTTGTTGAAATTGGGAAGAGGGTAGGCTTATTGGATCATTGTTGCTAGTGTGTTTGGGAAGAGGGTAGGCTTATTGGATCATTGTTGCTAGTGTGTCATATTCACCTTTTGGTAATCCTGCAACAAGTTAGAGAATCATTTTTGTCTCACAAACTGGTGTCCCCACGTTATATAATTGGTCTGCAATAATTTTTAATTGTTTGCAATACTCTAACATGTTGGTGAAGTTTTCTAGACGTGTGTTGTTGAAATGTTCTTCCAATTACATGACACGTGTATGTTTGTTATCTTGAAAGATCTCCTCCAAATGAACCAAAAGTTCACGTGCCGAGGCACCAAACTTCATAATCGTATGAAGTAAAACTTTTGAGATAGTGCCATAAATCTATTATTTGACAATAGCATCAAGACGACTCCATGTTGTGTCAGGAATGTCAAGAGGACGAGGAAAGGACGTATCAATGTGGTCCAGCACGTTGTACGCGCAAGAATAAATATAAAACAGTTCAACCCATGAAGAGTATTGACCTTCCTCCTGATCAAGAATTATAGGAACAAAATTTTTGATATTTGTGACGGTAAACGCCAGATGGAAGGAGGGATTTGAGAAGGGAGGGTGGTTGTCAAAGACAATAGTAGAGGATGCGGAAGATTTAGGAGAGGTGGTAGAAGACATGGTAAAGGAAAAATAATGGACAAGCACGGAGTTTTGTTCTGACTAATTCTTGGGAAAAAGGAAAAGTTGATAGGGACAAGAGATATGTGGTCAAATCGTGCAACTGTTCATGGGTACTACGGGATAAGGGGTTCACAGCTTTGATGCCTGCAGAAAATAAAAAACAGAGAAAAGGACTTCTGTTTCTGGTTTTCGGGTAGGAAGAAAAAGACAGAGGAAAACCAGAGAAAAGTTTTCTTGGTTTTCGGGTAGGACAAAAAAGCAGACGGACCACCGACGCAACGGCCGAGGGGGGCGGCTGCGGCAGAAAAAAAAAAGTAGGGTTTAGGTATTGACTCTGATACCATGTAAGAATGTATTAATCTCCCCTGGGGTGCCTTTCTCATTAATATCAATATATAGAGGTGTACAATGTGGAATCCTTATACAATAGGAATCATAATTCTACCATAATTCCACAACACTAAATATGGTAAATATTGTAAGAGTACATGTGCTAATAATTAGGGGTGGTCATATATCGGTTCGATTTGATTATGTATCAAAAAAGTATGAACCGAATAAAAATTGGATTTTTAAAATAAAAACCGAATCAAACTTTAAAAAAACGATATATCGGTTTATATCGCCGAATGTATCAATTTTTTTCAATTCAAATATAAAGTCCAAATGGTTTCTGTTTTTTTAAACATCAACATCAAATTTTAACAACAAATTTCAGCAGGAATTTCAGCAGCAACAACAACAAATTTCAGCAGGATCAACATCAACAACTTACACCGGAAACAAAAACAACAACAACAATAACAACAGCGTTAGCGTTTCAGCAACAACAACAAATTTCAGCATGATCAACATCAGCAACTTTCACCGGAAACAGCAACAGCGTTAGTGTTTCAGCAGCCAAAAATAAACTTTCATCAGCAATTGGTTTCTGTTTTTTTAAACAGCAACATCAAAAATTAACTTTAATCAGCAGCCAAAAATAAACTAAGACTGTTATGAGTTTAATGCAGATAGAAACTAACAACAAAAACTAATTTGAAGGAACGTAGATTTGAGAACTTTACCATTATGATGCCAATATCAATACATTGTCAAGTCCTCAATTGCTTGTGGTTGTTCTACTTCTTGTGATTGCGGTACGGTTGAAAGTTTCTCAAAGTGTACATACAATTTGTCAAAGCGTCAATATAATAAACAAAATGTTAAAGTATAATCATTCTATTAAAAATAATATATAAAAAATAGTATTGTTACCCAATTCAACTTCTTCATAAAACTCAATTTCTTCTTCGGTTGGTTGTACAATTTGTTCTCCTATAAGAGTTGAGCGAAACCAATTCTGTGTGCAAATTAATGGCTCAACTGTCTTATGAGTTAATGTACTCCTAAAAGGGTCAAGAATGCCCCCCCCCCCCGTGCTAAATGCCGATTCGGAAGCCACGATAGACACATGAATTGCCAAACTATCTTTGACAATCTCTGACAAAGTCGGATACCTAGACGAATACATCTTCTACCAACTCAAAAGTTCAAAATTCGGATCATTAGGACTTCCATTCCGCTATGACAAATATTTCTCAACATCATTCTTCACCCCAAAATCATCATTTTCATTTGCTTTCCTCTTTTTAAACAGTTGAAAATGATCAATTGATTCTTTTCTATTGCTGCCACTATCACAAACTTCACTTATATGAACTACTACCCACACCACTATTTGGGTCATCATCATTATAACTTTCAAATAACCGTAACAACAACTCTTTGATATCAGCTTTAATTTCACCAACCTTCCTACTATCAAATATACTTCCAAAGCACCAGTTTATAAATTCAAATTTGCACCGAGGATCAAGCACATTTGCTAAAATTAATAGCTTGTTCACCTTTTTCTAAAGAAGTACCCAATATTTCACAAACTTATCTCTCATGACATTAACAATTTTTTTTCATCAACAAATCAGTAGATTCCAATAGTGAGCTAAGATGAAGATAAATTTTCCACAACTCATTAAAAAAATCACTAGAAGTCACACATTTTGTGCTGCAGAATTTTAATGTCACATCATAAAAAACTGACAAAAATGTACTAACCTCTTAGCATTATCCCAATCCACAAAAATTGGTGGCCCAACCCTTTTTCTTCCATTCTCATCTTCGTCAAACCAACTTTTGCAGTGGCCATCGTCCTCTTCTAACCTATCAAATATTTTTTCAAATATCATCGCTTTTTCCAACATTAAGTATGTCGAATTCCATCTGGTTGGCACATCCAAAATCATAAGTCTCTTATATGATATTTTCTCTCGCTCAACACAGTGAATACAAAACGCCTAATTCATAGCTTCTCCATTATGTTTCGACAAACATGATTCAAACATAGCATGAAACATATGAGAAATTAGAATTTTACCTAATAAAAAGTCGAACATGACCTAATACAAAATGCCTAATTCATAGCTTCTCCATAAAGCTCGAAACGATTTGATTAAAGCCTTGAAACTCGAGAGAAAGAAATGAGTAAGGGATTAGATTATCTTTTGTGGTGGCACTGGCAGTAACGGGACGTTGTCGGGTCGGTGCTTGATGATTAAAGACTTGAAGCTTGAAGATTTATGAGTTAGGGCTTGAAGATTTATGGGTCGAGGCTTGAATATTTATGGATTAGGATTTTTTCTCTGCACATCGAGCAGAAGAGAAAAGAGTTGCAAAACGATTTAGGAATTAGGGGTTAGCCGATTAGGGCTTTAATTTATATTGGCTATGGTTGATTACAAATATGTCCCGATTTTTCGGTTGTGCATCAATAAATCAAAGGAACCAAACCAAATCAATTACAAATTTTAATTCGGTTTTTTTCTAAAACCGGTTTTTTTACTTTGTTTTAACCGAACCGAATCGCCGGTTCGATTCAGTTTTTTCGGTTCTCCATATTTTTTGCCCAAGCCTACTAATAATAACATTTGTTTATACTATATTTCTAAATATATGTATTCTTTTCTTGTAAATCCCAGACCACCGCCAATAAAATGCAACAGGAAAAAAGGCACCACCATAAAATTGGTTCTTTAATTTAGTCCTTTAGGTGTCTCATTTGATTTAGACAAAATTAATAATTGAAACTATATGTCTTTTCTTTCCCTTTACTTCCTTTTATTGCAACAATATCAAGAAATATATCTCCAGAAACTTTCTTGACAATGCACACAAAATGTTTCTATATAGTCGTGATCGGATCAGATTTGAGGTTTTGCAGCAAAACACGTGAAAGAAAGAAAAAAGATATACTATTAGACATAGTATAACATGTATGACAAAAATGTAACAAATTGAATAATTGAAGAAAATAAGGAAAGGATGACACCATTTAGGAGTAATTAGCATGTTTAAATCCTCAAACCCCTTGACTCCATGAGGTTTGTTGTAAATTCATCACTAAAAGCGACTCAAAGTCTCCATTGCCCGTTGTATAGGGAGAAACGAAAACTAAAAATAAATTACGAGTTCCTACGATGGCCCTAATTTTCTTCGACATTAATAATTGGCTAGGTTAGATAAACGAAAGTAATTTGATGTTTTACTAGTTGTCGTAGGTCATTTTAACATGACGAAAAAAGAGTTATATATTGTAAATACACATAAGTTAAACTGATGAATAAAATGATATATGGCCAGAAAAATCTACCTATTCTAGAGCAGTGAATATGCGGAAAAACTAATGCATGTGGTTTCTTTGTGCAACTTGAGATGTTTTGTTCGATTTTTAAACTAAACTTTAAAGCTCTCCAATGGTTTACCTAACAAGTGGAATAATTTTGTACTCTTGAGAATAGTTTGAAGTATTTCAAATTATGGGGATTTATATTCCAATGCAATTAATGAATTCCCAATAATTGATAGTGCAACCTAGCGAGAAAGAGTGCAAGAATCTAATTTTGAAATGAATACAACAACGCGATTATCCAAAAAGAAAGAAAACAGAAGAAAGCCCACATGCATGTTCTTTCCTACTCTATAAAAGAAAACGAAGAGATTAGATATGGTATATTTTGGTGGCACACAGATAGCTAGTTGAGTTACTATACCATGCATGAAGGATGTCGTCAAAGGGAAGGAAATCTGCAGCGTTTTATCTTTAATGTGGAATTTTTCTACATGATTCTGAATTTAATCGAGCTTCAGCACAGATCGAACATCGGAGGAGAAATAAAAAAATCAACAGAAAACTTGTTGTACATATATATATATATATATATATATTATTTTTCTTGGTAAATGTACATATATTTTTATTTACTACTCCATCTAGCTTTAAATTACGTTTCTTAATTTCCTTTTGGTCCGTTCAAAAGGGTATGTCACCTTTATATGTAATGTAACCTTTGAATTTTAATATCTGATGTAACATTATTAAGATCATAAGATTCGACGGCTATTTTGATTATATAGTACATATCTATTTAAATGTTGGAAATTTGCCTTTGGCGGGAGTTGCGTCCGACCAACTTTAACGGCTTAAACACTAGTGTTCCGCATGTTGGAGAATCCGGTTCTTCACACGTGCATAATCTACTAAGTACGTAGACAACCGTAGGGCCAAGAATCGTCAAATTTCATTGAGAAATGAAAGAGATATTGGTTCACGGAGTGAAGTGTTTGAAGTATGGAAAAGTGTGGTATTGTGATCAATTCTCCCTCATCGGTGGAGGAAGAATGAATTGTTTTGTTTATAAGTCTCAAAGTTGGTTTGAGGTTTGGGACCCCAAGGGGTATCCCATGTGTTTAAAGGAGGGAGGACCTAGATGTGCTTCGGTTCAAGGAAAGGCCACAAGCGCCGCTGCCGCCCGCCCGTCCCGTCCCGTCCGTTCCGGGTTCACGGGTCGTGGGCTGATATTATCTTTTTGGACCAGAGAACTTTGCAATATGTACAGTTTGGTCCCTGAAGTTTCAAGAAGTTAGAATTGGGCAGAGATCAGAAACGTCAACAGCACTCAATTCAGTCATTTATTTTGGCTGAATTACTCCTCTTAAATGGCCAATCCGTTGCACATCTTCATCATTTATTTTGGTGGTATTACTACCTTCATAATGGCCATTACTTGGTCAGTAATGGCACTTATGGAGGCAGTTCAACAGCCCCTCCTTCAACTATATAAAGAACCCCTTGTCACCATTGTTGAGCAGAAAAACAGACGAAAAACAGAAACAATCAGTTCTTCCTACAATCTTCCAGCATCATTTTATTACTCAACATTTTTCACGGTAGCACTTGCGTTTTCTTTGCTCAATTGTTCATTTGTTGTTTTATCTTGGGAAATAATTATCCAGGACGTAGAAAGGATACATACGGGGCAACATTGTCTTAAAGACAGAGTGAAAACACTTGACTCAACATACACCAAAAACAGTTCCAGTTTCTCGTTCAAGATCATTGTAATTTCAGTTTCTTGTTAAATTGTAATTTCAATTCTTGTATTACTTAGCAGTTACTTGTAATTTCTGTTTCCTGCACCTTTGTATCCAACAAGTTTAAGACAATATTAGCTTACTGTAACTGCTGCAACATGGCTGAAAACATGACCGATGCTGCTGCTACTGCTGATTCCACTCAAGGCAACGTTGATGCCTTCCCTGCATCGCCGCCATCTTGGCCAAGGCAAAGAACTACATTGCCTTCACTGCCGCCGCCATCGTTCAAGGCAAAGAACTCCGTTGCCTTCCCGACTGTTGGTGCTCCACCTTCTGCCTCCCATCGTGATCGCCCTGAAAAATTCAAGGGCTCAGACGTTAAGAGATGGCAACAAAAGATGTTGTTCTACTTAACAGTTATGGGCATGGCTCGGTTCCTAACGGAAGATCCTCCACGAGCTGGAGATGAAATGGACTCTTCGCCTGCTGAAACGGGTGAAGGGGGCCTTGGTATCCATGTCGTTAACGGCATGAAGATGGTTCGTGATGCATGGAATCATAGCGATTTCATGTGCAAGAATTACATACTGAACTGCTTAGCAGACCCTCTCTACACGGTCTATTACACCGTTGGCACTACCAAAAAGTTGTGGGAAAAACTGCAAAAAAAGTACAACGCACAAGATGCGGGTACTAAGAAGTTCATCGTTGGGAAATTTCTAAAATTCCAAATGGTGGATAGCAAGACAGTGATGTCCCAAGTCCAGGAATTCCAAATGATGATACATCACCTGGATTTGGAAGGATTAAAACCAAACGAGCAGTTTTTGGTTGCATCGATGATTGAAAAGTTACCTCCTTCGTGGAATGAGTTTATAAGTTACTTAAAACTCAAGACAAAGGAGATGACTTTTGAAGAGCTTGTTATCAAACTCCAAATCCAGGAAGATAACAAGAAGGCCTTGCCTAAGGGTAAACAACCTGCTGAAGCAAAGGCAAATCTGGCTGAGGCCAAAGGGAACCTAAGCAAGAAGCGAAAGTTCCAGAAAGACGGCAAGGCCCACGCAGCGGAGACGTTCAGAGGTAACTGTCATCACTGTGGAAAATCTGGTCATAGGATCAAGGAATGCCGCAAGCTCAAGACTCAGCAACAACAGAAATTCAAGTCTAAAGGCAAGGTGCATGCTAACGTCGTCAAGGACACGCTCCTGGATGACATGATTGAGGAATTCTCGGCAGTGGTGCTAGAAGCCAACTTGGTTGAGAATCCGATGTAGTGGTGGATGGACACAGGTGCTATAAGACACATATGTTCCAACAAATATACCTTCTCCACGTACACACCGGTCACCGACAAGAAGTTGTCCATGGGCAACAACGCTTCCTCTGACGTGCTAGGGGTAGGAAAGGTGGTCCTGAAGATGACTTCCGGAAAAGAGCTCACTCTGAAGGAAGTTATGCACGTCCCAGAGATTAGAAGAAATTTAATTTCTGGACCTTTATTGGTTAATGTTGGTTTTAGGCTAGTGTTTGAATCCAATAAGGTTGTACTCACTAAGAATGGCACATTTGTGGGGAGAGGCTTCGTCTGTGAATGCCTCTTCAAAGTGAATGCCATGTCTGTATTGCGTCCAAGTAATAAAGTTGAACCTTCTTCTTATTTGTTTGAGTCTTCTAATTTATGGCATCATAGATTAGGACACATTAACTACAAGTCTATCCAAAGGCTGGTAAATATGGAGTTGTTGTCGTCTATCGACGTAAACCCTCAACATAAGTGTGAGGTGTGCGTAGAGGTAAAACTTACCAAGCTTCCTTTTCGATCCGTCGAAAGGAATACCGCTCCTCTAGAACTTATTCACACATATATATGTGATTTAAAGTTCGCACAAACTAGAGGGGGGAACAAATATTTTGTGACTTTCATTGACGATATCACAAGGTATTGTTACTTTTACTTGTTAAAAAGTAAGGATGAAGCCTTTGAAGCATTCCGACGTTACAAAGCAGAAGTTGAGAACCAACTAAGCCTACGGATTAAATCCATTCGTAGCGATAGAGGGGGAGAATATGTAGCGCCATTTGAGGAATACTGTGCCCAAAAAGGCATTGTTCATGAAACGACGGCTCCATACTCACCTCAGTCGAATGGTGTGGCAGAACGTAAGAACCGCACATTGAAGGAAATGATAAATGTCTTGCTCATCAATTCCGGTCTTCCCCAAAACATGTGGGGAGAAGCCGTCCTTACCGCTAATACGATTCTTAACAAAGTCCCACATAAGGATAAGGACAAACTCCATATGAATCATGGAAGGGTAAGAAACCCACCTACAAATATTTTAAGGTGTGGGGTTGTTTGGCAAATGTTGAAGTACCCAAGCCAAAGCAGGTCAAGATTGGGCCTAAGACTGTAGATTGCATATTCATCAGATATGAAAATAACAGTAGTGCTTATCGTTTCTTAGTGCATAAGTTAGATATTCCAAATATCCACTAGGGTACAATCATGGAATTAAGGAATGCTCAATTCTTTGAAGGTACCTTTCCTAGAAAGGAAAAAGACATAACCTCTCGCAAACGAAGTTATGCACAAAGCTCTCAAGAACCGGGAGTCCTTGACTGCCCGGATCTAGATGGTTCAGATCTAGCGAATCTCGAGGTGGCTGAACATCCGGAATCTAGTGTTCCAGATTCTCAGAACTTGGAGACTCCAGAGATGGATCTAAGGCGAAGTAAAAGGGCCAGGAAGGATAAATCCTTCGGTCCTGACTTTGTAGCTTATATGGTTAATGATGAACCAAGGACAATTGCTAAGGCGTTGTCAACTCCAGAAGCACCGCTCTGCAAAGAAGCTATTGAGAGTGAAATAGGCTTCATTCTGCATAACCATACTTGGGAGTTGGTTGATCTTCCTCCGGAAAATAAATCGTTGGGTTGTAAATGGATACTCAAACGGAAATATAAAGCAGATGGGTCTATAGACAAGTATAAGGCCAGGTTGGTATTCAAGGGCTATCGGCAGACAGAAGGTCTTGACTACTTTGACACATACTCCCCGATATCCCGTATGACATCCATACGGGTATTCATTTCGATCGCAGCTTTGCGTGACCTTGAGATACATCAAATGGATATCAAGACAGCCTTCCTAAATGGTGATTTGGAAGAAGAAATTTATATGGACCAATCCGAGGGGTATGTGGTTCAAGGGCAAGAGAAGAAAGTTTGTCGGCTTGTCAAATCTTTGTATGGGTTGAAACAAGCCCTGAAGCAATGGCACGAAAAATTCGATAGTACTCTACTATCGAATGGTTTTGCCATTAATGAGTGTGATAAATATGTCTACACGAAAGGTAACTCTGACTCATTTGTTATGATATGCCTGTATGTAGACGACATGTTGATCACAGGAAGCAGTCCTAGGATAATCCTAGAGACTAAGAACATGTTGAAACAATGCCGACATGAAGGATATGGGTATCGCAGATGTCATCTTAGGGATAAAAGTCTCTAAGACATTTGACGGACTGGTCTTATCTCAGTCTCACTACATCAAAGATATTTTGAGAAAGTTCGAGATGTTAGACAGTTTACCGATAAAGTCACCAATGGATACAAATCAAAAGCTTGATAAAACTCTTGGTGCATCCGTATACCAGGAGCGATATGCACAAGTGATCGGTAGTTTGATGTATATAACAAACTGCACCCGACCTGATATTGCTTATGCAGTCAATAAGTTGGCTAGGTTTACCTGTAATCTGAGTGATGATCACTGGAGGGCGTTGAATCGAGTATTACAATACCTGAAATATACGTTAACTTTTGGGTTACACTATTCGAGATATCCAGCTGTACTAGAGGGGTACAGTGATGCAAACTGGATATCTGATATAGAGAACACCAAGTCCACCAGTGGGTATATATTTACAATTGGTGGTGGGGCTGTGTCTTGGAAATCCTCTAAGCAAACTTGCATCGCCCAATCCACAATGGAATCGGAGTTTATCGTTTTAGACAAAGCAGGAGAAGAAGTTGAGTGGCTTCATGACTTCTTAGAGGATGTTCCGTGTTGGAACAAATCCGTACCTTCGGTAAGATCCACTGCGACAGCCAGTCGGCTCTAGAAAGGGCACGAAACGTTATGTACAACGGCAAGTCTCATCATATTCGACAGAGGCATAAGACCGTTAGGCAGCTGATCACCACGGGTATAATATCCATTGATTACATTAAGTCAAAGGATAATATAGCAGACCCGCTAACAAAGGGCTTATCCAAGGATCAGATGGTCTTCCTGTCTAGGGGAATGGGCTTAAAACCCAAAGAATAAGGACTAATATGGTGGTAACCCAACCTTACTAACTGGAGATCCCAGTAATTTGGTTCAATGGGAAAACTAAGCTGTAAAGGTTCAGTTGATCACTTCAGTGGAAGCATGAGCACTTCAGATAATGATTTCTGTAAAGAAACACCAAATCTAAAGACGTTCCCGCGATAGACGTTAAGTGCTATCTTCAGTATGGGTAAATGTTAAGTTTTCGAAACCTTTAATGATCCTCAACAGTTGAGGTTAGGTTTGGGAAAACTTTTAATGGTTCCTAACACTTGTGAAGTGGGGTATAGCAGGATACCTTGTAGGAGACCACCTATTTAAGTGAGAGGATGGGCCGCCTCAAATGAACGCACTTAAGAATCCAAGATGTTGTCCATGGTCAAAACGGACAAAATATTACGAAGAAGAGAGTAAGGGAATTAGTTGTGTTGGTACTATTGACTTGGCTTACACTAAACACTGACAGTTCAAGACATCACGTTCACCGCGCAGTAAGTAAGTCCGATGGTATTTAACTATGGAAGGTTCAAAGCTGAAGCTACCTCTCCTTATGCAACATCGGTCGGCTGAAATATTGCTGGAAATGAAAAGGGCACCACGTGAGTGCGCCAAAATCTCTTTCAAGAGGGGATTGTTGGAAATTTGCCTTTGGCGGGAGTTGCGTCCGACCAACTTTAACGGCTTAAACACTAGTGTTCCGCATGTTAGAGAATCCGGTTCTTCACACGTGCATAATCTACTAAGTACGTAGATAACCGTAAGGCCAAGAATCGTCAAATTTCATTGAGAAATGAAAGAGATATTGGTTCACGAAGTGAGGTGTTTGAAGCATGGAAAAGTGTGGTAATGTGATCAATTCTCCCTCATCGGTGGATGAAGAATGAATTGTTTTGTTTATAAGTCTCAAAGTTGGTTTGAGGTTTGGGACCCCAAGGGGTATCCCATGTATTTAAAGGAGGGAGGACCTAGATGTGCTTCGGTTCAAGGAAAGGCCACACGCGCGCCGCCGCCGCCCGCCCGTCCCATCCCGTCAGGGTTCACGGGTCACAAGTCGTGGGCTGTGGGCTGTGCTGATTTGATCCCTGAAGTTTCATATGTACAGTTTGGTCCCTGAAGTTTCAACATGTACAGTTTGGTCCCTGAAGTTTCAAGATGTCAGAATTGGGCAGAGATCAGAAACGTCAATAGCACTCAATTCAACCATTTATTTTGGCTGAATTACTCCTTCTAAATGGTCAATCCGTTGCACATCTTCACCATTTATTTTGGTGGTATTACTACATCTATAATGGTCATTACTTGGCCAGTAATGGCACTTATGGAGGCAGTTCAACAGCCCCTCCTTCAACTATATAAAGAACCCCTTGTCACCATTGTTGAGCTACACACAACACAGAAAAATAGACGAAAAACAGAAACAATCAGTTCTTCCTACAATCTTCCAGCATCAATTCATTACTCAACATTCTTCACGGTAGCACTTGAGTTTCCTTTGCTCAATTGTTCATTTGTTGTTTTATCTTGGGAGACAATTGTCCAGGACGTAGAAAGGATACATACGGGGCAATATTTTCTTAAATACAGAGTGCAAACACTCGACTCAGCATACACCAAAAACAGTTCCAGTTTCTTGTTCAAGATCATTGTAATTTCAATTTCTTGTTAAATTGTAATTTCAATTTCTTGTTAAATTGTAATTTCAATTCTTGTATTACTTAGCAGTTAATTGTAATTTCCGTTTCCTGCACCTTTGTATCCAACATTAAATTACAAGATTGAAAAGTTTTTTTTAATTTTTTTTTTATGTTTAATCAAATTAAAACACATAAAATAAAATAAAATGAGATTTGGTATATCTCATTGATTATTCCAATGCTATATGCCTCACACAAATCAAAGTTGCAACAACACCTGGAGTTCGCATAGATGTTCAGATGAGAAGTTTTAAGGGATGGTCATTTATAACTTAGATTCGATAATGCAATCCATTCGGACTTAGAAGATAGTGCAACATAAAAAATTTTAAAAAAAAAACAGTGCACTCTAAGTTATACAGAAAGAATTGAAGTAAAAGATCCAAAACGTAAGTATTTTGTGTGTGTGTGTATGTGTGCACAAGCGGGTGGATGAATTAAACATTTCATCTGATAAAGTGCTATTAATTGGTCATATAAGTATCTTAGTAAGTACATCTATTGTTGGAGAACTTTTTAGTCTTTTCAGAGTGAAATTGCCTTTAGTAGTGAATTTGCTATAGGAAATTGACATGTATATATAATCGGGCAATTAGCACGAATGTCCCTGTTTGGGATGGACTTAATTTTTGTCCGATAGTCTTTAATTTTTGTCCTTCAGCATTTTAAGTAACAAAAAAGTGATCGAATATATCTTTGACATCAGAAAAAAAAATCGGCCTATCCATAACTATGACCTAATTTCGCAATAGAAACATTGTCTTGTCCGGCATAAGTTCTGTAGGAATTAAATTATCCGGCATAACTTTATTTCTACAAAACTTATGTCGGATAAGCAAAATTTCTATAAACTTATGCCGAGCGAATTCGTTACTAAATAACTTCATTTCTACAGAACTTATGTCGGGCAAGACAATGTTTATGCAAAAAAAAAAATGACTACTGGGGATCGAACTCAGAATCTCTAATTTCGTAAACGAGCAAATAAGAGTAATCTGGCCCATAATTTTTTATTAAATGAGAAGTAAAGACAAAAATTAAAGACAAATCCATTAGAAAGCAATCCATGCAAAAAATAATATACAATTACAAAAAAAAAAAAAAACATTACCTAATGGTCCATCTCTAAACTATGGGCTTGCTCATATCACCACGAGGTAAATTTTGTGGGGGTGGGGATTCTCATAAATGTCCATATTTTGGAGTGGTCTTTGATTTTTTGCCCTCAAATTGCAGGTCTTTAATTTTTGTTCTTCGGCGCTTTAAGTAACAAAAAAGTGATCGAAAATATATTTGACGTTAAAAAAAATTTGATCTATGACCTAAGTTCGCAAGGCAAGATATTGATAAAAACTCTGTCTATTCGTGAAAAGGTACATAGAAACTATGCCTTGTCCGACATATTTTCGATAAAAATTTGCCTGGTGAATTAGAACTATATAGTTATGTCGGACAAGGCACAATTTCTATGTACCTTTTCGCGAATAGGCATAGTTTCTATCAAAATCTTATCTTGAGAAATTATTTTCTTTTACTCTGTTGGGATCGAAACCAATATCTCTAATTTTGTAGACCATCGAATAAGAATATATTGGCCCACAAATTTTCATATTAAATGAGAAGTATGGACCAAAATTAAAGACCAGCCACTTGAGGGACAAAAATAAAAGACCAACCCTTTTGAAGGGAAAATCGTACAATATTTTTTGGGGGAAGTGCAAAGATATTTAGTTTTGGTGTCGCTATTAAAGTTATTTTTTAAGTTTATAGATTTTTGCACGTCTATCTATTTCGGACCAATTTTAAATTTATGTTTTAAGTTCATACGGCTGAAATTCAAACATTTATATCTAAACTTGAGACATATCATCGAAGTTCAGCCATTTATGTTTGAAAGTGGACAGACGTATAAAAAGTTTAATAAATTTTGAAGATTCTTGTTACTCCATCCCTATCCTTGGCCCAAAAGTTTATTGGGTTGGGGAATGTAGTCGTAGTATAAGGCCTGCTGCAGAAATGGGCTGATATAGTGATATGGATAAAATTATTTTGGATTATATTACCATTTTTTTGTGCGGATTTCCTTCAAAAGCATTGCTCTTTAATTTTTGGCCCTCAAATTTGAAATCTTTAATTTTCGTCCTTTGCTAAAAAATCTATGGATTTCAGATTCGAATCCCCACTCAGACAAAAACAAAAAAAATCGCAAGGCAGAGACAAACTCTGCCCCATCGAACATATTTGTCTTATACCTAAAGACAAACTCTTCCTTAAGATAGAGTTTGCAGGCAAACGATGTCTTATTAGATAGAGTTTGCTAAGGTTAAGTTTACCGGCAAACTATGCCTTAAGGTAGAGTTTTGCAGGCAAACTATGCCCGATGGGGCAGTGTGTGCAGGTAACCTCTGCCTAGCGATTTTTTTTAATTTGTGCCTGAGCATAGGTTTGAATTCGAAACCGTGAGATTTTAGGTGAAGGACAAAAAATTAAATACTTTAATTTTGATGGACAAAAATTAAATACTTTAATTTTGATGGACAAAAATTAAAGATCATCCCAAAATAAGGGAATAAACTGCGAATTTCCCTTATATTACACCACTCTTATCTTATCTGGCCCGAAATAAGTCCCGATCTAGTATAATTCTATTGATTGTTACCAAATTTGTACCATCTACTTTTTCTATAATAAAAGAAGTTTCCAGCTGAAAAAGGACTAAATGTCTTTAACTTGTACGAGTAAGTACTAAAATTTCGCTCAAACTGGAACATCCTCTGACAATGTAAGATTTGTTGTGTTGGCCTTTTAGATGCTCAACATCAAATCTAGCACGATACATGTATACGATGAAAACCGGCACGATACGTGGTTAGTTTTAGATGGAGTACGAGGGAGGCGATAGAGATTCCCATCAGATGAGAGTTGCATCGAGACAAGTCCGGATGTCCAGACAAGACCGGGTAGTGATCGAACCAGGTGACACCGGGTGAAGAACCGGAAGAGCCCAGTGCGAACTCATTCCGGATATGGCGCCAGTTGTTACTCTTTGCTCATTAAGGGACCATTATTATCATTTAATTGCATTTAATTGGAGAATGATTATCGGGCGTTAATGTCATGTATTCATGTTGGAAGGGCATCTTATTCTCATCATTCATACTTGCACGATTTACTTACATCAATTATAGTTATTAGTTCTCATTGTTGGCTCGGATCCGGAGCAAATCAGCTAAGGATCTGATCAATCTTACTGAATAGTTTCAATCAAGATTACGGTACTACATGCTAATCTTCTTACTTATTATTCTCAATTGCTTATTTATTATTAATTACTTATTACTTTATATTGAAAATCAATCCACGTATCCTCAAAATCAATTACAAATTTAAATGTACATTTTTTTAGGTAAACAGTTTGGTGCCCACCGTGGGGCTAAGGATAATTATGGTGGTTTGTTCAAAGTTCAAACTCAAATTTCACTTGTTTCTTTTGAGATTTTGTGAAACATGTCAATACTAAATACTTGCAGAATGGCAAGTGAACTTCAAGTTAAGGTTAGCAACCACGATGACAACAACAACGGTGACAATGGTGCTAACAACATCAATAACAATAACAACGTTCCACCCGTTGATCCAATAACTAGCGAGCATCGGAATAACCCCTTAATTTTACCCCAAGGGTCTATAAGGTCACGTAAGAATACACCGGATGACGATGATGATGGCGAAATAAATTTGGCTCGAATCTTTAACATGTTGAAGGAGAAACATGAGGCTATAACTCAGTTGTAGAGGAAAAGCAGCAGAGCAAGTGCGATAGATGAAGCTCGTCTCATCCGCAACGAAGATCCATGCCGAGAGGAGGATCGAGTTGGTGAAAATGGCAATGGATCTGGGACTAATGAGTCTTCGGAGGTTTTGAGATTGCTCTAAGCTTTGACCAAGTGGGTAGATACTAATGAAAAGAAAGTTAAAACCTACAATTCACGGGTAGACCAGATTTCTGGAGCGTCTCTGATCCTGAAGGGACCAGACTCAAATAGATACATTCAATTGTCATTCCCACCTAGTGCAACTCAAAAGTTGATATAAAAAAGGTTCAGAATGACAGATCTCCCAAAGTACGATGGAACTACAGATTCACAAGAGCACGTGACGTCGTACACTTGTACGGTGAAGGGCAATGACATGCACCCGGATGAGATCGAATCGGTGTTGTTGAAAACATTTGGCGAAACATTGTCCAAAGGCGCAATGACATGGTACTCTATGTTGCCTGAACACTCTATTAATTCGTTTGAAATGCTTGTAGATGCTTTTATAAAGGCGCATTCAGGAGCACGAAAGGTCCAAGAGAGAAAAATGGACATATTCTAAATTGCTCAGAAGGACACGGAGTTGCAACATCAGTTCATGACAAGGTTTCAAAAGGAACGGATGATCCTTCCCCTTTACCTTATGAATGGGCAGCTAAATCTTTCACCAATAGGTTAATCCTAGGAGCTCTAGTGCCTCGTTTAAATTAAAGAACTTATTGAAATTTCCAGCAGTAACTTGGGCAGACCTACATAATAGGTATGAGTCCAAAATCCGAGTGGAGGATGATCAGCTCGAACTTCCTCCGAAGTCAGCAGGACAAAACAAGAATCTTGATAAATCGAAGAGGGTAGCTGAGCCAAAATTGAATTATGTGAAAAATACGTATCAATCCTACGACCAACCCGAAAGATCAAACTTCAGATCAAATAAGGGTCACAATAATCACAACTTCCCATCAGACAGAGAAGATAGACGTAATGATTGAGGGTCTACCAGTAGGAATTTGCAATTTAAAAATAACATCGGTGGAACTTTTTCTACCAGTATGGAAAATTTAAGGCTTCCGAATATAATTTCAACGTAGATGCGGTCGGACTTGTTTTGGCTATTGGACATATTAAGGAGATAATATGGCCGATACCACTTCAAACAGACCCGGCTCAGAGAGATCCAAATGTAATTTGAGATTACCATGGAACTCATGGTCATTGAACGGATAATTGTCGCCAATTGAGGGATGAAGTGGCTCGATTGTTGAAAATGGTCATTTACGCGAATATTTGAGTGATCGAGCAAAGGGCAACTACAGAAATAGGGAAGCAAATAAGGAGGCGGGTCCAGTTGAATCCCAGCATATCATAAATATGATTATCGGAGAGATAGATGTTCCGAAGGGATCCGTCATGATCGCAGAGAAGACAAAAGTCTCAATAACAAGAGAAAAAAGTTCCTAGGAATTCATGCCGGAATAAAATATCTTTCAACGACGAAGATGTGAATGGCATCATTCAACCCCACAATGATGCACTGGTAATCCTTGTCTTTATTCATAAATTTTAGATTTAGTGAATTTTAATTGATCCAGGTACTAATATTATTCGGTGGAAGGTGGTAGAGCATTTAGGACTGTTGAACCAAATTGCACCGGCAATCCGAGTGCTCAACGGATTTAACATGGCAAGCGAGACTACGAAGGAGAAAATCTCTCTTACAGTCAACACATCCGCGATAATTCGGCAGACGAAGTTTTATATCATTAAAGGTGAAATAAGGTACAATGCATTGTTCGGCAAGCCTTGGATACATGACATGAACGCGGTGCCTTCGACGTTGTACTTGATGTTAAAATACCCTACTCTTAAGGGAATTAAATCAATTCGGAAAGAGAAACCGGTAGCAAAGAATATGTTTGCAGTAGAAGAGTTGGTGCAGGCACCAAAAAAATGAAAGACGAGAACAAGGGTAGAGAAATTAAATAGCAATCACAAGATTCAGGCCCGTTGAGTTCGAAGAAAGAAGATGAAGAGAAGATAAATTATGAGGAAGAAGAAGATTACTATCGAGGAGCTGGAGCAAGTCATCTTGTTCGTATTCCTACCGGCCAGAAAGGTATACCTGGGCACCGGGTTATCCCCGAAGTTCAGGCTTAAATTAATTAAATTTCTTAAAGCTAATGCCAATTGTTTTGCCTGGTCCAACTTAGACATAACAGGTATTCCATCAGAGATTTTGATTCACAAGTTGAGTTTCGATCCAAGCTTCCATCTGGTAAAGCAAAAGAGGAGGTCAACGACCGACTACAAGTATAGGTTTGTCAAGGAGGAGGTAACAAAGTTATTAAATATATGTTCCATCCGGGAAGTAGAGTATCCGGATTGGTTAGCAAACGTAGTTGTCGTACCTAAAAAGGAAAATAAATTAAGAATGTGCATAGATTTTAAAATTTTAAATAAAGCTTGTCCAAAAGATTCTTTTTATTTGCCGCACATCGATCGAATGATTGATGCTACGGTAGGGCATGAGATGCTGAGTTTTCTTGACACTTACTCTTGGTACAAAATCAGTTTAAATCCAGAGGATCAAGAGAAAACTTCTTTTATAACTAGATACATGACTTACTGTTATAGCGTGATGCCATTTGGTTTAAAAGATACTAGAGCAACATACCAACGCCTAGTTAATCGCATGTTCAAGGACTAAATAGGTAACACAATGGAGATTTATATTGATAATATATTAGTTAAGTCCCTTGGAAGCAGAGGACCATTTAAAGCATTTGCAGGAAACATTTGACATACTCCGAAAATACAACATGAAGTTGAACCCGGAGATATGCGCTTTTGGAGTTGGATCAGGCAAGTTTCTAGGTTTCTTGATGTGCCAATTCCAAACCCGCCCAAAGCTTATATAGGCTAAGATAGGTGGGTCAAGATGGGCTAAATGATGAGTCATAACCCAACTTGCCCAAACTTGACACATTACTTTTACAAATTTCAAACTTACCTTCCTTGATGTTATTTTATTTTGTATGATATTTGATTTTTCCATATCTTTATTTTTAAAATAAGAATAATATTTTTAATATTTTCTTCATTTTTTTATAAAAGTAAAATAAATATATAAAATAATGGATGAGAGGACAGGGTAGTAGGGCGGGGGTGAGAGGGGGTAAGAACTTGGGGGGTAGTAAGGGGGTTGGTGATGGGTACGAAAAATTTATCATTTTTTAATAAAAATTTATATATAAGTAAAATAAATATATAAATAAAAACTTCGGGGTGGTGTGGGAGGGAAGAGGGGTTGGGGATAAGAATTTTTTTAATATTTTTTTTATAAAAGTAAAAAAATATGAAATAGAAATTTGTGGATGGGGTAGGCCATGGGGTGGAGGGGGGGAGGAGGTAAGAAAAAATTTCATATTTTTTATAATTTTTTTATAAAAGTAAAAATATGAAATAGAAATTTGACGATGGGGGTAGGGCATGGGGAGGAGGTAAGAAAAATTTCATATTTTATAATTTTTTTATAAAATTAAAAAGAATATAAAATAGAAATTTTAGGATAGAGTAGAGCATGGGGTGGGGGTGGGGTGGGGTGGTAGGGGGTAGGGAGGTAAGAAAAATTTCATATTTTTAATAAATATTTTTATAAGAAGTAAAAGCATATGAAATAAAAATTTGAGGATGGGGTAGGGGAGGAGGTAAGAAAAAATTCATATTTTTAATAATTTTTTATAAAAGTAAAAAAATATGAAATAGAAATTTGAGAATGGGGGTAGGGCGTGGGGTGGAGGGGGGTAGGGGGAGGAGGTTAGAAAAAGTTTCATATTTTTTATAATTTTTTTATAAAAGTAAAAAGAATATGAAATAGAAATTTGATGATGGGGTAGGACATGGGGTGGGGTGGAGGGGGTAGGAAAGGTAAGAAAAAAATTATATTTTTAATAATTGTTTTATAAAAATAAAAAAATATATGAAATAAAAAATTGAGGATGGAATGGGGGTAGAAGGGTAGGTGGGGGTTAGGGCAGTAGGGGGAGTTAAGATTTTTTTTTCATAATTTCATATTTTTTATAACCTCTCATTCCTCCCGGGTAAGATGAAGAATAGCCAGATACTGTTATTGGTATTGTTTATAAAAGTAAAAAAAAATAGAAATTTGAGAATGTGGTAGGGTGGGGGGTGTTGGGCGACAGGTAGGGTAAATGGGGTACATTGGGTAGGTGGAGTAGAGGTGGGTAGGTGGTAGAGAGTGGGGTAGAGTAGGCAATGTAGGGGCAGAGGTGTGAGGGTGGTTCGGTGCTTGGGTGGGGTTGGTGTAGGGAGGGAAGGGGGAGGGTGGATGGATATTGTGGTGGGTGGTTGAGGTGCGTTAGTGTATTTTTGTTGTTTCGAAATAATAAAGGAATTGTTTAAATAATTATTTATAAACAAAGATCTTAATCTAGAGTGAAGCTCTAATTGTTAAGATTGAGTATTTTCGTGAGTCAAGTTTGGGCATCATCGTGAGTTCAGTTGGTCTGTTAGATTTATGATGGGTCAACTTGGGCTAGCCCAAACCAACCCATCATCAAAATCACTCTTGCACAAACCTATAAAACCTTAAGCGGGTTGAACGGATCATTTGAGTTTGGGCTAATTTTATCACCCCTATAGTAAATCTGTTCTTAATTTTTCCTTTCCTTCTTCTCCCAAAAACCACAAAATCAGGGAAAGCTTTGCTTTCTTTTGTAAAAAATATTACTCTTCCAAAAAAGACAACTTCATATTCCTTCCCCAACGTCTCTCCCAAGTCCACGTGAATCCTTTGCAAATAGCACTCCCAAAAACAAATGATCTTTTTCCATTATTAAATCCCCCTCCTAACGTCTATATTGGAGGGGTGATATTTAAAGGAGTAGGGGATTCCCTCTCTAAAAAAATGGAGGACGACAGCTCCCTTAGCAATATAACACCATGTAAACTCAACCATGCAGTAGTATCTTGGTCTAATAAAATAATGGTTTCCCTTAAATTATAAGTTGAAAGTTCATGTTGGTTTGGTTGGTTTTAGTTATTTTCCTCTGTTCTTTACCTGTACATTAGAATGAAATGGCATCGCTTGAATTTCAATCACGGTGAGTGGAGGAGTCAACGCGTGAAACAGAGCTTAAATGGAGTTCGTCGCCCCAAGTGGGTCCTCAGGTAGGTCGTGAAATGAAGAAAAATGCCGGCTATAGCTCACTTCTTGTATGAAGCGCATAAATAGCTTTATAAAAATAAAGCAACTCATTACTCCCTCCTTTCTAATTTTATATATCGCTCTATTAAAAGTCTCAAAACTTTGACAACTTTTACTATTATCCTAAATTATGAGATGCTTTCATGCAATCTAAATTCTAAACATCAAAATATTTTAAAGCTTCACACAACTTTCTTAAATGTTTAAAAGATTTTTTTTATCTCGTTTTAAGGTGTTTTAAAATAGTCGATCATACTAAAATAGAATAGAGGGGAGTAACATCGCATTGAGCCCGTTCTCAGCCTTATCATGTACTAGTCTTAGCTTTAGATTTATATATTGTTAATTTATATTTATTTCAATCCTTTATATTGAATTCTCCACTAAAATGAAGGTGGCACACATTTTACTAATCATTTTCTTTTCTTTTGCGAGATGTTATTATTATGGGTACTAACTAGAACACACTATGTGAAAACGAAGAATAATTAAGGGATGAATTTCTGGTACAAGATATTTGAAGGGTTTATCGCTCATGGATTACCATTATTGTTTGTGACTCGACATTTGAATATTTTCTGGTATTCTTTATTAATTTGACTATTCATAAATAAGGCCAGTCTGCTGTTCTTGACAATTTTATTTCCGTTTATACTTAGTTGTGTGTGTAGATTAGCCTCTTCTTCTTTTTTGGTTATATTTCAATGCCACCAGAATGATTTAATCATTAAGCTTGGAAACGACCAGGTTAGTTATATTTCAATGCGCTAACTTTCTATTAGTTGCTTATTTAAATTCCTGTTTGGGCGTTTGTTTTAGCATGCTTTTAATTTCAGTGATTCCCAACCTAGGAATGAATAAGGAATAAGATCGTTGTTCGGTTATGTGCAAAATAATAGTTTCTTGTCCCTTATTCACTTAGAATAACAATTGTTCACATGTGCTTAAATTCTTATTTATGCAGGATAGTATACAATCTTGCATGTCGAGAGAGAATAATTAGATCGGTTTCATGCTTTAATCACTTAAATCTCATATAATTCTAAATTCGTCAGGGACCAACAGTTGTGGACCTCGAAAGGTGCTTAACACCTTCCTTTCGACGTAATTTGAACTCTTACCCGATCTTTGGTTATGAGACTCGTTTTAAACATAGATATTTGCAATTAATAGTAATAAATGGTGCCCCAACGCACCTTAACTCGTTAGGTGGCGACTCTCTCTCTTTTAAATCCTAAAAGAGTTGTCACGCGTCTTGGCCCGTCTTTCGCGAGGAAAATGGGGCGCGACAGCCGGTTCAGCATGACGACGGAGATTACTTGCGACAATTGTCGCCAGTTCGTTGGGAAGAAAGTAAATGATTTTCTTGAAGGATTGAAATCCAAGAAGATAGTGTTGATTCTGTATCATCCGAGCGCAAATAGGCAAGCGAAGTCAACAAACAAAACAATCATTTAGAACTTGAGGAAAAGATTAAAATAATCAAAAGGCAAGTGGAGAAAATTTTTACCTGAGGTATTGTGGGCATACAGAATGACACCGAAATCTAGCACCGGGGAGACACCGTTCTCTTTGATTTATGGTACGGAGGCACTAATTTGGTGAAAGTAGGAGAGCCGAGCTTGACGTTCAGCCTTGCAACCGAAGAATCAAAAAACGAAGCGATGGTAGTCAAGGTTGACTTAACGGATGAACATTGTGAGTTAGCATTTCTACGGTTAGTGGCTCAAAAGCAAAGGATGGGAAGATATTCTAACAGACAGACTAATCTTAAGCACTTTCAAATAGGGGACTTGGTTCTACGAAAAGTGACCCTCAATATCAAAAATCCCAACGAAGGGAAGTTGGGCCCGAACTGATAAGGACCCTATAAAGTGCCAGGAACAACCGGCAAAGGCTCGTACCAATTGGAAGCTGAAGATGGACAAAAATTGCCGAACAATTAAAACATCAGTCACTTGAAGCGATATTATTGCTAAGGTATGTGTTCGGTTGATTATTTGAACTTTATTTATTTCAGAATTATTAACTTTTGCAGGTAAAAAGTCGGAGTCATTATGTAAAGATCGGAGAATTAGAATTACGTCTGAAAATACGGGTTCCACTCTTTTTCCCTTAGCACGGGTTTTATCCCGAAAAGGATTTTTCTGGTAATGTTTTTAGTGAGGCAACAATGTAAAATGTGTTACTAAGTGAAAAAAGATCGGACAAGAATACTGAGGACTGCCCGGTAGTGAAAGGCAAATAGTATTTCAATTCTCATACTTCGAACACAAACACTAGGGGACTACCACACCATCGGATGCTCGGATTAGATCGATCAAGTCAAGAATTCGAATTCAAAGTTTTTTGCACACATTTTTAGTTCAATATTTTTGTAAGGGTTAAAGATCGAATGGAGCTTACCCAAGTAGTGTTGATATTATGGAAAAGTCATGAAAATGCAAAAAAATCGAATAAATCTTGCCCAGTGTTCATCCGGAGCAAAGTATAAATGAGATTACATTTTGTTTAAAATTTGTCTCGAAAGTTTACCTTCGTTTTTCTTCTTTGACAGTACTTCATTGAATAAATAATAAAATCGTTAAGCTTACGAGCTCGTAAATTGTTAAGTCCTTAACTGGGGATTGTCGTTAATAAAAGCATTTGGAACAGAATGAATAATGTTCTAAAGCATGCTTCTAAGGCACCAGATCAAATGAATCTAGCATATTTTAAAGACACTTAAATTGTCTAAAAAGTTGAGAATAAATAAAATTCCAACATTCATGCCCGAAATGAATGAGAGACGTCTTATTCATAAGCATAAAATAAGAATACTTAGTCATTAAATGACCCAAAACCAGAAGGATTTGCCCGGTGTGAAGAAAACCAAAGTAAAGATTTGTATCCAAAATTGATTAAATCATTTTTAAGACCGGGAGAACTTTCACCCGGATCAAAACAAGTTAAGTGATGATTTGTTTAAGTAAAACTCTCAAATCAGAGGCAATTAACCCGGATTGGGTTAAAGATTTATTTGGTTAAGTTATTAAAAATAAGAAAGTAATAACAAATACGAAAAGATACAAGAATTATAATTGAGACAAAAGGAAGACTGGAATATATTCATTCATAAACAAGGCCGGTGAAATGGCCAGAACAAAAATGTACACGAAAAGAAGAAAATATATAAAAGGCATGTAAGCCTACAGATCAGTCTGATTCTGACTCAGAACCTTAGGTATCTTCCTCGATTCTATCACCATTCAACCGACGGAAGGCCTCATCTTCTACAGCCTTGGCTTCAGCAATCTTGGCATCCAAGTCCCAGATCACATCACAAGCCTGTTCTAAGGTGAAACTTCGGACATTTCAAGTTATATGCTCAGTTTTCAGCATTGTTCGGGCCACCTCAGCTTCAACATCGGCCAGAGCTTAGTCTCATTCGGCCAAGGCTTGTTCTACTTGAGCCGAAATTTTAGTGTTCCTCCGGGAGGTACCTCAAGCTTAGATTTCAGTTCCTCAATACGTTGAGCTTGTTGACGGATCTGATCTTTAGACATTTCCAAGTTCTGCTCAAAGTTCTACTTGATATCCACCTACTCAGAAACTCTCTCCATATCAAGTATGGTAAGCTCGGTAGTGAGGTGGTCGATCTCGACATTAAGGGGGTCTTCCTTCTGTACTTGATATTGTCGGACCTCTTCTTGCTCTTCAAGTTCTTGGGTAAGGGCCTGAACGTCTTCATAGAGCCTGTCATTCTCCTCGTCCAAGGCTTTTTTTCCTCACTGATAAGTTCGAGGTCGTTCACGGTTCGAATGTAGTCGCCTTTTACTTGCTCTAGTTCGGCCTTAACAGTGGGCAAGTCTCCGGCAAGTTGGGCATCTTTATGTTGGAGAAGTTCCTTGAGATGTCGAACTTCTCTATCTTGGGCATCTATTTGGCCCTTGAGGTCTTCATTTTCCTCGAGGCACTAGAGGAAACCTTCCCCAACTAAAAGGAATGACTGTAAAAATGTGAGTCGAGTTCAAGTTAGAATGTGTTAAAACAAAGAGACAAGGATAAAGGCAAGATAAAAGCAAAAAAGGAAAGGTTCGATGAATTTACCCTGTTAGATGCGTGCATGCCTTCGTTGAAGAGGCACTACCAAGAGACATTCTTCATCTTCTCTCTATCGGATTCCGATATAAGAGGCCTCAAATAGCTTGTGACCCCGACTGGTCGAGACAAGAAATTTGTGTCATCAGGGAAAGAGAGAGTCGTAGTCCTCATTCTCTTTGGAGCCGGGAATACTTCCACGAGCTTGGATGGGGAGGAGGCATGATTCTTCGGGGGGCGACTTGATTTTTTGAGCCTTTGAGGGATTGATAAGTGACCAAACCCGAAAGTATTGATTGGCAGAGCTGGGCTTACAGAGGTTCAGGCCTCGCCGAAGAGGCGATCAAAATCCTCTTACCCAACGTTGTCGGCCGATTGCGATAATAGAGGATGAGTTGAAGTTCTTGGCTTCTTCGCCAACGGCTCTTCATCTGTGGCTTCGTCATTATCTTCAATGATGAGGGGAGTTAGTTCGACAGCAGGTGGTGTGGTGGCAGAAGTTGGCGTGGTATCGGATGGTGGCACGACAACTTCAACAACAACATTTTCTCTTACTCCGAAAGAAACATCTTCCGTCGGAATGGTGGTGGTGACCTTTCTCACCCAAACATCTTCTGGATAGATGTCGGTGTCTTGAACCCGGAAGGGTCACCTGCTTCCGGAGCCTTTTTCCTCTTTGAAGTAGTCGAGGGTGACTTCAGAGGTTTAGATGATTTGGGTTTTGAGGTTTTTTTTTCATCGGTACTTCAGCAATACGTCGCATGAATTTAATCGGATCGAGTATTGGATTAAGGTAAGTCAGAGTGGCCAAAAAAGATTTCCTCAGGAGTACGGAACCTTTGGGCAGACATGAACAAAAAAGAAAAAGAAGATGGTGAAAGTATGAGCATAAAGAAGAATAAAACATAGAAAGGTAGTTTTGAAAGTTCGAACCATGGTTCTGTGATTTCAAGCGGTCTTTGGAAAACGTCTCCCATGTACGCTATTTATGCGTATGTAAACTTATGATCTTCTCGACCCATGCATGGAGGTTCTCGACATGGGCCAGAGTCCACCGGGTAGCTGAAAAAAGTAGTGAAAGAAAGTTTCAGAAAATTGAGGTCATTAGAAGTAATGTAAAAAAAATCAAAGAAAATAGTTTTTGAACTTACAGTTTAAGTTCTATTTTTCTGGAAAAGGCAAGAACCTCTCAGGAATAATCTCAGCAATGCGATATGCTATGAAGCGTTCCATCCAGCCTCGATCTCAATCTTCATCGAGGCTAGAAAAAATTGGGAATTTCCCTTGTGCACGCTCGTTTTTTACCAACGGTCGTGACGCACAAACGTTTTCCCTGGAATTTGATTAAAAATGATTGAGGAGTCGCCACCTAATTATTCTAAGGTGAATTAAGACACCTAAATGTTAACATAAATGCTAAAAAATGAACTCCGATTTAGATCTGCAAAACTATGACATTCTGCGTAAGGGTTCTCTATTATCCTAAAGGGAAGGGGTTAGACATTCTTTAAAATCCGCTAACTTGCGGTTATCCGATCAAACTCAGGTTAATTATTATGCTAAGGGAAAATGCATGTTTGAAATATAAGGTTAGTTTAAAGAAAGTTGTAAGTAGTAGATTAAAAGATGCATTTGTATGACATTATTTTTAAAATAAATGCAAAGTTGATTCTTAGAATAAAAACATGCATTTGTATGTCATTATTCATAAAATATATGTAAAGTTGATTTTTGGATAAAAGTATGCATTGTTTACAAAATATATGAAAAAATAATTTGTTGATAAAGTATGCATTGCAGGGCATGGCTTATAAAATGTAATGTGAAATTGAGTTTTTAATAAAAGCTTGCATAGTTTATAGAATATAGGTAATTTTGATTTTTTGACAAAAGTGTGCACTTGTATAGCATTATATATAAAATACATAGAAAGTTAATTTTTGAGATAAAACATGCATTTGTATTGTATTATTTACAAAGTACATACAAAGTTGGTTTTTGGATTAAAAAAAACATACATTTGTATTGCATTATTCACAAAATACATATAAAATTGGTTTTTGATTAAAAGTATGCATTTGTACAACATTATTCATAAAATACACATTTTTACAATTGATAGTAAAGGAGAAAAGTAAATTATTTATAATGCAAAGAAATGATTTGTATGGAAGTCATTTTTATAGCGAATCAGATAAGAACAAAAATTCATTTGTATGATTAATAATAAGAATAAAAGATGACCAAGTTGTTTTGGAAGTTTTAAACATGCATGACGGACCTAATAATAAATAAGCTAGCAACGGATTTCCAATTTTAAACTATCCGAGCTTAAAAATAAATAAACTAGCGACGGGTTTCCAATTTTAAACTACTTTATTAATCTATCCATTCCATGCCTAATTATTCTAAGTCTTCCTATGACCGCACAAAAATTGAATAATTATTACATCCCAAAAAAAAAAAAGACGGTATTAAAGAGTTGAAAGTCGCGACCAAGACGGATGGCGATGTCATCCCGCCCTATTTGTTTGGAAATTCTGAGGCCGGAGAATGCAATGAGTGTGGATGCGGGTCTTCGCTTGACAATAGTCATGATGAGTCTCATAAGACTCGTTGCTCCCGATGCATTTCATGTAAACAAAAGAAAAAGAAAGAATTAGAGTGTTTATCCCTAGTAAAAGCAGTAAAGTGATATAATAGAGATATAAAGGTAGTCAAGCAAATGCTTTCACTTATTTCCAGCATTTAACTACAAGTTCCAAGCCAAACATTCAAATTAGATAAGATTACAGTGAGACAGTGGGCTCATCAGACGGTTCTACATTCTAGTGATTTTTGTTTACTAAACAAATGAAGCTTGTGTTAGTCATTAATCAAACAGAACCTCCTAATGCACCCTAATGTCGAAGAAGGTTTTAAGAGTCGAGTTTACCACCTAACTAAGACAACTATAGGCGATTCATCCTCGTACTAGTATGAATTTTCAAGACATCTCTACAACCTGCTATAGTAATCAAATGACGAGAGTTGTGCAGCTTTCAAATAGTTACAAATACAGGTCCTAAACTAAGCCCTTTTTGAGTAGCCTATCATAACATTTTAAGACGATGGCTGATTAGGTTAAAAATCCATGATTCTCACAAGACTTGGCAAATTCAGCATGCTTTTCAAATTTATATTGTTGACAACTCCAAACACACAAAAGAAGCAAACAAAATGCATTAATGATGGTGAGCAAAGTTATCCTTATGAATCAGACATGTTAACTAAGGTTCAGAATCCACATACAGGTGAAAAAGGAAAACAAGACTCAAAATCTTATCTGGAAATAAACATGGAGCAATCCTTAAACCAATGTCACTTTTGATCAATTTTTGTTAACTTGACAGACCATTTGAAAAATCTTCTTAATACAGAGAATAGATCAAATAGCCCAGAAACTTTAAAAAATTAGAGATTTACAACCAACCCACCCCGGATCCTAAATATATCAGCAGGGGATTAACACATTAAATACACATTCAAATAAGATCAAGATTTCCAAAATAGAGTTGCAAACATTCAAAGACAGAACCAAACAGCCTACTATGATACAGATTTGCTATGTAATTAATTTCAACAAAATAAGGCTAGAGAACTAATTCACTGGAGGAATAGAATCCCCACAACAAGAGAGAGGTGGATTAGTCATATCCAGATGCCAATAGTTATCAATTTAAGCGGGAATTTCCACATTCGTTTCAGTCTCGAACTTGAAAATAAAAGGGGGTAGAGTAGAGTCTTAAACACTCGACCTAAGCATATTATTTTCATATAGGTCATGTAAAACCAGACTTCTTACAAGCATTTAAAATGCAGTCCACAAGACACACAATCATCCACATGCTTTACAAGTTCATCGATAATTCCTTTAAGCATTCTCGACCCCTACTTAATAATTTTTTACATTAAACTAAGGCAAACAGATGAGAAAAACAGTTTCACACAAACAGAAATGAAACCAACAACTAAACAATCAAATTACTACATGTATCCCTAAGAAACTGGAAGCAAAGTGAGTCGAGGGCGATTACTGACCCCGCTCGGAGAAGTTATATCAGAATTCTGATTTTTGGACACGGATTCTGCCCGACCCGGTTTGCGACCTGACCCAAAGCAAAAACATATATTTTTTTGATTGAAAAATTAGGAACTAAAAAAGGGGAGTATTTTCGGATTGGAAAATTAAGAACTAAAAGGAGTATTTTCGGGTTAAAGTTTATGAAACAAAGAGGGTATTCTAAGCAAAATTTAAGAACAAACAAACCATTTTTTTAATTTCCTTCTTGTTTTTTGATGTTTTTTCTTTGTATTTTTTGAACTGATTTCGGACCCAAAAAAAAAAGACGACTTCGACCTTCGTTTTTTATTCTTGGAATCGGCCCCCTTAAAATGAAGAACAAGGGGGTATTTATAGATGGTTTTCCCCCCAAGACGTTCACCCCATACCCCTTTTCAAATTCGAGTTTGAATTTCAAAATAAAGGGGTAAATGTACGTTTTTTTAGAAGCGGATTTTGGGGGAAGGGGTTGGTGGTGTCAGGGTTGGGTGACCGGCGGGTTTTTGGGGGTGCAGGGTATGGGGGTTGCGGCTGATTGAGGGGAAAGGGTGAGAGAAAAATGAAAAGGGTTTTTGTTTTGGTTTTGTTTGGGAGGATTCGGTTTAGGGGGAGAAGGGTTCGGTTTAGGAGAATGGGTGGATAAAAGGGTGTTGGGTCGGTTGGGCCGAAAAAGGGTTGGATGATTGGGCTGGAATGGGGGAGGGCCGGTTGGGCCTGGTTTTGGGGTGGATTGGGTAGAATGTTTTGGTGGGTTGACATTGTTTTTTTTTTGTGTGAGGGAAAATAAAATGGGTTGTGATTAAAAATTATTAAAATGTTTTTTTTAAATGCTTTGAAATATAAATTATTTAAAATAAAATAACGATGTGATAATAATAAAATATAATATTTGCGAAATGTTTAATGCTTAATAAAAATGTGATGCCATTTTGCGAAAAATAAAATAACATAGAATATTAGGGTAAAACTATGATTAGGATATTAAAAGGCAAATGGTAGTGAAAAATACAAATAATTATAATAATGATAATAAATAATGATATTGATAATAAATGATATATATATATATATATATATTAAAATTATTTTGAGGTGTCAAAAATATTTATAATTGCAGATAAATAATCGGAAAAGCGGGGACAAAATTGGGTGTCAACATCCCTCATTTGGAAAGTTGGAAAAAACCGCCATGAAAGAACTTCGGAACGTACAAACGGATCAAATGATCCAAAGTGAAATCTTTCTTGACCTCGTTGGCCAAGAACCGGAGACAAGTGACGACCCTCCAAACAGCCGGACCAATTTGTCCAAGACATAAATTGTAAGTCTTGCATATTTCGAGTATGTCATCAATTGGGGGTTGAGTTTGAAAGTGAATAGATAGGTGCAGACGTAAGAGTACTCGGATTTATGGGTAGGAATATCATCATCGCACCCGGGGATGATGAGTCTGGAGAATTTCTCCCAACTGTAATTGGTAAAGTTCAAAGGGAGTGATGGAAGTTCGGTAGTTTTTTGCCATTTTACCCCGATCTCTTTTCAAAGTGATGGTGCGTATAGAAAACTCAGTATCGAAATGGAAGGTAGATGGAAGAATATCGAATGCCCTAGACTCGATGGCAGCCTGAGCCTCAAAGGTCTCATGGTGTTGGTGGCCACAGTAGCCGATGGTGGTGAAATTGTCAGAGAAGACTGTCTTGAAGAAGCTCGGGTGATTTTAGCCATAATGAAGGAGATATGAAGACTTGAAGTTAAGAAGGTTTGAAGATTTGAAGCTAAGAAGATTTGAAGATTTGAAGCTAAGAAGATTTGAAGATTTGAAGGAATGAAGGTTTGAAGATTTGGCGATTTGAAGATTTAAATTTGAAAAGGCTAGAACAAGTGCGTAGGTTTGACAAAGAGATTTGCAGAAGTGAAAAGTGGTAGAAAAGATGGAAGGATTTATAGGGTTTTTTGTCATCATTGCGAAATGCTTTGGTGATCCAACCGAAGAGGCGGTGCAATCAGAAGTTGACACGTGTCTAAATTTGCAGAATGACAAGATGTGAGTCAGAGTTTGGAGAAAAGAAAACGTTTCGTTTCTCGCCTATTTCGGAGTCATTTGAAAAGAAGCTTGCAAGGGAAGACAACGAAGAAATCATTTCCACTTCGCATCACTTCGGTAAATTTTGATCTGGAAAGTGTGGAGACTATATGTATACGGTGAAAACCAACACGACACGCGGCTAGGTTTAGGTATGGAGTTCGAGGGAGGCGACAGAGATCCACATCGGATGAGAGTTGCATCGAGACAAGTTCGGATATCCAGACAAGATCGGGTAGTGATCGAAAGAGCCCAGTGCGAACCCATTACAGATATGACACCGGCCATTACTCCTTGTTCATTAAGGGACCATTATTTTCATTTAATTGCATTTAATTGGAGAATGATTCTCGGGCGTTAATGACATGTATTCATAGCTATAAAAGGAGCCCAACCTTCATGTTGGAAGGTCATCTCATTCTCATCATTCATACTGGAACGATTTACTTACAACAATTATAGTCATTAGTTCTCATTGTTGGCTCGGACCCGAAGCAAATCAGCTAAGGATTGGACCAATCTTACTGAATAGTTTCAATCAAGACTATGGCACTACATGCTAATCTTCTTACTTATTATTCTCATTTGCTTGCTTATTGTTAATTACTTATTACTTTATATTGCAAATCAATCCACGTATTCTTAAAATCACTTACAAATTTAATTGTACTTTTTTTGGGTAAATATGATGATTGTTATGAAGGTGTGACATTTGCTTTACTGATATACCTATTGTGCAACGGTTTATTATGTTAAAAGAGCAAGTAATTTTTCAATAAAATTGGAAGATAATGGAACTAAAGACGTATTAACTATTGAATATGTGTACTGTAATTTCCACATAGTTAATTATTTGTGATTTTAGGTCCTTAATTCTAACCTTTCTTAGCTTGCGCAACTGATCTTTCAATGTCTACACAAACTAAATTGGCAACTTATTTGAAATTTTATAGGAGTTTTCACTCTTCGCTTACGGCTTTGATAAAGATAAATAGTAAAAAAAAGATCTCGTAAAAGACGAACACTTCCATCAGGGCGAGAGGGAGAGAGAGGAGCAGGTTACTTCCTTTTTAATAAAGAATGAAATAATCTGTATCATGTACTGATTATATGATTACTCTATGAATATATCGATTTAATTTCATCGAAATTTAAAACAAGAAAAGATAGAAGAATTTAAAAAACAATAGTATTGATGGGATTACCTTTACATCCTTTTTACGTATTTATAGGAGTTCTGAAGAGAATATATCGCATCGGTGACGAACGAAAACTCTGGGCACCTTATAAGGTTTGGATAATTCTTCTCCCTTTGAGCTAGTTTTTGGGGTGTGAGTTAGATCCAATGCCTAATTTAACATGATACCAGAGCCAGGACCACACTTGATCCGATGTGGGCCCCCGGGAATAAAAGGGAGGCAAAACGCTCCCCGGATCAATTGACCGATCCCGAACCGATGGGGTGAAAATGCCCCCGGTCCATGAAAATGCACGCTCCAGACCGGACAGTGCACCCCGGATAAAAAATTTGTCTGAATCTGGGCGTGAGGGTGGTGAAGAGAATATACCACATCGATGACAGATGAGAACCCGGACTCCTTATAAGACTTGGACAATCCTCCTCCTTTTAAACTAGCTTTTGGGGGTAAGTTAGGCCCGATTAATTTGACAAATTCCTTACCAAATTACTTTTAGAAGCTTTTTGGATTATCGATTTGTATTATACTATCTTCAATAACATCTACCGAGGTAGACTCGTGACATTAGCATTTCTCCTAACATTGATAAGCTGATGAATATTTACCAGAGCCGTTCCTATACTTTTAAGGTTCGGTGCGAGAAACAAAAAACGACCATTTTTTATTCATATGAAAAATTAAAATTAACTAATTCATCAATATTAAAAAAAAAATTGATCGAAACATCAAATAAATGTATAGTAAAAATACTATTTGGGACTTGGAGCCAAATCTGATTTTGTGTTTTAAAAAAAAAAGTGTTTTGTTGCTCATTGGATTCAAACACACCTCTCAACAGGAAAAGACTTTTTGAAGGGAGCCCTCAACCACTAGGCTACAGCTCTCACTGTTGAGATTGGGGGCATTTTTAATACATATCTTAATATTTAAAACTAATAATAAAAAAATATAAAACTGGGGCGGAGGCCTCACCGGCCCGGGGGCCTATGCGGCGCCGCCTCGACCGACCAGGGACTGGTTTGATATTTACACAGTCCATGTTACATGTTCAAGATATTCAGTTTCCACTAATTATTTATCCTCATCACCCAACCTTAACAGATTGTATAAGGAAGACGATTTGTAAGGAAGACCTCCCTGCATTTTCAAGAAATGGTATATCATTCCGTAGTGTATTTGTTTCGAATTGTATTTATGGTTCTACTTTTTATCAAAGTTCTACCTTCTTTTAGCATTTGACTTTCAAGATGATATGCGGTATTCACAAATATGAAATATCTCGCAAGCATTACGTTGGCATTGAAAGTGATTGACTTCTTCTGTTCTTTTCAATTACACAGCTAAATCATCTTGGATCTGAACTAGAAATCTCGCCCGTAAAGCAAGTTATCATACCTACAATAATCCAACCGATTGACAAAGAATCAATAGATTTCTCTTTTATTTATATTCTGTCTAATTTTTTGAAGCAATAGGATGGCACTGACATTTTGAGAACGTGATTCGATTATTTCCATTTATGATCTTTATCTATCGGTGGAGCAAAGTATATATTTGTCAATAAGACTTGTTCATGGGCTTCTTTGCCGGAGATATAATAAGTTGAATATATATAGAAGTACCAGATCTCAATTGTAACTCATAAACTTGCTATTTGTACTTGCAAATTACTTTGCCAAATGTTGCAACTCCAAGAGGAAAGACTTGATACTTCGATAATCTCCTTCCGGTGCTTTATCAGAATTACAATAGCACTAATAGTTAATTAAAGGGCTGTTAGTGCTGTACAAAACTTCAAACTGAGAGAACTCTTCATATATAGTTTCGAGTTTCTTCTCTTTCAACTGTCTCTTCTATATAGACTTAACCCCTCATTTTCCATAACATATATTGATTTATGTTACATATTCCTCCTTTATTATCAGGTTATTACACGTTTTACAGGTAGATTAACATACGTTAGCTCTCAGCGATAATATTACAAAGCCGGTCGAAGGGGCGCTTAGAATTTTTATTATTAGTACTCTCTTGTTCTAGTATGCTGCAACCATCGTTGCTCCTGCTGTTACTGTTTCTTTCTCCATTTCTTCGTCGTCGTCGCCTTCTTCTGCTTCCCACATGAAGTGGGCATACGATCCCAACACAGTGCTGTTATTAGAACAAACAACTTCATTCCGATCAGTAATTTAATAAGATCAAAACGAGAGGCAGATCCAATATATAAAAATGATATAATGGTAAAAACACACTTGAATTATCACTTTTTTTCGAGTTTCACACTCTTGTTACCTTGTTCTCTTTTTTTACCTGAACTATCATCATCTATGTAACTAGTTCTCTTTTTTTACCTGAACTATCATCATCTATGTAACTGGCTGAGTATATGGTGATAGTTCACGGAAAAGGGAAAAGGAAGTTGGCCTAATCTCAAGTGTGCTTTAATACATAAAAAGTGATGGTTCAGGAATAGCCGATAGCTGGGGTGTGAAACTCGTGAAAAAATGATACTTAGTTCAAATGTGTTTTTAACATTAACTCTATAAAATTTTATCACAACGATTTTCGAATTCTAAATCCTAGATCCGTCTTTGATCTAGGAATGAGATTAGGTTTGAAAGGAAATCGAAAACGGAATTTACCAGTCGTCAGGAGAAGCGTGAACAGCTTGATCAAAGTAAGATTTGGCTCTACTCTCATCTCGCTGCGTCTCCCAAACCAATTTGCCATACAGAGAAAGCACTTCTCCGTCTCCAGGACTTGCAAGTATAGCTCTTCCATAGCATTCTTCAGCTTTCACATAGTCTCTCTCTACCTTCAATTATCATCAACATTAAGCAAATCAATCCAAAATCCTCGTATATTATATCTCAAAAAATAGTTATGTAGTAACACTTTTTCATTTTCGAGATTCAAACGGTGTGAACTTTAATCAGTGAATTAAAATGAAATATAAAAATTATAGTCCATCTTATTGTATAGTTTTTAAATATCTAAATTCTAATTATAAAATATTAAGCCGATTTAATGCAATTTGAAAATTAGTTAAATTAATAATTCATCTTATTGTATAGTTTTTAAATATCTAAATTCTAATTATAAAATATTGAGCTGATCTAATGCAATTTGAAAATTAGTTAAATTAACTCTAAAAAAATATCACGTAAATTAGAACTTAAAGGAATATACCTCATGCAAGTACTTGCCATAGTTTCTAAGAAGAAGAGAATTCATCGGATCTGAACTCAGCATTTCCTTATAATATTCTCCGATTTTCCTCGGATCTGAGTTTCCGCCGTCTTTACCACCACCGCCGCCGCCAAACTTTCTGTTTTTGTTTATTCCGCCGCCGGGAAATCCAACTTCATCGATCGGAACACCGTTTAACGGCCAATCTCCGGTGTAACTCTGTCGATCTTCCGTCAAACTCAACGATCGGAGAACCTCCAACTCATCCAGCTCAGAAGTACCGCAATCTTCCTCCGGTATAATCGCCGGTAATGACGTAGATCCAAGCTTACTCAACGTCCTAGTTACACCGGAACCTTCGATCGCCGATAGGATCACATCGGAATCCGACGAAGTCCGGCGTATATTCAAAGAAATCATCGGAGAAGAACATCCTTTTTTACCGATAGATTCACGAACCGGAACAGAGACTTTTGTTGAACCGGGAATTACTGGTGTTTGGACTGGAATTGAGCCGGAACCGGTTCGGAAAAGAACATTGTTCATACTGAAAATTAAGCACTTTATATTTATTATTTCAGTCAGGTTTGAAAAAGTTGAAGGGGAGTGACAGTGCTTATATACGTTTTGCAACGCCGTTAAGTTTGCTTAACGGCGTAGAAATGGAGAAACGTTGAGTGAGTGCCACGTGTAGAGAAGCACGTGAGAGGGTACAGCACGGAGTGAGAGGTAAATTGGAAGTTTCTACACGTGTCATGTAAAAAGCGTGAGTGTAGTGACTTGCTAGTTGACATGTAGATATAAAAGGACAAAACGTAGAGGGAGTTGGTTTTCAATTATTGTACGGGTTTTTATTTTTTTGTTTGCCCCCTGATTTAGTGCCTATGGGAAATTTTGCTGTTGGTTAATCAACTTCTTGGATTTTTGCTTTCCTAAACTATTTGTGTGTTTGATCATTCAGACGACTTTTGTACGGTTTACCAGATTGTTGCAATGATCAACAACCTAAACGATAAATTCAATATTATTTCATAAGTGAAGTTTAAATATTGCATATGCATATCTTACTCTTATTTTGTAAAGAGAAAGAGGTTGTTTTTTATATAGCTTCGGCTTAAGAAAAATAATTTAAAGTTATTTAGAAAAAATAAATTATGAAAGTGAAGAAGCATGACAAATAATAAAAAAAGTATGACATATTAATCTGAAAGAAAGGAACGGCTCAATAATGTGATAATTAAAATACAAGAAATAATAGCTAGTACGTAACAAAACATTCGAGATCAAGGAACAACTAGGATAATACCAATACTATCGGTATGAAAGAAAAAGTAGATATGGTGTTCCAAACTATCACCAAGCCTAACCCACCTGAAAGTGTAAGATGATATTAATCTCCCTTGAGGAGTCTTTCATTAATATCAATGTATATATAGAGTACAATATTCATCCCTTATACAATAAGAATCCTAAGCCTATACAAAAGAGAAATTCTAGTCTTACCATAATTATATTTACACAATATATGGAAATATTCTAATTATGGGTAGGGAATATATTGTTTCCTATATTTACATGTTTACACACCCCCTCAGTCGGAGCGGGAGGAAGCCAGACGCTGAGACTGACTCTGAAGTCAAGAAATAACTGTCTAGGAAGTCTTTTAGTAAATATTTCTGCATACTGATAGGATGATGGAACATGTAACACTCTGACATGGCCTAACGCAACTTTCTCACGAACGAAGTGTAGATCTATCTCAATATGCTTGGTTTGATGTTGGGCGGATTATGAGAAAGATACGGCGGATATGTTATCACAATACACAATAGATGCAGACGTAAAGGACAAGAAGTTCTAACAGTAAATTTCCCGAGCCAACAAATCTCGGCTACTACATTTGGTAACGCCCTCTGTACTCGGCCTCGGCCTTTGAGCGAGATAGGGTAGCCTGTCGCGGCAGACCAAGAAATCGATTATCCCCTAAGAAAACACAAAAGCGCAGGTGGAGCGTCGGCGTGTCGGGACACCCTACCCAATCTGAGAGATCTCAGATATGAAAGCAACATGCAGTGCGAGGGGGGTATAAGTGCAAACCATAATCGAGAGTGCCCTTAATGTATCGAATGATACGGCAAGAGCAGTGAAAATGAGACTCTGGGAGCGTGCGTGAATAAGCACACCTGCTGAACAACATAAGCTATGTCTGGGCTGGTGAATGTGAGATACTGAAGTGCACCTGCAAGGCTCCTATAGAGAGTAGGATCAGACACTGGAGCATCATCCATAGCACTGAGCTTAGATTTGGAAGCAACTGGAGTAGGCACTCTTTGCTGCTTTCAGCCATCTTAGCCTGTACATACAATCTCTTCGTGATACTTTACGCTGACACGAGAACATATGATTGTGGACCTGGTCGCGATATCCCCAAAAAGTAACTCAACTCTCCCGGTCATTGCAAATCGGACTTGAGCAAGGCAATAATCTCATTTTTCAATCCGTCGGAGGAAGCGTGAAGAACAATATCATCCACGTAAAGTAATAAGTAAGCGATATACTACCTCGATGAAAAATGAAAACTGATGTATCACTCTTGCTGCATACAAACCCAATCTGCAAGATATACCGGCAAAGCGATCATACCATCGCACGGGGGCTGCTTGAAGCCATATAGTGACTTACGAGACGACACACATAGTGAAGGCTGGCTGGATGGGTGAACCCTGGTGGGTGATGCATGTAGACTGTCTCTCAGATCCCCATGTAAGAATGCATTCTTCATATCGTGATGGATCAGCCTGTTTGCCCATAGCTATGATCAAAATTGTGCGGATAGTTGGGTTTGACAGCCGGTGAAAGGTCTCACCACAATCAATGCCCTCCTGCTGATTTGTGCCATTAGCCACAAGACGGGCCTTATACCTCTCAAGATCCCCATTGTCTCTGAACTTGTGACGAAATAGCCACATACAACGAATGACATTCATCCCCTCAGGTCTAGGTACTAGATCCCACGTGTGCTGTTTAGTTAAAGCATTAAATTCTTCATACATAGTCGCATTCCAATTAGGGTCTTGTTTGGCCAATTTTGGGTTCTTTGGAAGTGGAGAGATGGTTTGGGCAGACAAGTTGAAATGGACTTTGGGTTTGAAAATTCCATGCTTTGAATGAGTTTCCATTGGATGGATAGGGACAGTGGGTGGCGGAGTGGTGTCTGAGACGGGGGGTAAAGCCGGATAAGGAAAGGGTGAGGGTGAAGCCGTAGGAGGCGCCGCGACTCCTAGATCGAGAGTCGCGGCGCTAGAAGGTTGATAGGCTTCTCACGAGTTGAGTACCGCGGCTCCGACGGAGCAGGAAGGATGTGAGTTGTTCGATTATGAGGGGAGAGATGGCAGACTCGTCAAGAAATGAGTAGTCCTATTTTTGAAATTTTAAAAGATTCGAAAATGGGAATGTGGTCTCGTCGAATGTGGCGTGACGAGATATGTAGATCTGACGAGTCGACGAGTCGACAAGTCATAGCATAGATAGCCCCTATGGTTCAAGTGAATCCTAGAAAACACATGGAGTGGACTGGTGAGTAGTTTGTGAGGGCGGTGGAGCTAAGGTTGGGATAGCTGGAGACAACCAAAAATCCGTAGATGATCATAAGAGGATTCTATGGTAGAGGATTTCGGTAGGGGTCATATTGTGAAGAGTGCTAGTGGGAGAATATTTAGAGTGTATTCGACATTTTAGCGACATAGACCCGAGAAGGGTGGAGGGAGGGAAGCATGAATCAATAGGGTGTGAATCATATTGTTAATGGTGCGGATGATTCAGCTTTACCGTTTTTGTGGTGAGGTGTGAGGGCAGGAGAAGCAAAAACCATGCCATTATTGGTACAAAGCGGTGAAACATAGAGTTATTGAATTTGACCATTATCGCACGAAATGATTTTATGCCTTTTTCCAAATTGTGTTTGAATGAAGTGCGAAACTCAAGAAATTTGACAAACACTTCCGATTTAAATTTAAGAGGGTATAACCAAGCGTAGTGTGAAAAATCATCAAGCAACACAAGATAGTATTTATGACCGAGAAGGCTAGGGATATGAGATGTCCATAAATCGGCATGTATGATATCAAAATGAGCAAATGTAACACTAGTAGATGATTTAAGCGGAAGAAATATGTTTGCTAAAGAGCAAGAAAACACAATTTGGGCAAGTTTCATTACTGTGCAATGAAATTGTTGCCTCTAAGAAAATTAAAAGCGGACTCTGGATGACCAAGCATATTATGCCAGGTTGAAGAAAAATCACCACTAGGCGTGTGGGAGAGCAAGATCTGCAGCGGAGGTAGAAGTGAATGGATAGAGATCCCCGTACTATTGCATCTCGTAAGAGGTGTCCTCGTATGAAGATCATTTCTGATAAAACCAAAAGGGTCAAAATCCGCAGACAAAAAGATACAGTAAATTGGCGGATAGATATGAGGTTATTAATCATGTGTGGGGCATATAGGGTGTTTTTAGGAGAAGGGTGGATGAGGAGGTTGTGTGTATGAGGTACCATAACCACTTAAGCTGGAATCGTTGTCCACTACCAAGCTGTAACATATTGAGGATGCTTTAAACAAAATAGTTTAGGAATAGTACACCGGATCGGGTGGCGTGAGATGTGGCGCTGAGTCCATGTACCAGTATTGTCAGGCTGTTGCATGGATAGTCTTTGAACGCGACCCAACTGGGTGTCATGCGGAGGAGGGATGTTGGACGACCTTGCATGATGTGGGCTTGTTGCGGGGCTGGGGCGGGCCTAACAAACCAGGTAAGAATCTGATTGTATGGTCAGCTGATCGAATGGACTTAGCGCGCGGCTCGAACTAAGCGCCGCGGCTACATGCTAGGGCGCCCAGGCCTGTAAACTGGCCGAGGAGTCGCGCCCGGTTGTTCTGCGATCTCTGTTCTTTGTGCTCATTGGTTACGTGTGCGCTGACCGCGACCCTTGCCACGACCACGGCCTCCTCTACCGCCGCGGCCTTTTCCACCCTTACCGCCGCGGCCCTACCGTTGTTGGGAGTTGTCCGGTGGTGTCTGATCTTGGGGTTGCGTGTCGACAGCTAACACCTGCTGGGCGTGCTCATACTGCTTAGCACGACGGGTTTCTTCGAGCAACAATTGTGAGCGAGCTTTGTTAAAACTCGATAGCGGATGATCTGGTCATGAATAATGATGGCCAAAGTATCATATTCGCCCTTAGTAAGGCCAGAAATCATTTGTAGCACCATTTATCGCCGCGATGTGCGACGTGCGATGTTGGAGAGTTGATCCGCTAGAAGTTTAAGGCCTTGCATACTGAGACATTGGAGAAGTTTTCAAGACGTGTTTTGTTGAACTGTTCTTCCAAATACACGGCACGAGTGTGCTTGTTGTCATGAAAAATTTCCTCCAAACGATTCCACAAATCAGGGGTTGTGGAGTCAGATTTCATGATAGTAAGGAGCAAATCCTAAGAGATACTACCATATATCCATTGTTTGACGCCGGCGTCGAGACGATGCCAGATAGAATCATCAACCTCCGTAGGGCGCAGAATAGTGTCATCAATATGGTCAAGCACGTTATAGAGACATGCATGATTGCGAAAAAGTTCAACCCAGGGAGAATACTGGTTGTTTTCTTGATCAAGAATAATGTGAATATGGTTCTTGATATTGGAAACAGTAAGGGCGGGATGAAACGGTGGTGATGACTTTGTGGTGGGATTTGTGGAGGTAGAGGCGTCAGAAAGTGTGGAAGAATCAAGGATAGTCATTTAGAGAAGAGAAGAAAGGAAGAACAAACCCCGAAAAATAAGAAGAAAATCTGGGAGGGTCAAGGAGAGGCAGCGCCATGAAGCTCGAAGAGAAAGGTTTTTAGGGTTTTGTTTATTTGGCTCTTGATACCATGTAAGATGTTACTAATCTCCCTTGAGGAGTCTTTCATTAATATCAAGGTATATATAGAGTACAATATTCATCCCTTATACAATAGGAATCCTAAGCCTATACAAAAGAGGAATCCTAGTCTTACCATAATTATATTTACACAATATATTAAAATATTTTAATTATGGGTAGGGAATATATTGTTTTCTATATTTATATGTTTACAGAAAGGATTATATTTGACAAATTCAATTTAGCTTGCAGTGAAATAGATAGAATTTCTTCATTTTTAATAAAAATTTTGAGATTTAAACATTTGGAACGGAAATAAAATATGTTAGTGAACACTTTCCTCTTTAATGAACCCTACACAATGTAAATTTAAATTAATCAAGACTCAATACACCGAAGCCTAGTGGAAACAAGAAGAAAAGGAAAAATCAATTTAGCCACTCCCTTGTTTTCCATTTATGTGACGTATAAAAATATGTAATTTCTTCTCTTGCTGAATAATAAGGTAATATATTGTCACATAAAATAAAATAGAGTGAATGTATGTTTTCTCTTCTTTGGTCAAATTTATAAATCTAAGCTACAAATAAGGATTTTTTAATCTTAGTCCAATATTTTGCAACCAAAATGTTATTTGAACCTTTATCTAATACTCCTATAATACCAGTAACAGATATCATTTGTTCTGTGAAGATACAGTTTAATTAGAGTGGAACTAAGCCACTTCTTAACCCCGCAGGCTCCTTTCCAGTGGATTTGGATTGATATATCATGAAAATGAATGTCAATTGCACCATGCTTCAAAATTTTAAAGAATTTTGGGTCATATCACTTTGAAAAATGGTACTATATGTAACTATTAAAGTGCAGTCAAACATCTAAAGCTTGATGATATGCAGTATACATATACAAGGATTGCCTTTGATTCTGTCTAAGCAAATTGATGGCATTGATAAAAAGCAAAATAGAAATAAAAAAAGAACGAAACTAGATCATTATAGTTGTTGGAGATTAAAACTAAAACATATTCGTTATACGAAAGAACTAACTTTAATTGGAGAATTTATTTTCGCAAAGATGATGCTGACGGTTTGCACAATTTTAGGAAAAAACAATTTTCATATTTTTTTTCTTTATTCGTAATTAGCATGGTGGCGTAAGGTGTTATACTGTTATCCATAAATACTTAATTTTAACAAATCTCATATTTGAACCTTCCACTCGTCTGAACTATATTAGTCAATTAAATATACAACATATAACTTTGCACACCTCTAAAATCTACAACAACAACATACACAGTGAGATCCCACAACCAGGAGTGTAGAGTGTGTTGGAAATTTGTCTTCGACGGGAATTGCGTCCAATCATCTTTAATGGCTTAAACACTAGTGTTCCGCATGTTGAAAACTTCGGTTCTTCACACGTGCATAATCTACTAAGTAAGTAGATGACCGTAGGGCCAAGGATCGTCAAATTTCGTTGAGAAATGAAAGAGATATTGGTCCACGAAGTGAGGTGTTTGAAGCATGGAAAAAGGTGGTAAAAATCAATCCTCCCTCATCGGTGGGGGAAGAAAGATTTGTTTAGTTTATAAGTCTCAAAGTTGGCTTGGGGTTTGGTACCCCAAGGGGTATCCCATGTGTTTAAAGGAGGGATGACCTAGATGTGCTTCGGTTCGAGGATAAGTCCACACGCGCGCTGCCGCCGCCCGTCCGGTCACGAGTCGTGGGCTGATATTATCTTTTTGGATCAGAATTATTTCATATTTACAGTTTTGTCCCTGAAGTTTCAGGTAAGTCAAAATTGGGCAGAGAACTTTGCTGTTGATTTTTGGAACGTCAACCAGCCTTGATATGCACTCAATTCAGTCATTTATTTTGGCTGAATAACTCTCCCTAAAAGCCAATCCGTTGCACATCAATTCAGTAATTTATTTTGGCTGAATAACTCTCCCTAAAAGCCAATCCGTTGCACATCAATTCACCATTTATTTTGGTGAATTACTACCTCCATAATTGTCATTACTTGGACAGTAACATCAATTATGTGGGCAGTTGGTAAGTCCTCTCCTCCAACTATATAGTGGAGTCTTTGCACAATTGCTGAGACACACAGAAACATACAAACGAATCAGATTCTTCCTACTATCTTCTAGCATCATTTCATTACTCAAAATTCTTCAAGGTAGCACTTGAGTTTCCTTTGCTCAATTGTTGAGTTGTTGTTTTATCTTGGGAGACTATTGTCCAGAACGTAGAAATGATATATACGGGGCAATCTTGTCTTAAAGACAGAGTGTCATCACTCGACTCAGCATATCAAAACTGTTCCAGTTTCTTGTTCAAGTTCATTGAAATTTCAGTTTGTTGTAATTTCATTGTGTTGTAATATGCAGCAGTTACTTATTTCCGTTTCTTGCACCATTATAACCAACAGTGTGTACGCAGACATTACCTCTATCTTGGTAAGTAGAAAAACTGTTTTCGACCTCGGCTCAAGAAAAAACATAAGCACAAACAAAAGTAAGAGAAACGGTCAGATCCGGACAACTTTGATCTCTAAAATCTAATAGAACAAATTAAATAGTCATTATTCTGAGGGGTAAAAACTATATAGTATTTCGCTAGTTATATATTTCTGATTCTTTTTGGTCCGAATATATTTCTAATACTCAAAAATTAAAGGAGGTAAAAGTTTCTCCATCTTGAAATAAAAATAAAATTAATACGACCAAAGTTAAAATAATATTTCTCCATCTGTATGGGTTTGATTGACAATTCACTAACTATAATTTTGGAGCTAATTTATTTCTTGAAAAACATATTTAGAGGGATGGAGAGGGAGGGGGGGACAAAGAAGACTGATTGGACCAATAAGATAACCTAATGTGGATGGACGAATAGATAAGAAACATGATAGAATGAATAGATAATAGAACAAAAATAGAAATAGAAGATAATATAACAAAAATAGAGAAAGATAAGATAATAGAAATTGAATGAAAATGTGGACTTTAATGACAATGGGTACAGATTTTGGAATCTAAATGCATCTGATCTTGTCTTTGGTTCTACCTGAGTAATTTGATATCATTGGAGAGGGGAAAAAAGAATTAAAAAGTAGATCAATAATGATGGTTAGAGATTAACTTAAACATAATGGTATAATTTCACTTAAATTGGAGATTTTGATTTTTACCAAGATACAACTGTGCACACTTCTTTAATTGAATGGAAAAAAAAAAACAATTGTTATTCCGCGGTACAATTAATATATATAGTCAGTAATTACAGTCAAACCTCTCTATAGTAGCAGTGTTTGTCTGAAAATTTTATGGTTGCTATAGTGAGATGTTGTTATATATGTATACTGACATTTCATATTTGAATCTCATTTAGCCGCTATAAACAAAAGTATGTAAAAATATTTTTATATTTTTATGTTATAAACGAAAATAAAATACCTGTTATTTTTAAAATCTCAATTGATTTTCATATTTTATTAATTAAAAATTGAAGTGACTAATAAATCCATAACTAGTTGTACCATTTCAATAAAGAATTAAAATATAAGGAACGTATGCATTTAAAGTTAATTAAAATTTTAAATATTTCAAGTTTGACGTAAGAATTCTACAATTGTAGGTTGTTTGGCAAATTTCAATCTCTTAATAATAATATAACACTTGAATTGACGAAGATTTTTGCTCAAACTTTCAACAGAAAGGAATTCAATCTTTCCCTTGATGATTACCATAAATATTTTAAGATTTTATTTTTACATAATATATTTTTATAAAAGTGGTTGTTATAGAGATGTAATTTTACAAAGAGTGTACCTCTATAATGAAAGACACCGTTGTTATAGATAGAATGTTGTTATAGAGAAGGAAAATATAACATGAAAAATCAGTTTCGAAGAAAATCAGACCGTTATAGTGAAGTATTATTATAACGAATAACAATTATAAAGAGGTTTTACTGGATATATTTCTGATACTAAATAAGCTAGGAGGGTGCAAAGTCCATGTCTTGTCTATATTTTTAAATGAAATTAGAAATTTGAACCTAGTTTAAATAATTCCGAATATGGTTTTAAAGTGATTGAATAGACAAGATTAAGTTTGTCATCATATTGAGGGGTGATAATTCACTCTACCAAGCATAATTTTGGAGCTTGATTTGCTTGAAAATGATTTAAAGGTAGGAGAAGACGACAAAGGAGATTGTATATATATATATATATATATATATATATATATATATATATATATATATATATTATATAGTACTAATTAATAAGATATTATAATGTGGATGTACGAATAGATAAGGAAACAAGATAGAATGATACGCAAGTGAAAAAATAGAAATATAAATAAGGAAGAAGAGGACTTGTTGACACCATGGGACCAGCTTTTGAATTCTTTTAAGTGCGTTTAATCTTTCTTTGAGGTTAGAGAGGTAACTTCTATTATTAGTATATATACTTTGAGCCAGTAAGTCAGTTATTGAGATTGTTTATGAGGTTAAAATTTACCCACACCCAAATCAATAGATGTATGACATATATTTGAATATGTACCATTATTATTTAATCATAATTAATTAATATATATATTTACTTCATTAAATCACTTAACTATAATAAAGATCATTGATTTTGTGTAAATATTCGGTGTGGATAAGTATTTACCGTTTACGAGGGGTAATGTCTTAGAGTATTTATTTTCGTCCATGTTGATTCATTTAGCTGGTAAAAATCACAAATATAAATAATTAATAAGTATATATATGTTTATTAGAGCCGGGATAAACGTGTTTGTACGAAGTGTAGTAGGAACTCGAACATGAAATCTACAGATTGTTTCTCATATGTCTCAACTCTCAACTATTCGGTTATACCTAAGAAGCGAAGTCAATTACATATAAAATTTAGGAGTAAGATTCTAATATAGCAAAGATTTCAAATATTTACATCATAATACTCTAATTAGATATCATTAGTATTTGTTACCAAATGAAAGGAATTTGTAATTGGAAATTTATAAGAGCAATCAAAATTCTGGATGATTTTCTGTAGGAAGAGAATGTTAAGAGTCTCACATCGAATTTGAAATGAGAACATGAACTTTTTATATGGACTTGGACAATCCTCACCCTACAAGCTCACATCGGATATGGAATGGGAACATGAACTCATTATATGGACTTGGACAATTATCATCCTACAAGCTAGCTTTTGAGGTTGAGTTATGTCCAAGATCCATTCTTTACATGGTATCAGAGCCAGACTCATTTCAATTCTTTGTTCACCGATGTTGGGCCCTCAAATTATACCACACTCCAATTAACAACGTCTGGGCGTGCGGGGGAGTGTTAAGAGTCTCACATCGGATATGGAATGTGAACATGGACTCCTTATATGAACTTGGACAATCCTCACCCTACAAACTAGCTTTTGGGGTTGAATTAGGCCCAAAATTCATTATTTACATGGTATCAGAGTCGGACTCATTCCAATTCATTGTTCACCGATGTTGGATCTCCAAATTATATTATTCACGCTCCAGTTAACAAGGTCTGGGCGTGCGGGGAGTGTTAAGTCTCACATCGAATATGAAATGGGAACATGAACTCCTTATATGAACTTGGACAATCATCATCCTACAAGCTAGCTTTTGGGGTTGAGTTACGTTAAAGATCCATTCTTTACCGAAAATAATAATGTAAGACTACTAGTACTTGCACCCAAAATTCTTGATCGATAACTAATTAAAAGTTGAAAACCATCGCAGATTGTGTTTGAATACATGTCGAGTTACTTTTCTGAGATCGTTGTAAAGATCTTATTTTATTTTATTTTGCAATGAGAAAAGGCTTAAGTTTTTCAATATATTATTAGAAATTATGTAATTTTGTCATTTGTCACGCTTTTGGGTCTATTCATACGCTTGCCGCCAGTAGATCACCTTGTATTTCTTCTTATCATTAACGAAGTTTCAATGTGAAATCGGTTGACTCAAGTGTCCAAATTCTTAGAGAAAAAATGGCCCAAATTTACTGTTAAATATACACGTAATATACACTTACCATAAGGGGTGTATATCACGTGTATATTCCAGATTTGGTAAGCTTCAGCCTGTGATATACACGGTGATATATCACTGTTTTATGGTAGATTTTAGGTAAATATTGTAGTGTAAATATTGTATTAATTAGTATTGTACACTTACCATAATTATAGGATTCTTGTACTACTAGAATGGGTTTTGAGAGTAGAATAGGAATACGATTTTCCTATTATGAAAAATTATAAATTGTATATATACTCTTTCATTAATGAAAATAATGAATGGATTATTTCTTTCATGGTATCAGTAGTCTAGGTTTCATATTTTCCTCCCAAATTCCGTCGACCTTCCCTCAAGTTCCGAGCCTTTTTTCTCGGATTTTGTCCCTAACGGTACCTCCTTTTTTCCCATTTTCCCCAAATCCCTACATCACGTCTTGCGTTGCTATTATGGCTAAGATCACGTTTCACCCCGCTCTTGTTGTTTCTAACATCAAGAATCATATCCTTATCATTCTTGAAATAGAAAACGTCCAATACGCGACGTAGGCCGGACTGTTCAAAGTTCACGCACGCTCGCATCAAGTCCTCCATCACATTATCCCCACTGCTCCTGCGGATACCGAGGTGCCCAAACCCGAGGATGATCCTAAGTTATGGACAACCCTTGATGCTACCATTCTTCAGTGGATTTACTCCACTATTTCTACCGACCTGTTGCAAACGATTATCGAACCCGACACTACGGCGATGGATGCTTGGAATAGAGTGCGTGATATATTCCAAGATAATCAAAATTCTCGTGTTGTTAGCCTTGAGAAGAATTCTCCCATGTTAATATGGAAGATTTCCCCAATATTTCAATATACTGCAAAAGGTTGAAAGAATTGGCGGATCAACTCCGCAACGTTGATGCGCCCATTACCAACAACTGTCTTGTTCTTCAGATGGTTGCAGGCCTCTCTAAGGCCTATAGTGGCGTCGGTACGCTTCTTCGTCAGAGCAGTCCTCTTTCACAATTTTATCAGGCCCGTTCCATGCTCACGCTCGAAGAAGTCGGATTAGGTAAGAAAGCGGCCATTGGGGCCCCGCCTGTCGTCATGATGACCGAGTCCAATTTCTCTCCCTCTGGTTCCAACAATTCAGGCCAAAACCACAACAACGGTGGCAGCAAAAAAGGTCAGAATCGCAAAAATAATGGTAAAAATCATGACGGAAACCGAGGTGGAAATAACGGGGGTGCCAATAGGCCTTGGGGAAGTGGGCCGCAAGCCAGCTGGCCACAGCCCTGGGCCCATGGGCGTAGAACTAGGCCAGTTGGCCTATTACCCGCCACCTGCTCCGTATCCGATATGCGCCCAATTTTAGAATTCCAGCATGCCCTGTCCGTCAAGCAACTGGAACCCGAGAGCTATAGCTGGGCCGGGGCAGCAAACCGGCGTGCTTCGATCTCCGCCCCACCATGCCGTAGACCCACCCCTATCGACATTGAAGCCGCGATACACACACTTTGATTAAATCCTCCGGACACAAATTGGTACATGGACACTAGAGCCACTACTCACATAACGTCCGACCAAGGTACTCTCTCGTCTTATTCCAATTTGAGCAGTAATCGTGGTATAATTGTTGGTAATGGCAATTCAATTCCGATAGCGAAAAATCTCACATTTTTTCCACTTTCTTAAATTTTAGAGCATTTATCTGAACCCAATTCGAACGGAAAATAAAAAATATTCAATGTGATAATGACAAAGAATACGATAATGTGGTGTTTCGGGAATTTTGTGCTAATAATGGAATCAATTTTTATTTTTCTTGTCCTCATACGTTCTCACAAAATGGGAAACCCGAACGCAAAATTCGTACCATAAATAACATTATCCGAACTTTATTGGTTCATGCTTCCGTACCCCCTTCTTTTTGGCATCATGCTCTACAAATGGCTACATATTTTCTTAACATTCTTCCTACCAAAGGTTTAGCATATTCGTCCCCCCTTCCAATCTTATATAATAAGACTTCTTCGTATTCACATCTTAGGGTTTTTGGGTGCTTATGTTATCCGTTGTTTCCGTCCACCACAATTAACAAACTGCAGGCCCGTTCTACCCTTTGTGTATTATTGGATTATCCGTCTAATCATCGTTGGTACAAATGTTTTGATTTATCCTCTAATAAAATCATCATTAGTCGTCATGTTATTTTTTATGAAACCCAATTTCCCTTTGCTAACGTGAGTAGTCCCGTGCCTAGTTTGTATAAATTTTTGGACGACATTGTCTCTCCGTATATTATCCGTCATTTTTCAGACCTATCCCCCACCTAAAATCCGCCAACAGGCCCACTGCCCCCTGGACCTACAGGTCCGTCTCACCCCTCTGTTTCCAGTCCCGTACTTGGGCCAGCTTCTACTCCAGTTTCCATAATTGGGCCAATTGCCCAGCCCAATACGAAAATTAGGCCAGTCTCGGCTTCAATCACTGCTACAGTTTCAAGTTCTAGGCCAGCAGGCCCACTGCCTGATGTCAAGTCCGTCACTTGTCCCAAAATTTCCCAAAATCCACCCAATTCTCCCTCGAGTCATAGACCAGTCACTCGTAGTCAACGGGGTATTGTTAAACCAAAAAGACATTTTAATCTAAATTTTAATGTTCTTAAATCACCCCTGCCCCGTAATCCTGTGTCTACTTTAAATGGCCCGAATTGGAAAATTATTATGACCGACGAATATAATGCTCTTATTGATAATAAGACGTGGGAGTTGGTGCCCCATCCATCTGGTGTTAATATTATTCGGTCTATGTGGATTTTTGCTCATAAAGACAATTCTGACGGTTCTTTTGCGAGGCATAAGGCTCGTCTTTTAAGTGATGGTAAGACTCAGCAGGTTGGTGTGAATTGTGGTGAGACATTTAGTTCGGTGGTCAAACCGGCTACCATTCTCAATGTGCTCAGCTTGGCTCTTTCGAAAGCATGGCCCATTCATCAGTTAGATGTGAAGAATGCTTTCTTACATGGTGATCTTAAGGAGACAGTCTATATGCATCAGCCCTTGGGTTTAGGGATCCCAAATATCATCATCATATTTGTTTATTGAAGAAGTCCTTGTATGGGCTTAAGCAGTCCCCACGGGCTTGGTATAAGAGGTTTGCAGACTATGTTTCGACTATTAGGTTTTCTCACAGCAGGTCTGATAATTCATTGTTCATATATCGTCGTGGTTCTTTCATGGCTTATATACTATTATATGTGGATGATATTATCTTGACTGCCTCCTCTGATGTATTATGTCAGTCTATCATGACAATGCTCAGTTCTGAATTTACTATGAAAGACTTGGGGCCTTTGAGTTACTTTTTGGGGATTGATGTCTCTCGTCATGCAGGTGGGTTGTTTCTATCCCAACGAAAGTATACAACTGAGATCATTGAGCGAGCTGGTATGTACTCATGCAAGTCTAATTCCACTCCAGATGATACTAAACCCAAGTTGGGTGCTGAGGCTGGCACACCTTACGAGGATCCGACCCGCTATGGCAGTCTTGCAGGGGCCCTTCAGTATGTTACTTTCACGAGACCCGATATTACGTATGTCGTACAACAGGTGTGTTTGTTTTTGCATGATCCTAGTGTTGAGCACATGAATGCGCTCAAACGCATTCTTCGGTACATCTAGGAGACACTTGACTTTGGCTTACATTTATATCCTTCATCGACGTCTACACTTGTCTCGTATACAGATGCTGATTGGGGTGGCTGTCCAGACACCAGACAGTCTACGTCTGGCTATTGTATATTTCTTGTTAATGATCTCAGATGTATACTTTGTCCCACTCCAGCGCAGAGGCCGAGTATCGAGGGTTAGCCAATGTGGTCTTTGAATTATGTTGGTTACGTAATCTTCTTTTAGAGTTTCATTGTCCTATTCAGAAAGCTACCTTGGTTTATTGTGATAATGTTAGTGCCATCTATCTTTCTGGTAATCCGGTTCATCACCAGCGCACTAAACATATCGAGATGGATATCCACTTTGTTCGCGAAAAGGTAGTTCGTGGACAAGTACGTGTTTGTCATGTCCCTTCCAGATATCAAATTGCAGACATCTTTACCAAAGGGTTCCCTCAGTCCTGTTTGAAGATTTTAGGGACAGTCTCAGCGTACGAAGACCGCCCGCTATGACTGCGGAGGTGTGTTAAACATACACGTAATATACACTTACCATAAGGGGTGTATATTCCAGATTTGGTAAGCTTCAGCCCGTGATATACACACCGTTTTATGGTAGAGTTTAGGTAAATATTGTAGTGTAAATATTCTATTAATTAGTATTGTACGCTTACCATAATTATAGGATTCTTGTACTACTAGAATAGGATTTTAGGAGTAGAATAGGAATATAATTTTTCTATTATGAAAAATTGTAAATTATATATATATTCTTTCATTAATGAAAATAATGAATGAATTATTCTTTCATTAATGAAAATAATGAATGAATTATTCTTTCATTAATGAAAATAATGAATGAATTATTCTTTCATTTACCTATCCACTTCTAATTACAGTTTAAAATCACCCTCAGGTTGAATTTCGTTAGTAGTCAAGGGCAAAACAAAACTGTTTCTTAATGTCGAAAATATTGTTAGACGAAACGTTTAATGAAAGTGTTAAATTATTCAATTTCAAATAAAACTGACCAAATTTAACCCTTTTATATTCTACAAAATTGACTAGATATAACTTACAACTTTCCTACTATTTGAAAATAAAAATTGGAAATAGTTGAACATGAAAAAGCAAAATTAGCGGCAGAAATGAAGTAAGCTGTCCCTTCTGGAGATGGTAACTTAATGTCGCCCATTCTTTTGTGTATCATTCTTCGTATCTATTCTTCTTGGTTTTAAGTGAACATCTTGAATTATGGACCACTTTAAAACCACCATGTTACTTCCTATTGCAAATATTGGTACCATGTGCTTTCACGTGCCTTCAATTTTCCATCAGGTTTTCCAAGTTACAACCTCCTCTAAATGCCTGGTTTTGTAATCATTTTTCCTTTCTTGAATTTTTTTTTCCAAGTAGCAAAGTATAGTTGAGGTTTGGGCATCAAAGGATGTGACCTAATGCTTAATGTTAATGAAGTTGTAGGAAGATTAATTCCTTTTCTCTTTTCATTCCAACGATAGCAAATATATATAATATTACAATGTAGTATTAATTTAAGTTATCTAAAATATAAGATGCTAATCATACTAACTAATTGATAACAAATTGATTTACACTACTAATTACAAGATTACAATATTCTTAATTAGTTGTGATTGGAGATAATTATAGGATTGCCCCATAATTATTCTTACAGTCCCCCGCAGTCTTAGCGGGAGGTTCTCGTATGCTGAGATTGTCCCTGAAATCATCAAAAAGTAAGCGCAGAAGACCTTTTGTGAATATGTCTGCAATCTGATAACGGGATGGTACATGGAGAACACGGACTTGTCCACGGACAATATTTTCTCGGACGAATAAGATATCCATTTCGATATGTTTTGTGCGTTGATGCTGAACAGGATTACCTGATAAGTATATCGCACTCACATTATCACAATAAACAACAGTTGTCTTCTCAATCGGACAATGGAGCTCTAAGAGAAGATTACGGAGCCAACACGATTCAGCGACCACATTGGCCACCCCCTGTATTCTGCCTCAGCGCTCGACCGAGACAAAGTTGGTTGGCGTTTGGATGACCATGAAATCAGATTATCTCCCAAAAATACACAATAACCCAAGGTGGAACGTCGTATGTCCATGCAGCCACCCCAATATGCATCTGTATAAGATGAAAGAGTCGAGATGGAGGATTTATACAAATACAGTCCAAAATGAATAGTACCATTGATGTACCGCAGAATTCTTTTGAGAGCCCCCATATATTTCTCTCTAGGATCATGCATATGTACACACATGCTGAACAACATAGGAGATATCAGGCCTCGTGAAAGCGAGGTACTTCAAGGCCCCTGCGAGACTGCGGTAGTGTAGGATCACTGTACGAAGTCCCTGCAGTGGTACTCAATTTGGCTTTTGTATCCATGAGAGTGGATGATGGCTTGTAGGAGGACATACTAGCCTTTTCAAGGATCTCCTGAACGTATTTCTTTTGACTTAGAAACAGACCACCTGCATGTTGATTGATAGCAATACCCAAAATATAATTTAAAGGACTCAAATCCTTCATCGCAAATTTTGTTACGAGAAGGGACATAATAGACCGGCGAAGTGTGGTAGATGATGCAGTGAGAATGATGTCATCTACATATAGGAGGATATATGCCATGTCACTTCCCTTCTTATAAATGAATAATAATTGGTCAGATTTGCTGTGTGAAAAAAAAAGTGGATACAAAACCTGCAAACCTGTTATACCATGCCCGTGGAGCCTGTTTCAAGTCATATAGGGATTTTTCTGCAGGCAAACATAATCTGGATGTATAGAGTCTCAAAAATCCAAAGACTGGTGCATGTAAACTGTCTTCTGTAGATGGCCATGCAAACAAGCATTTTTGACATCTAACTGATGAATGGTCCAGGATTTTGACAATGTCAGGCTAAGAACAGTCCTGATAGTTGTTGGCTTAACCACCGGACTAAAAGTTTCACCACAATCTACTCCAACCTACTGAGACATGCCATCACCAACAAGACGAGCTTTGTATCTCGCAAAGGAGCCATCAGAATTATTTTTATGGCAGAAAACCCACATAGACCTAATAATATTCACATTAGATGGACGGGGCACTAATTCTCACGTCTTATTATCAATAAGAGCATTAATTTTATCTAACATGAAAGCTTTTCAATTCGGGTCTGATAAGGCTACTTTGAGATTTTTTGGTATAGGTGATGGTTGAACTGAAGATAGTAAGTTAAACTGACAGTTGGGCCAAAAACTCCCGTGCATGGCACGAGTTTTAATGGTCCGAGGTTGTACTGTCATCGGTTGGGTAGTAGGGATCTCGATATGGCAGTGGGTGGAGTGTAGGTATTATGGCCAAGTTCAAAGGTGTGTGGGAGTTGGTTACCGATTGGTTATTGGGCCGGGGTAACGGGCTGTCTTGGTTTATGGGTGAGTGAGCAGTAGGCTCCCCCGTATAGGCCTGGTTGTCACGGGAATTCAACTGGGCCGAGACCACTGGTCCAGTCCCGTATAGTGGTGGGGCCGGGTTAATTTGGTTATTCGATTGTGTCAGGCCAACTGGTGGTTGAGTATTGAGATGGTCGTGTAAAATGGGATGTATTCCATTGTCGTAAAAATCATATGAAGGTGAGGATGCCACATGAGACTTAGCAAACGGGAATTTAGACTCATCAAAAACTACGTGACGAGAAATAATAATTTTCCCAATCGCCATATCATATCATTTATATCCCCTATGATTTAGTGGGTATCCCAAAAAATACAAGGAGTTGATCTGGCCTGCAACTTGTTAATGAAAGTAGATGGAAACAAAAGATAACATAAACACCCAAACACCCGCAATTATGTAAAAGATGGAAACCGATGATACAACATTTGGGAAGGGGACACATTGGAGAGCACTTTAATAGGAAGATTATTTAAAAGGTATGTTGCCATTTGAAGTGCATAGTGCCAAAAATGTGGTGGTGTGGAAGAATGCACAAGGATGGTGCGAATCATATTATTAATGGTTCGAATTTTTCTTTCGGCTTTCTCATTTTGTGATAATGTATGTGGACATGAAACACGCAAAAACATCCCATTTTGGTGACAAAAATCTTTAAATTGGGTATTTATGAATTTTCCCCATTGTCACATTGAAAATATTTAATGGATTTGTCAAATTGAGTTTTGATAAAAAAACACTAAATTATTTTTAAATGGTGGAGGTTTGTGATTTATGTCCTAAGGGAAAAGTCCACAAAAAATTCGAATAATCGTCTAGAATTAGCATATAATACTTATGACATGCAGAACTCAAAATAGGAGATATCCACAAATCACAATGTAAATTATCAAATGGCATAAAAGTATTAGAAGTAGAGGACGCAAAAGAAAGCTTAACATGTTTACTAAACACACAAGATTGGCAAACAGGAGAGTCCAAAATTCGGTTACAAGAAAACAAATTATTCTTCCTAAGATTATTAAAAATCGGTGCTCTTGGGTGTCCCAACCGATTGTGCCATACAATAGGATAAATGGCAGCAAAGGTAGATGATTTGGTTAAGCATTTGTTGGAAATATAGGTGATGGGATATAAGTCCCCCGTGCTATTACATCTCATGAGTGACATCCCCGTCTGAAAATCCTTCACAGAAAAGCCAAACGGATCAAAATTCACAGAAACATTGTTGTCAATTGTAAAACGTCTAACATATATCAAATTCTTAATTAATTTTGGTGCATGTAGGATGTTTTTCAAGTATAATGGTGGGTGTGGAAAGGGTAGTGTTACATGACCAATAACATGAATTGGAATTTCCTGACCACTGCAAGCAATAATATTTTTATTATTGCTCATATTGAAATAAGATGAGAGATTACCTTGAGATGCCATCATATGTGAGTAGCCCATGTGTCCATATATCATGACTCGTCTGAAAAACTTAGATTCATGTTGTTCATGGCTTGTTCGATATCAATGGGTGCATAGCCTACAGAAGATGGTGTCTAGGCCACAAATGCATGTTGTGGACGAGACCCTAGAATTCCGGGTTGGCGAGTTGAAGGTGGAAGCCTGGCCCACGAAGAAGTTGGATATGGACATGGAGGGGCAGCTCATTGTAGGGCCCAGGCCCACAGTGGGTATTGCCCCCACTGATTACCGCCACTGCCTAGACTGCCCACTGCCGTCGGCGGGTTGGCCACCGCCACATCCTCGTCCCTTTCCACCATTATTTCTCCCTTTGTTATGGTTACGGTTTGAACCCCATTTTTGCCATTATTTTGACGATTACTATTGCCCCCTCCCCCCCCGAACCAAAATTTTGGGGCTCCAAATCAGAGGAAAATGTGTTGGTGGAGACGAGTGCAGTTTTGGCGGTGGCGGCTCCAGAAGATGCATGTTTAGCTTTCTGTGTTTCCTCGAAAATTAATCTCGAACGGGCCTCATAGAAAGGAGGCAATGAATTACTTTGCTGAATGAACGTAGCAACCCCATCATATTGTTCATTCAATCCGGCTATCAACTGAAGGACCAACCTTTGATTTGTCACGGGCGAACCAACGTTGGATAGTTGGTCCGCAAGCATCTTCAATTCCTTAAAATAAGCGGAGATATTGGAAAAATCATCCAATTTAACATTAGTAAATTGGTGTTCAATATAAACGGCTCTAGAACGTTTCTTATCCTAAAATATATTTTGTAGACGTTCCCACGCATGTTGAGCCGTAGAATTCGGCTCCAAAATGGTATGTAAAAGGTCGTTGGATATAGTGCCATAAATTCATTGAAGGACAATAGCATCCAACCGGGACCATAGCTTTTTTTCGCCAACATGGCGTCTGATGACGACTCGGAAGGTATGATATGGTCGATCACCTCATAGGCGCGACAATAAATTTTGAATAATTCTTCACAAGAGGTATATTTCCCTTTCTCCATTTCAAGTGTTACGGAGATAAAGGTTTTGACGTTATTAACGGCAAGAGCGGGATGAAAAGTTTATTTTTCGGTCATAGGTTCCACTAGAAATCAAAACTTAGAGAAGAAAAGAAGTATAGGTTGATGTTTTGGAAGTGAAAACCCCTTAGGGTTTCAGATAGGAGCAAGCCGAGTAGGTGGGGAGTGGTGTTTGTTTTCGGCTAGGGTTTGCTAGGTAGTTTAGGGTTTTAGAAGAAGTGACCGAAATTTTTAGGAGAAAGAAAGGAGAGAAATTGGTGGGAGAGATTAGAATTAGGGCAAAAGATCTTTGAGTCTTGATACCATGTAGGAAGATCAATTCCTTGAGTCTTTTCATTCCAATGATAGCAAATATATATAATATTACAATGTAGTACTAATCTAAGTTACCTAAAATATAATATACTAATCATCCTAACTAACTGATAATAAATTGATTTACACTACTAATTACAAGATTACAATATTCTTAATTAGTTGTAATTGGAGATAATTATAGAATTGCCCCATAATTATTTTTACAGAAGTAGGATGAAAATTGTGAGATTTTAAGTTTAAATTTCAGTAACAACAAAACAAAATGATAGATAATTTCTTTTCGTATGTCCAAATTTCAATAGGTAAAGTTACTAATAGTGCCTTGAAAACCAGCAAATATCAAGTGAAATGGTTAAGGTACCTGCAAATTGGTTAGGACGTTTAGAGTTTGGACTTTGGACTAGAAAAAAGGGTTTTATTTCGATTTTATTTTGTGTTACTATTATTATTTATTTTGTATGAGTATTTAGATATATTTTTGGGATAATCATTTTCATAAGTGAGGCCATTGCTTTCCGAGTGAAAAAAAAAGAATTTGATTATTGTGCTATATATTTTATTTTTAACTGTTTTCCGAAAAGTGAAACAATCGCGGTTGTTTTAGAAAAAAACATAATACATATATAGACACTTAAACATGGCCTCTACCGGCAACTAATTAAATACTAACTTTGAGAATATACATCTAGACATCACAATCCGTCCTTACTGTATCAGTTGAACACTCCAACACTCCAACTTACAAAATTATCATCTAGACACCTCTAAAAGTGAGAACGCGAGCGTTGAGGCTTTTATCGAAATAAAGAGAGGAGCGGAAAGTCACTTGACTCATTGAAGATGGGCGTTCAGTCACGTGACTGGTTGGAAAGAGGCATGTATCTTTTTTATGTAAAGAAAGAGGGCTACTTCACGAGCTGCTATTAATAATCGAAAGAGATGAAAGGACATCAGATAGTCTCATTCAAACAAAGAAAGATAAGTAATGGATTTTATTCAAGATTAAGATAACATAGGCGAAAGGGCTTCAGTGACAGCTAGATAATCAAAGATCAAGCAAGTGGATGCAATCAAAGAGCATCACCACTTTCTTCATCCTAGGCTTTTTTGATATTAACAAACTATATTGAACCACATATCTATTCATTTTTTGATGTTGTCCCGACACAAATGAGCATCAATTAGGCCTTCATTCATGATACTTTGCTAGAATTTGCAGTGCTTCAGTAGGCCCTAGGCATTGATGTGAGGTTCAAATTTTCACCACTACAACATACTATTCATAAACATTATACTGCCATAATATAATAAGGCAAGAAAGTGGCAAATTTCCAAAAAAGTCAAATGGATTGCCCCCGAGTAGATTGTCCATGTGCAAGAGTAGATAATAAGATATTCAAAAGAGATTTCATGTCACGAGGTAGGAATAAGGTATGCCTACATTCTACCACCTCTCGAACCCTACTTGTTGAATTACACTGAATCTGGATATGTTGTTGTTGGTAATGCTTTGCTTTGACTTGAATTAATCTTCACCTTTAAGGTCCATCTTTTAGCAAAATAGCTTCAAATAAGTGTTACTCCTTTAACACTAAACTTGATCCTCGTTGAGCTAAAGTTGAGTAAAGAAATTTCAAAATTGCTAAACAAATTAACAGTGATCATGTAAAGTTAATGTTACAACAAATTAAAGAGAATGTTTTTATTAACAACAACATATCTAGTAAAATCCCACAACGTGGGGTCTAGGGAGGATAGAGTGTACGCAAACCTTACATCTACCTTGGTAAGTAGAGAGACTATTTCTAAAAGACCCTCGGCTCAAGAAAAAACATAAGCACAAGCAAAAGCAAGAGAAATGGTCAGACCCGGATAAGAAATTTCAAGCAGTATGAAAATGAGAGTAACAAAAGTGAATAAGTCAGGATAAAACATTCTGAAAAAAGAAGCAGTAACTAACACATGTAAATAAGATACACAAAGTACACGAAAGAACATACATCAGTATAAACCAAAGGACATTGAACTATAAAATAATATTGCGCCTACTAGTATGATAGGCTAAGCAGGGCTACAATAATAACACTACAACTATCAGTATATAAACATAAGTAGGACTACGCTCAACTACCTACTACCTTTCTACCCTAATTTGTGTCCTCCACAACCCCCTATCTAAGGTCATATCCTCAGTAAGTTGCACTTGCGCCATATCCCGTCTAATCACCTCCCTCTAATACTTCTTCGGCCTACCTCTACCCCTCCTGAACCCATCCATAGCCAACCTCACACACCTCCGCACTGAGACATTTGTGCCTCTCCTCTACACATGTCTGAACCATCTCAACCTCGCTTCCCGCATCTTATCATCCACCAAGGACACTCACACTCTGTCCCGTATAATATCATTTCTAATCTTATCCCTCCTTGTATGCCCATGCATCCATCTCACCATCCTCATCTCCGCAACTTTTATCTTTTAGATGTGCAAAGTCTTGACTGGCCAACACTCCGCCCCACATAACATAGTCGATCTAATCACCACCCTATAGAACTTGCCTTTAAGTTTTGGTGGCACTTTTTTATTGCATAAGACTCCAGATGCGAGCCTCTATTTCATCCACCCTGCACCAATACGATGTGTGACATCATCATCAATCTCTCTATTCCCTTGTCTAATAAACCCGAGATACTTGAAATTTTCTTTCTTTAGAATGACCTGCATACCAAGACTCACTGCCACGCCTGTCTCATGGTCGCTCTCGTTACTGAACTTGCACTCCAAGTATTCTGTCTTTGTCCTACTCAGCCTGAACCCTTTAGACTTTAGAGTTTGTCTCCAAACCTCCAGTTTAGCATTCACTCCACTACGAGTCTCATCAATCAGGACTATATCATCTGTGAATAACATACACCATGGCACATTCCCTTGAATTTATCGCGTCAGCCCATCCATCACCAAGGCAAATAAGAATGGACTAACAGTTGATTCCTGGTGCAACCCCATCATCACTAAAAAGTGTTCCGAGTCACATCCTACTGTTTGTACCCTGGTCTTGGATCTATCATACATATCCTTGACCGCCCTAGTGTACGCAACAGGTACACCTCTAACCTCCAAACATCTCCATAGAACCTCTCTATGGACTTTGTCGTATGCCTTCTCGAGGTTCATAAAAACCATATGTAAGTCCTTCTTCCTCTCCCTATACTGCTCCACCAACCTCGTAAAAAGATGAATGGCTTCTGTAGTCGAATGACCCGACATGAATCTAAACTAGTTCTAAAAAATAGACACGCCTCCTCTCACCCTCATCTCCACGACCATTTCCCAAACTTTCATAGTGTGGCTTAGCAGCTTGATACCCCTATAGTTGTTGAAACTCTAGATGTCACATTTGTTCTTGTACAAAGGAATCATTGTAATCCACCTCCATTCTTCGGGAATTCTTGCAGTCTTAAAAATGATATTAAACAACTCAGTCAGCCACTCCAAACCTGCCCTACTTGCGCTCTTCCAAAATTCAACTAAGATCTCATCAGGCCCGGTCGCTCGTCCCCTGCGCATCCTGCGAACATCACCCTTAACCTCCTCAATCTTAATACTTCTACAATATCCAAAACCCAGGTACCTTATGGATTGCTCCAAATCTCCCAGTATAATGTCTTTGTCTCCTTCATCGTTCAAGCGTTTATAAAAGTAAGACTGACATCTCCGTCTAATAACCGCGTCCTCCACCAGTACTTTGTCATCCTCGTCTTTGATGCACCTCACGTGATCCAAGTTAGGGGTCCTCCTCTCACTCGCCTTGGCTAGTCTGTACAACTTATTATCCCTACTTTTTCCCTCTAATTCCACATACAGGCGTTCAAAAGCCGTCATTTTCGCCGTCGTAAAAGCTACTTTTGCCTCCTTCCTCGCCATCTTATATAATTCCCTATTCGTTCACTTCTCTACCTCATCCTTACTTTCTACCAATTTCGCATACGCCACTTTCTTTGCTTCCCCCTTCTCTTGAACTTTACCATTCCACCACCAGTCCTCTCGATGCCCACCACGGCTACCTCGCGAGTCCCCTAGCAATTCTCTAGCTACCTCCCGAATGCAACTGGTCGTCCTATCCCATATACTAATTGCATCCCCACTACTCTCCCAAGCCTCCTTGGCCATCAACCTCTCCCCCATCTCATATACACTAGCCATGGTCAAACTCCCCTATTTGATTCTTAGCCTGTCACCCACAACCCTCTTCTTCTTCTCCATCTTGATCTCCAAATCCATCACCAAAAGCTTATGTCGGGTTGTAAGATACTTACGCGGAATAATCTTATAATTTTTACAAAGACCGTTATCAACCTTCCTAAGGAGCAAAAAGTGTATCTGAGTCTTAGCCACGAACTACAAAAAGTCACCATCCCAAAAAGCTTTAGAGAACTACAAAAGTGAGATGTCTCTCCCGTTCCTATCCCCGAGGCCAAAGCCTCCATGTATGTCATTATAACCCCCCAGAAGTGACCTGATATGTCCATTGAATACCTTCCACCACCTCATCCATATCCTCCCAAAAGCTTTTCTTCTCCTCCTCGTCCAAGACCGCCTGCGGCGCGTAAGCGCTAATAATGTTCATAGTGAACCATCCAACTACCAACTTAATCGCCATTATCCTGTCACAACCCTTCCTAACCTCTACCACCTGATCTCTTAGCTCGTTATCTACTAAAATGCCTACCCCATTCCTATACATCGACCTACCCGAGAACCATAACTTTTACTCATCCACATCATTAGCCTTAGGTCCTACCCATTTGGTCTCCTGGATATAGGTTATATTAATCCTCCTCTTCTTAAGAATCTTAACTAGCTCTAATGACTTCCCCGTTAAAGTCCTAACATTCCAGACCATATTGTCAGCCTAGCATCTCCCTTATCCCACTTACACCTCTAACCCTCGCCCCCGTCTCCGACCGAGAATATGACCCTAGTCTACCATCATTCACCAAAGCCACTATAGCAAATACTTGTCAAATGTTAACACTAACACACACGGAAACCAATACTAAAACAAAAGTTAGCAAGAATCTAGAGGTAAGTCATGCTACTACAGACCAGAATGATAAAACAAAGGACAAGAATGTAATGTCAAGATTCAACAAAGCGTAACAGACAAATTTAACAACAAATATGAACGACAGAAAATCAATAAGGGCAACCGGAGGTACCAACTCCAGGTGGATAGAACTTGTTCCCTGAAGAAGAACTTCACCGTCGGAGACTAATGTTCATCGCCAGAAGTCGGAAACTACTGTTCACCACCGGAATCTGCCAGAAAATATGGGTACATGTGCAGACTTGACTGATAGAGGGGTTTTCGGTGGCAGAGTAGAGGAGAAAAGAAATGAAAGGAAGAGAAAGAAAAAAGAAAAAAGAAGAGAGGATGGGGAAGAGACAGGTCTGGCCGGAAATAGGTTGCCGGCAAAGTGTACCCGTTCGAAGCAGTTTTGTCCGCCGGAGAAAGAAAAGTGGGGGAGAGAGAAAGTTTGATACTTGATCACCGATCGCCAGTGAAAACTTATCGGAGAGACATGGCGTGCGGTGAGGGAGGGTAAGCTTTGGGGGGTAGCTTTCTTACCGTTGGGGAGAAGATGGGAGATAGATGAGCACAGTGGTTGAAAATAATATTAAACAAATGCTAAATTGTGAAGAACAATGATAGTAGTTTCAGTCGGGGGCCTTGAAGCTCAACAAATTAGTAGTCAACGATCTGAAACATAAATTATTTTTGTTGGATGCAAATATCGCAAACAAAATCTTGGAGCTACTAGCTCAACTGCTAAGAAAACGGCTTGAATAAATTTGGCAACTTTCCTTTCCCACTGAGCAAATGTCAACTTACAGATCTGGCAGGAATAAATATATTATGAAACAAAATCGACAGTCAAACAAAAATAAATTAACAACAAGAAAGATGACCATAGAGATAGAACCCGAAAAACCAGAGAGAGAGATAGAGCCCATATGCGTGTCGTGACAAATCTGGTCTCGACGGTCGTGTTCTGGCAGTTGATGCTTTGGATACATATTTGTTGGTACCTGCAAAAGCAAAGCAAAGGAAAATAAAAAGGGAAAAAGAAAGTGATATAGGGAGAAGGGTAACCTGAGGACTGCCGGAGAACCGCCAAAATAAGTTGTCGGCGATGCAGTGGCGACCGTTGTAGTGGCTGCTGGTGAGAAGCAATGGGCAATAGTAGATATCCCAGTTTCTGATTTGAAGCCTTGCCTTCGCCGGAAATAGTTCGGCCAGACGAAACCGTCGGAGTAGTTTGCTGGAAAAGAAACCGCCGGAAAATACAACAGAAACAGAGATCGAGAGAGAAAGAAAAAGTGAAAGAAATGAAGAAAGGAGTAGAGATAGATGGAGAGAGAGAGAGACGGGGAGAGAGAGACTGTGGGCCCCTTACATGATTGCCGAAAAAAGGGTCTCGCCGGTCGGAATCAAGTGATGTAGATTACCGTTAACGTTCACATTCTTAGAGAGAAGGAGAGAGGAGAGAGAAATTGCAACTTCAAGATCAAATGCTTTTATTAACATGAATTTAAAATTAGGATATAATAAATCCATCGAAGGGGAAAATCCCTTGTACAAAAGTGAATTGTGATTCACCAGAGGAACAGTGAACTGCCAAAATTAATGTTTTTTTCATTTGTTTTTGCCATGGAAATTGGAATTGTCTGCAAAATTTAAAGTAGCTTACATCTAACTATTAGCGAATATTCTCTGAATATTCTCTATATATTTTGTAATTATGATAGATGTATATTTAAGGTAACTTAGGATTCTAATTGTATTAGGAATCAATATTTGTAAGGTAAGTTAGAATTCGTACCATATTAGGAATCAACATTTATACAACTATATATATTGTGAGTAATTAAAGGAATCCCGAAGGGAAATTATTCCATTTTTCATGGTATCAAGAGCCTAAAACCTAAATCCCTTCTCTTCCTCATTCTCGGCCGAAATCAGCATTTTTTCTGATTTCACGGGAAAAAAATTCAAGTTTCTTCCTCCCTTTCTCGGCCAAACCAGAAAATTCCCTTCCCTCGGCAGGCGGCAACCATGTCTTCCCCCACAAATTCCGGTTCATCCACTGGCACACTTGACAAACCCTATCAACGTTCAGTATCTTCTTTTCATCTGGCATTCGCTGTTAACAACATCAAAAATTTTATCCCTATAATTCTTGACCAAGAAGACTGTCAATATTCCATGTGGATGGAACTATTCTACATTCATGCATGTGCATGCAACATGCTCAATCATATTGACGAATCTGTTCCTCATCCCACCGATGTTACAGACTCAATCTGGCATCGTCTTGACGCCATCGTCAAACAATGGATCTACGGCACCATCTACAAAGACCTGTTGTGCACTATCATGAAAACAGGTGATACGGCACGTGAACTTTGTGTCCGGCTAGAAGAAATCTTTCAGGACAATAAAAATACTCGGGCAGTATATTTGGAAGAGCAATTCAATAATACCCGTCTCGAGAATTTTAACAACATGTCTGAATATTGTAAGCAACTGAAACTCATAACCGATCAACTATCTAACGTTGGGACTTCTGTTTCAGAAACCAAGATGGTGCTTCAACTTGTTGCGGGTTTACCAAAAGGTGAATATGACATACTCGCAACAATGATTCAACAAGCCGACCATCTCTCAAGTTTCAACAAGGCACGTTCACAACTATTGTTGGAAGAAACTAGACGTGACAAACAAGAGGAACATAATCAAAAGGCGTTAGCCATTGTCGGGATGGCAACACCTGCGCCAAAGAAGAACCACCATCACAAAGATGTCCAGAAGAAGAAGCAGTTAGTGGCGGAGGTCGTGGCGGCAGAGGTCGCAACAACAAGGGCAAGGGCCGCAAAAAAGGCCAACGCAACCAGTGGCCTAGACAGCAACAACAGCAGTAGTGGCCCAACCAGCAGAACTGGGCCTCGCCTGCATGCCCGTACCTGACTGCAGGGGCCCAGTTCCAACAGCCTTGGTCGACTGGCCTCTTGGGTCCTACCCCAGCCACCAGGCAGGCCCACCAGCAGCACCACCACCACCACCTGGTTGCAGTCCAAAGAAGAATAAGAATCGCAGCAGAAGAAGAAGCCCGGCCTGGCCCCGATTGATTTGGGCCAGGCCTACATCACCGTGAACCTTCCACAGCCCAACGACAATTGGTACATGGACATCGGAGCCACATCTCACCTCACCCGGTCGTTAGGTAACCTATCTCAACTACGTCGGTTAAAGTGTCCTCAATTTATTACTGTCGGTAATGGTCATCTCATTCCCATTGAAGGTTACGATAACACACACACCAAATATCCACACCCACCTTTCTCCCTAAACCACGTCCTATACACACCTAACATCGTTTAAAACTTAATCTATGTTAGAAAATTCACTAGCAATAATTATGTGTCTGTCGAATTTGACTCTTTTGGTTTTTTTGTGAAGGAACTCAATACGGGGAAAATTCTTACACGCTGCAATAGTGTGGGAGACCTCTACCCATTCACTCAATCTTCCGCTGTCAGACCTCAAGCACCTCTATCTCTTGCGGCAATCTCTCCCTCCACTTGGCACAACAGACTCGGACACCCCGGAGACCCAGTTTTTACTTTTCTTATGACTTCTAAGCGTGTTCAATGTAATAATGGGAAAATTGCCCAACACTGTTTTTCTTGTCCACTAGGTAAACATACTCTTCTTCCATTTATGTCATCAAACAATGTTACTTTTTCTCCCTTTGATATTGTTCATGCTGATTTGTGGACATCTCCGATTGTTAGCTCTTTGGGTCATAAATTTTATCTAGTATTCTTGGATGATTTTTCACCTTTTGTCTGGATTTACCCACTGAAATTCAAATCTGAAGTTTTTACAAAATTCCTCGAGTTTCAAAAATTCATTAAAACACAATTTGAAAAATCTATCAAATCATTCCAATGTGATAATGGACGTGAATTTAATAACTCGGCATTTCAGAATTTCTGTTCTAAACAAGGCATGGTTTTCCATTTTTCTTGCCCCTATACTTCTTCACAAAACGGAAAGGCTGAAAGAATTATACGTACCATCAATAACATGATTCGCACACTTCTGTGTCATGCCTGCCTACCACCGCCTTTTTGGGTCTATGCTGTCAAAATGATAGAATCTTTTTTTAATATTTTACCAACTAGCACACTCCAAAATAAGACCCCTACCGAAATCTTATACCGTAGGCTACCATCATATGATCACCTACGTATTTTTGGATGCTTATGCTACCCCAACATGGCCTCCACTACACCTCACAAACTTGCCCATCGCACTCTGCCATGTGTCTTCCTTGGTCTATCTCCTAATCATTTGGGCTACTTGTGCTATGACATTGCTACTCGCAAAATCATCGTCTCCTGTCACGTCACCTTTGACGAGACAACCTTTCCTTTTTCAAATCTCCGAAAATTTCAGACCACCGATTACATCTTTCTCGATGAACCAAGTCTTTCCCCGGTCATCCAAAATCTATACCAACAGCAGCCCACTGTTCCGACAGTCTCGCCGATGTCCGGCACCACCCCAATAGCTCCCTGCTCACCCCTACAGCCCCCAGTCGAGTCACCTGCACCACCAGCGACACTACTGCCCATCACTCCAACAACCACCCAAAGACATCGACAAAAACTACCCAAAGACACTGCATGAAATCACCCAGCTAAATCACGCCATCGTCCGTAACCGATGGACCAAAGAACCTCACAACCCCCGACCCACCGCCACTGTCGTCTCATCGCATGGAGACTCGTGCACAATACGGGATCTTCAAACCCAAGGTTCACTTCAATCTCTCCACACAAACCTTATCACTCATTTCAAAAAATCCAAAACTAGCAAAACTGGACCCAAATTGGAATGCGGCCATGTGCGAGGAATTTAACGCTTTAACCAAGCAGAACACTTGGGATTTGGTACCTAGACCCGAAGGTGTGAATGTTATCCGGTGTATGTGGCTATTTCGGCACAAGTTCAGAGACAGTGGTGACTTAGAGAGGTATAAGGCAAGACTAGTCGCCAATGGCACTAATCAGCAGGAGGGTATTGATTGTGGTGAGACATTCAGTCCGGTTGTTAAACCGGCCACTATTCGGACTGTTCTCAGTATTGCTATGGGCATGCATTGGCCGATTCATCAGCTTGATGTCAAGAATGCATTCCTTCATGGGGATTTGAAAGAGACTGTGTACATGCATCAGCCTCCTGGCTTTGTTCATCCGGCAGCTCCGCAGTTTGTGTGTCGTCTCAGAAAGTCATTGTATGGACTGAAACAGGCACCCCGCGCTTGGTATGATCGTTTTGCCAGGTATCTTTTGCAGATTGGTTTTGTATGTAGCAGGTGTGATAACTCTCTCTTCACTTTTCACCGAGGTAGCAGCACTGCATATTTGCTATTATATGTCGATGACATTGTTCTTACTGCCTCATCTGACGGTTTGAAGAATGAAATCATTGCTCTACTCAAAACTGAATTTGCTATGACTGACTTGGGCAAGCTAAGTTATTTTTTGGGTATATCGGTAACCAGATCTGCAGCCACTATGTTCATGTGTCAGCGTAAGTATGCAGAAGAGATAGTGTACAGGGCCAAGATGGCAAATTGTAAAATTATGCCAACTCCGGTGGACTCCAAATCCAAGCTTAGTGCCAATGACGGTGCGCCAGTTTCTGATCCCACTCTATATCGGAGTCTAGCAGGTGCTCTTCAGTATCTTACATTCATTAGGTCTGATATTGCATATGCCGTTCAGCAGGTGTGTCTGTTCATGCACGACCCCCGAGAGTCCCATTTTGCCGCCCTCAAACGTATTATCAGATACGTTAAGGGCACACTAGACTTTGGATTACACCTACACCCCTCTGCCCCAACCAAGTTACTTGCCTACACGGATGAAGATTGGGCAGGATGCCCAGACACACGTCGCTCCACCTCAGAGTACTGTGTATTTCTTGGGGATAATCTTATCTCATGGTCCGCCAAGAGGCAGGCCACACTATCCCATTCGAGTGCTGAAGCAGAATATCGCGGTGTTGCTAATGTAGTTACTGAGATTTGTTGGCTCCGAAATCTTCTTTTGGAGCTCCAGTGTCCACTCCGCAAGGCATCTATAGTCTATTGTGACAACATATCTGCCATCTATATGTCTCATAATCCGGTCCAACATCAGCGGACTAAGCATATTGAGATGGATGTCCACTTTGTGCGAGAGAAGGTTGCCCGTGGTCAGGTCAAAATATTACACGTGCCTTCCTCTTATCAGTATGCAGACATCTTCACAAAGGGACTACCGCGACAGCTCTTCACCGACTTCCAATCCAGCCTTAGCGTTTGGCCTCCTCCCGCTCCGTCTGAGGGGGAGTATTAGCGAATATTCTCCGAATATTATCTATATGTTTTGTAATTATGATAGATGTATATTTAAGGTCACTTAGGATTCTAATTGTATTAGGAATCAACCTTTGTAGGGTAAGTTAGGATTCGTACCATATTAGGAATCAACCTTTGTACAGCTATATATATTGTGAATAATGAAAGGTATCCCGAAGGAAAATTATTCCATCTTTCACTAACTACTTTTAGAACTAGCGTACAAAAAAAATTGATTGATATCCTAAGCTCATCCATATCATATTTTTTTCTTCCTAATCCTATTCAATTGTCATATCTCATCTAATATAAAATATAATATCATAAACACAAATATCCTAAAAGATAAAGAAATAGTTGCAAATTCGTCTTCATTAGGATTAGAAGAATTAAATAATACTCCATAATGATAAGGATGACTTTCTAATTTTCTTATAGTATTGGCATGATTAACATCCATTAAATAACTGTCATTGTACTACTATATATCTAGTTATTATTCAAAAAAAACTACTCAAATATATTAAAGCAAGGGCCATTATCATTTTCTTAGTCACAAGAGATTGCCACAAAGTTCATTGAAACAAAAATGCAGCAAAGACCAAAGAAACATAAAATGCTCCAATACTAAGGTTTCATATTTTAAAGTTATACGTAACAAATTCAAATGTAACAACATTAATTAAGGTTGACTTGCCTTTGACACAATTTGAAGGCATAATTAAGAAGCAATTCAAGTACTCCAAGCACATGTTTAGATAGTGTTTTAAAAGACGGGGGTAAGGCGGGGTGTTTTATCTATACCTCGATAAGGCGTAAGTCCCGAGTCACGGGGCGTAAAGCCATGGATATTTAATATATATATATATATATATATATATATATTTGTGTGCGCGCGCGTGTTTAAACTCACAAAAAAACTAATCAAAGCAATTCATTATACACCGTTTACAACTCGTAATTATATATAACATAATTTTACAAGTATAAACAATATAATGAAATAAAAGCTATTATGAAATGCAAAACAACTCTAACATATTAACTTTCAAACAATGAAAAAATCACAAATATTACCAATATTATAGTTAAAAACTTCTTCCTGAATAAAAATAAAATTACTTTCAAATAACGAAATAATAAATACAATGATAATTTTGATACATAGGACAAAAGACCACTGACAAGTGAAAATGTACAATTCGGCTATGTATTTTTTTAAAAAAATATTAAGTGATATTCACCCTCACGATGTTCTCAAATAGTAAATACATAATACTATAAGTTGTTATTTGAGTTACACTCAATCTTCTTATTTTTATAGATGAAAAACTATTAAGTATCATTCATTTGTTAAAAAATTATGAGGGTCAACGATTTTAATTAAAGAATTTAACACATAATTTTTGTAAGAACTGTTAGGCGAGCCACGAGTGTTGGGCGTGTTTAGGGCATACAGTTAGACGCTTAAGGCGTAAGCCTCACAAGAACTAAACCCCGAGGCATTTTGCCAGTCCCCACCCTGGGACGGGCCCCGGAACGAGTCCTAAAAATGGCTTTTAAAACACTGGACTTTAGAGTCATTTTTACGCTTCAGTCTTTAAAGTGAATACTACTAAACAAACTACATGGTTTTGTTTGTGTATGACAAGATGTTCAAACCGATCAAATTTAGAGTGGATTCACTGCACTAAGATCTTGAGAAACTGAACAGATCCATCCCAGCAAGATTTAAGGATTGAATTCTGTATTACAGGTGCCAAAAACATAAACTTTTTACCACTTCATAAAATTATCGAACTTCCAAATTTTCCAATAAGAAATAATTTTGCATAGGCAGTGGCGAGTGCAATACTTCTCTTTGTGCGTACAACGAATCTATAGTAAGATACACAAATCAAAGTATACATATTTTTACAGCGTAAAAATTCACAGGAGGAGAAACAAATAAGATGCTCAATACCAAAAAATTTATTCCTATAATCAGGAAATATAGAAAGAACCAACTACTTGTGATGAAGCCTACTGATCCTTTTTCTGCTTCGTTGTGAAAGAAGAGGCTTTTCTAGCCGGTTTTTTATCTAGACTCTGAGTTCTAATAATAAAGAGAAGTGTCTCGACAAGCATTCCAATAACCAATCCAAGAATGCCTCCAGCAGCACTCTGAAGAAAGAACAATTAAACTTCAATAGGTAGTGAACCAGAGGAAGTAGACAGAGTAGACAAGGGGCCGGGAGTAGATGTTGGTTATATGGTTGCTCCACATATGGAGACGGTATCAAATAGATCACGAGTAAATCAATTTAAGAACTTACCATTGCTGGACTGTGATTAAATAAGGCCCTGAAGGCATAATATCCCACCAAATAGCCAGTGAACATTGTTAAAGCAACATGTAAACCTGCGCCAAAGGACCAGAAATACCAAGAATTAAACTGCAAATTAAATTCTTATTTAATTCTAAAGGAACTTGTAAAGAAAGGAGCTACCTAATATCCTAACAGAGAACTTAACCTAAAGAAGCGGATGAGGAATGAAAATGAAGAAAGTTGGTGGAGACCAGAGAATATAAGCTCATGTACACAATCTACAAGTTAGCGATACCTACATCGTTACAGACTCCGTCACAGACACATTGTGAAATCAGGATGCAGCTACTGTAATAACCTCATGTAGTTGATATTAGCAAATCAAGTGATATGATATACTTCATAAGAAGGCAGCGTAAGGAATATGATTTTATTGTTTAATAACTCATAAAATAACAGTCAGTACTAGACCTTCTCCCAAGAATTGCTGCACTACTCAATAAAGTAGCAAGATGAGGAAACAGAATAAAGCACTGGATTCTGCAACAAAAACGCATATGCGCACACAGAAAAACAGAAGCAATAGGCAAAAAGCTAGAGGCCAAGTTCTAAAAAGAACTCTTCACATTTGTTAATATGGCTTTCTCCAAATCCCCTATTCTGTCTAACATTCAGCTGGAAAAAAAAATAGGCCAAGTCCACAAGTATTACATACGTTAAGGAAGAATGTGAAATCCACAATTGCCAAATGCAGAAATTAGAATGAACGGAACTTAAGCTTCAGAAAAAACCCGAATGAACAGGATGACAGATTTAATTAGATAAATGGAACCTTTTCAGACCAAAGATGCATAGTTCAGGTTCTTTCACTGTCAGCTGGAATTGTGGCCTTGGAAACACATATGGGAAGTTAGAATTCCATTCCAATACATAGTCGAGACAGGATACTCTTATCTCTCTGTGCCCAAAATGAAATGGTGGATAATTGGCCTTGGAAGCATATATGGAGCTAAGTTGCTCGGACTCTGGTGCGGGTGTCCGATACGGGTGCGGATCTAAAGGTACGGATCCAGGTATGGATACGGGTGCCAGGATCCGGCCAAAAATAATTCAAATATCTAAAAAATAGCTTTATAAAAGTATGCCTAAATTATGGTGGACTATTTGGAAGGAAACGAATGCACGAATTTTATAGAGCAAGTTTGAATATGTGATTGTTATTAAGCACAAATGCATCTCCTTACTGTTTTTTTGGGTGCAACATGGCTATCGCAAATAATATAGAGGTAATGATTGACTTCTTGAGTTCATTGCACATTCAACAGTGATGTTGACCTGTAAATATCTTTAAAGCACCTTCTGGTTGCGGATTTTTTAATACAAATATCTTTTAACGATAAAAAAACGTATGCCTAAATTATGATTTCACCCCAGCTTTTGTTTTGATTTCAGAAATCATTGTACCATATCCGATACAAATCACAAACCCACACCCATGTCGTGTCGACACGGGTGCGACACCGAAAGTGAATAGTCCGCACAACTTAGATATGGAGAACTAGAGCACCCCGGATAGCACTTTTTGTGGCATGTTTGACTTGGGATAATTTAATCAAAAGATCCTTTCACCTAGTCAATAGATGCTATATGTGCAAACAGAATGCAGAAACCACCAGACATCTTCTACATTGTCCAGTTGCTGCAAATTTATGGAACATGCTTTTGTCTCTTTTTGGGCTGTGCTGGATAATGCCTGGTATTACTAAGGAACCCAATGTGGGTTGGAGCTGCTGGAAAGTTGGTAAATCCATCAGAAGAATCTGGAATTTAATCCCTTCCTGTATTTTTGGTGTGTTTGGAATGAGGCACAAAAGATATTTTGATGGAATAGCAACTCCAATCCACTCTCTTATGGCTAGATGTCTCTTATTTTTGTACAGTTGAGTACCCTAACACCTGTAAACTCTCCTGACAAATTTTTGGACTTCATTAGCTCCTTAACCATAGTATAGTATTTATATTGGAGCTAACAGTTTTTTTGCTTATTCTACCTGCTGTAAATTTGCATCTTCTTGATGCCATTATGATATCACTTACTATTTCATTAAAAAAATTCCATACAAAGAGGCATGTTTACGTGGTTAATAGTGAAAGAAGCATGTCTAACAGAAGATAATCTAAAGATGACAGGCATGCAGTTGTGTTCTAGATGTCATCTTTGTAGCAGGTCAGCCGAGACTGTCATTTTTCTTTCACTCAAAAACAGATTTCCCAATTTTGAAACTACTGGTAAAGAAAGGCATGTCAAAAGAGTAACAGAAATGGTGGTGTGCCATACCAGCTACAATCCGGTGGACTATTTGAAAGGAAAGGAATGCTTGATGTTTTGAAGATAAAGCCAGCTCCAACAACTGTATACTTTGGTAGTTTTGTTTTCCTTTTGGTGTAAAAGAAAAATTGTTATTGAAGTAAAATCTTTGTTAGAATCCCTACTGTTATAGATAGGATACAGATGTGGAGGCTGGATTATCATTGTAAATATTGAAGCATTGTCCAATCAGGTTCGCAGCATGCTTGTCTTTGTTAACAATCAAGTAAGTTTGTGTCATGCATGTACTCAGTTTTCATTGCCACATCGATTCATAGGACCACCGTCATTTAGTCTATTTGATGATCGTACCAAGTCTATTTTATTTTTTATGACATATCGGCAATGTTATTATTGAAATAACTGCTTCTTTAACAGTAACTTTTTCCAGACACTCCCCTCAGCTTTCTAGTTCCGATTTACAGAAATCCAATTGCTTCACCACCTTAAAATTGAGAGTACGCATCGAAAGTCAAGAGAACTAATGCAACTATATGTTGGAACATCTCTAATTTTGTTCTCTGTCATAATTGTACAAAATATCATAGAGAATATCTTTAACGAATATTTCACAAATAATATTTCCGATAATCAGGAAAGTTTACCTATTTCATCTGACCCCTTTATAAGAAGCCCTCTCACTCATCAATCTATTCAATAACAGTTAACTCTCTTCTATTCTCTATTCACGTACATAAACTTCAAAAGTAACGAAGAAAAACATTCACAAGTTCTTGCAATCTATGCAGCAAGCCTGGGCACAGGCATTGATTAAAATCAAACTAGGAAAAGACTAATTATACAAAGAAAAGGGAAATAACGAACATGAAAAGAATAAGAAGTTTCTTCTAAATTATAGATCAAACTTAGCAACTTATTTCGAAAAATAGAAAATGAGTCATTCATTCACATATCCTTGGCATTTGATGCATCCTCTTCTTGTTGAAACTCAAATTTCATCCCCAATTTCAAGATTTTCCATTTCATACCATTCTCTATAAATTAGCACTGAGAGTTTCCCTCTGCACCCAACATTTCTTTTTTTTTTTTTACTAAGTCCTCTCCATCCAACATCTTTATTAACAATTCAACACAAATGGATCCATTTATTCTACCTCTAATCCTCAGGTGGTTAATAATGGTCACTGGAATATACAATAAACTAATCACCTCTATGTGCAGTCCCATGGTAAGAAAGAAACCTACTCCAATATTGGTTTTATAGCAAGGAACTTGAAATGCTAAATTTTAAAACAGCAGTATGACAGGCCTAAACCCCCTCCCCCCCAATAAAAACATTATTACGTGTTATCCACGCTGTTTTATTTTTCACCAACAGTGAGAAAAATTGAGCAGGCTCAGCTTATCTTTTTGTTTTTTCAATACTCCCTCTGTTTCAATTTACATGATACCTTTTTCTATTTTAAGATTCCAAAATGCTTGACACTATTCCAATATTCTATATAACCTACTTGAGAAATAAAATTCTTCGTTTGTTCAAATTTTAATCATTGATATCATATCATGGTTTATCTATCAAACAAACTTTTTAACCATGACTTTAATATTTTTCTCAGTTACCACAAATACAATACATGACCAATGTACCAATGTGAAACACCATAAGCAAGTAACAACTTAATCTTCAAACACAACAAAAAATCTTGCAGAAACAAGGCTCAGCTTGCATGACTGAAGATAATTGCATAAATATACAGAGGCAAAAAACACTTGCAACCCTAATGATATTCCCTAGAAACTGCACACAAAGAACAAGAGAGAACAGGATGACCTCACTAATCGAGAATCAAATCTCTCATATATCCGTCAAAGCTAGACCTTTGAAGAATTGGAGCTTTGCATGGCAGATAGTGTCCAACCAATCACTAAGCTTAGTTCTGATTCAAAGCTGAAGGTGCATTCAACATAGTGGAGTATGAAAATTAAAGCATTTACATTACTTAAAGACAAGAATATAAAAAGTGAGCTTATTTGCCAATACCGACATAGGATCCATTAATTTTCAGCAAAACAACACTAATATCTGCATGATCATACCTTGAAAAGAGAACTGCTTAATGGCTGGAAGTTAACAAATAGGTCTATAGAATCTGTGGCTAAAACAAGGCTGCATGCAAACAACAAGTCTGATTCTGAATCGTGCCTCTAAACTAAAACTTTTCTATCTCTATCTTCCTTCGCAACACCTTGTCAAATGTACAAATGCGTTTTAAATCCTCACAAAAAATGTGCAAATACATTTTGCCTATAATTTACAATATGAGGCTTGTAAAATCTTCAGAAGAACATTTACAAGCAATTGTGTACAAACTCTTTAAATCCCAACAGGTGCACTTACTCAGACTAACTTTGTTACTTCTACCATTAGGTTCTTAAGCAAATTGAAGAGTAGCCTAGCAAGAGATCTCTTGTTTAGCCCTATAACCTTCCTAATACATGTTGTAAATGCTCATATAGGAAGCAATGTTATCAAAGGCAAAAAACAAAGAAAGGAGCACTGCGGTCTGTTGGGACTTAAGTGCAAAGCACAAACAAAACCGCTGGTTTTGATTAAGAAAGGCGTGAATTTAGAGATATACTCCCTCGATTTCAATTAAGTGTCTTACTTTCCTTTTTAGTCTATTTAAAAAAATGGCTCTTTCTATATTTGGTAACTCTCTAATTAACATTCAACATGGCTTGTTCAAGACCTCAGAATTCAAAGGGCATTTTAATACATTACGCCCATCCCATCTTTTATTTAAGACCACAAGAATCAAAAGTCTTCCGTATTTTCTTAAAGTCCGTACCTAGTCAGACTAAGACACTTAAAATGAAACGGAGAGTATGTAACTATATAACAATAATTACAAGCACAAAAAACAAATATACAAACAAAGAAAAAGTATAATTAAGTGAAATAGTTAATCGTTTAGCGATTCCCTCTTCAAGACATATCCATGTGCCGGAACTAAAGCACTGCCTAAGCGACGCGAAATGATCAGCCTGGTTTCCATCTAGTTTCAGGGCTTAACCGCGCCATCACACAAGCCTTTGCCAACACTGATCTGAAGTCAACTCCTGGGTCTGAAACCTAGAGAATTATTCCAAGAAATCCTTTCTTTCAGGTGCAGTAAAAGGGAGTGTTCACATATGTATGTCTAGACACAAGTGAGTTTTAAACCAACTACATCTTATCAGATTCCAAAAATGATGAAATGCATCAGAAATCACTTCTTTCCAACCGAAACTCAGACTAACCCATGCAGCCATGCTAATACTCTTGAGCCATCATCTTATGTTAGTAATACAAACATCAGCTATAGAAAATAGGTAACAAAATTTTCTATCTCCCTAAATTAAAACTACTCTAACTCCAACTTTCAACTATCCTAATTTCTATTTTTGTTTAAACAAAATCGTATTCACTTTCCTAAGGACAAAAAATCCCAAACTCTCTCTCTCTCTAATGGGCCAAAAAGTGAGATAAAAAGACTTACCAAAGCTCATGCTAATACTCTTAAACCATCATCTTATGCTAGTGATACAAACATCAGGTACAGGAAATAGGTGACACAATTTTCTACATCCCGCAATCGAAACTCTCTCTCTCTCTCTCTCTCTCTCTCCCTATCCCTCTCCCTCTCCCTCTCCCTATCCTCTCTCTCTCTCTCTCTCTCTCTCTCTCTCTCTCTCGACTAAGAAAGTTGCTTCTTTTTCCAAAAAAAGTTAGCTTTTTGAACTCAATTTTAGTTAAATAAAACTTCAATTATCACCTCAATAGCCCATTCCAATCAAAGCAATCAATTGTATCTCTGTAAACGTGTAAATATATGAAACAATATATTCCCTACCCATAATTAGAATATTTTCATATATTATGTAAATATAATTATGGTAAGACTAGGATTCCTCTTTTGTATAGGCTTAGGATTCCTATTGTATAAGGGATGAATATTGTACTCTATATATACCTTGATATTAATGAAAGACTCCCCAAGGGAGATTAATATCATCTAACATGGTATCAAGAGCCAAATAAACAAAACCCTAAAAACCTTTCTCTTCCATTACCGCCACGCTTCTCCTACGCCATGCCTCCCGGATTTTCTTCTTGTTTTTCGGGTTTTGTTCTTCCTTTCTTCTCTTCTCTAAATGGCTATCACTGATTCTTCCACACTTTCTGACGCCTCTACCTCCACAAATCCCACCACAAAGTCGTCACCCCCGTTTCACTCCGCCCTTACTGTTTCCAACGTCAAGAACCATATTCCCATTATTCTTGATCAAGAAAACAACCAGTATTCTCCCTGGGTTGAACTTTTTCGCAATCATGCATGTCTCTATAACGTGCTTGACCATATTGATGACACTATTCCGCGCCCTATGGAGGTTGATGATTCTATCTGGCATCGTCTCGACGCCGGCGTCAAACAATGGATATATGGTAGTATCTCTCAGGATTTGCTCCTTACTATCATAATCGACTCCACACCCTTGACTTGTGGAATCGTTTGGAGGAAATTTTTCAGACAACAAGCACACTCGTGCCGTGTATTTGGAAGAACAGTTCAACAAAACACGCCTTGAAAACTTCTCCAATGTCTCTAAATCGCAAGCGGCATAAACTTCTAGCGGATCAACTCTCCAACATCGCACGCTTGTCATCGCGACGATAAAATGGTGCTACAAATGATTTACGGCCTTACTAAGGGCGAATATGATACTTTGGCCACCATAATTCAACAGCAGATCCGCTACCGAAGTTTTAACAAAGCTCGCCACAATTGTTGCTCGAAGAAACCCGTCGTGCTAAGCGGGATGAGCACGCCAACAGTGTTAGCCGTCGACACGCAACCCCAAGATCGACGCCACGGACAACTCCCAACAGCGGCAGGCTGGCGGCAAGGGTGGAAAAGGTTGTGGCGGTAGAGGAGGCCGTGGTCGTGGCAAGGTCGCGGTCGAATCCAACAAAGAAGAATAAAGAACAGAGATCGCAAAACAACCGGGCCGCGGCCTCGCCAGCTCGTTTCGGCACAAGCTGTCGCGGCCAAGTCCATTCGATGCAGCTCATACAATCCGTATTCTTACCCAGTTTGTTAGGCCCTCGCCCAGCCCACAAAGAGCCCACTTCATGCAAGGTCAGTAACGCAGCCTCCTCCAAAGATGACACCCACTGAGTTGGGTCAGGCATTCAGCACCATCTCTATGCAACAACCTGACAATACTTGGTACATGGACTCAGGCGCCACATCTCACGTCACCCAGTCTGCAGGTACTATTCCTAAACTGTTTTGTTTAAAGCATCCTCAGTATGTTACAGTTGATAGTGGACAACGCATTCCAGTTAAGGGTTATGGTACCTCATACACACAACCTCCTCATCCCCCTTCTCCCTCAAAAACACCCTATATACCTCACACATGATTAAGAACCTCATATCTATCCGCCAATTTACTCGTAATAATTCTGTCTCCGTGGATTTTGACCCTTTTGGTTTTACTGTAAAGGATCTTCATACGGGGACACCTCTTACGAGATGCAATAGCACGGGGGATCTCTATCCATTCACTTCCACCTCCGCTGCCAGATCTTGCTCTCCCGTCACTCTAGCGGCTGTTTCTTCTTCAACTTGGCATAATAGGCTTGGTCATTCAGGAGTTTCAGTTTTTTAATTTTCTTAGAGGCAACAATTTCATTGCTTGTAATGGGAAACATGCCCAAAATTGTGTTTCTTGCTCTTTAGGCAAACATATTCGTCTTCCGTTTAAATTATCTACTAGTGTTACATTTGCTCATTTTGATATCATACATGCCGATTTATGGACATCTCTTATCTCTAGTTCTCTCAGTCATAAATATTATCTTGTGTTGCTTGATGATTTTTCACACTACGTTTGGTTATACCCTCTTAAATTTAAATCGGAAGTGTTTGTCAAATTTCTTGAGTTTCGCAAGTTCATTCAAACACAATTTGGAAAAGGCATAAAATCATTTCAGTGCGATAATGGTCGTGAATTCAACAACTCTATGTTTCACCGCTTTTGTACCACTAATGGCATGGTCTTTCGCTTCTACTGCCCTCACACCTCACCACAAAACGGTAAAGCTGAAAGAATCATCCGCACCATTAACAATATGATTCGCACCCTATTGATTCATGCCTCCCTCCCTCCACCCTTCTGGGTCTATGCTGTTAAAATGTCAGAATACACTCTAAATATTCTCCCTACTAGCACTCTTCACAATATGACCCCTACCGAAATCTTTTACCATAGAATCCCCTCTTATGATCATCTACGGATTTTTGGTTGTCTGTGCTATCCCAACCTTAGCTCCACCGCCCCTCACAAGCTCGCCCCTAGGTCCACTCCATGTGTCTTTCTAGGATTCCCGCCGAACCATAGGGGCTATCTATATTATGACTTGTCGACTCGTCAGATCCACATATCTCGTCACGTCACATTCGACGAGACCACATTCCCGTTTTCGAATCTTCCAAAATTCCAAAAACAGGACTATTCATTTCTTGACGAGCCTGCCATCTCTTCCCTCATAATCGAACAACTCACATCCTCTGTTCCGTCGTTAGAGCCGCGGCGCCCAAACTTCAGAGAAGCCTATCAACCTTCTAACGCCGCGACTCTCGATCCAGGAGCCGCGGCGCCTCCAACGGCTTCGCCCCCAACGGCTTCGCCCCCACCTTCTCCTTATCCGACTTTACCCCTCGTCTCAGACACCACTTCGCCATCCACTGTCCCTACCCATCCAATGAAAACTCGTTCAAAACATGGAATCTTCAAACCCAAAGTCCATTTCAACTTGTCTGCCCAAACCATCTCTCCACTTCCAAAGAACCCAAAATTGGTCAAACAAGACCCTTATTGGAATGCGGCTATGTATGAGGAATTCAATGCTTTAACTAAACAGCACACGTGGGATCTAGTACCTAGACCTGAGGGGGTGAATGTCATTCGTTGTATGTGGCTATTTCGTCACAAGTTCAGATACAATGGGGATCTTGAAAGGTATAAGGCCCGTCTTGTGGCTAATGGCACAAATCAGCAAGAGGGCATTGATTGTGGTGAGACCTTCAGCCCGGTTGTCATACCGGCTGCCATCCGCACAGTTTTGAGCATTGCCATGGGCAAACACTGGCCGATCCATCAGCTTGATGTGAAGAATGCATTCTTACATGGGGATCTGAGAGAGACAGTCTACATGCATCAGCCACCAGGGTTCACCCATCAAGCGATTCCTCACTATGTGTGCCGTCTCCGTAAGTCACTATATGGCCTGAAGTAGGCCCGTGCGTGGTATGATCGCTTTGCGGTATATCTTGCAGATTGGGTTTGTATGCAGCAAAGAGTGATACATCACTTTATTTTTCATCGAGGTAGTAGCACCGCTTACTTATTACTTTACGTGGATGATATTGTTCTTACTACCTCCTCCAAGGATTGAAAAATGAGATTATTGTCTTGCTCAAGTCCGAATTTGCAATGACTGATTTGGGAAGCTGAGTTACTTTTTGGGGATATCGGTGACCAGTCCGCCAATCATATGTTCTTGTGTCGGCGTAAGTATGCAGAAGATATTGTGTCTGAGGCTAAGATGACGAATCGCAAAGAGGTGCCTACTCAGGTTGATTCCAAATCTAAGCTCGATTATGGATGGTGCTCCGGTCTACGATCCTACTCAGTATAGGAGTCTTGCGGTGCACTTCAAGATCTCACATTCACCAGGCCGGACATAGCTTATGTTGTTCGGCGGTGTGCTTATTCACGCATGACCCTGGAGTCTCATTTCATCGCTCTTGGCGTATCATTCGATACATTAAGGGCACTCTTGATTATGGTTTGCACCTATACCCTCTCGCACTGCATGTGCAGTTGCTTTCATATACGGATGCAGTGGCGGTGGTGTCCGGACACGCGACGCTCCACCTCCCGCTTTTGTGTTTTCTTAGGGATAATATGATTTCTTGATCCGCCAAGCGACATGCTACCCTATCTCGCTCCAAAGGTCGAGGCCGAGTACTGAGGCGTTGCAAATATAGTAGCCGAGATTTGTTGGCTCGAGAAATTTCTTGTTAGAACTTCAGTGTCCTTTGCGTCAGGCATCTATTGTGTATTGTGATAACATCTGTCATCTATCTTTCTCATAATCCGGTTCAACATCAAATGAACCAAGCATATTAAGATAGACCTACACTTCGTTCGTGAGAAAGTTGTGTTAGGCCATGTCGAGTGTTACATGTTCCATCATCCTATCAAGATGCAGACATATTTACCAAAGGACTTCCTGCAATTATTTCTTGACTTGAGATCCAGCCTCGGTCCGCCTCCTCCCGCTCCGACCGAGGGTGTGTAAACGTGTAAATATAGGAAACAATATATTCCCTACCCATAATTAGAATATTTTCATATATTGTGTAAATATAATTATGGTAAGACTAGGATTCCTCTTTTGTATAGGCTTAGGATTCCTCTTGTATAAGGGATGAATATTGTACTATATATATACCTTGATATTAATGAAAGACTCCCCAAGGGAGATTAATATCATCTAACAATCTCAATCCCAAACTCAATGAATTTATTCATTCGGCTCTATTCAGGCCAATTTCATTCCAATAATATATATGTACTCCCTCTGTTTCAATTTGTTTGCCTTGCAACTTTTCGTTTAACACCACACGATTGAAGTACATTTTGGTACATTCTACATAAACCTCATGATTCAAAAAGTCTTACTCCCTCCGTCCCAATTTATATGATGTAATTTGGCACGCACTTTAACAAATAAAGGAGGATTTTTTAATCTTATAGTCTAAAATAAGCCTAAAATAAGCCAAAAATATTTGTGCGGTTACAAATCTCTCTCTTTTTGCGTAAAAGATTAAATTATTATTAAATAAAAAAATATGTCATTCTTTTTTGGTACGAAGTAAAAAGGAAAGTGAGTATGGACATAGAAGTATTTTAATTTCTTAAACTCTGTGTCAAGTAAAAAATAAGACAAACAAAATTGAAACAGAACTTCAAGAATACCAAAATGGATTTCTATGGGCCAAAGAGAGAGACTTACCAAAGCCCATTTGATCTTTATAAGATGAAAAGGGTTCACCCACATCTTTCTTAGGAGTAATATCTTTCACCAACTCATCATACGCTTTCCTCTCATACGCTTCTTCTAGTTTCATCAACCGTGCTTTAAGTTCCTCACTTTTCTCTCTGGGCTTAGGACTGCTAAACACGAAATTGGATCCGGATAATAAGCCCATTAGATCGGGTCGTGTTGATGGATTTGACCCGACCCAAATTGATCTCAGATGTTTGTATGGTACTGTTGGGCTGTCGGAAAGGGAGGATGCGAGTTGTCTTAAGTCGTCGGAGAGTTTAACTTCCGTGGAAGCTCCGGTGAGAAATGAATGTATGGTCTTGGTGGTTGAAATGATAAGGCCATCGTTTACGCCGCCGTGGACGGTGGCAGCGCCGGTTGTGGAGGGGTGGTTAGAAGAAGTCATTTTAATTTGAGATTTAGAATGAGTTGAAGCTTTTAACTGCAATTCAGATCAGTTTTTAATTTGTTGCTATTGTTCAATCTAAATTAAAGTACAAAAACTAAAAGGTTTAACATTTAGGGAAAATGTGCAAATATAGCCTTTAACGTTTTTTGGTTAACATATTAAAAGAGTAGTGCATATATACCACATTTTTTGATAAAAAAAATTTTTTAAATTATTTAATTTATTTTTTAATTAAAAAAATATCATATTGCTTTATAAAAAAAAAGGCCAACCCACTTTTCTGAGTAGACTTATTTTTGTAAAGTCACGTGATAATTTTTTTCTAATAGATTGAGTCTAATTCATTTTAAAAATTGGGTACACATATTTTTTAGAGGAACGTCATTTTATCCACCAGAAAAAAATTATCACATGACTTTAACAAATAAGTTTACTAAACAAATGGGCAGACTTACTTTTTTAAAGTATGTGATTTTTAATTAAAAATAAGCTAACTAATTGTTAAAAGAAATTATGTTTGTGAAAAGGGCATATTTACACCATTTGTGTAACGGCACAGTATATATGCATCATTTTTTTAACGAGGGATATATCTTCTAAATAGCAAATTGAAGAAGTCTGTTGTTACTGATTTTTTCTTTCCTGGGTGTGGACGAGACAAAGAAAAGTCTTCTTAGTCTTCCGCTTTTTCGATGATATCTATAAGAAAGAATACATGTCGTAAGGTAAACAAGAGTTCCCGGCTCAAGCGAAATGATACCGGCTGAAGCTAAGTAAATTCTTTAGTTTAGGGAAGGAATCCACTCTAAAAGCTAGTCTTCTTTTATCCAAAGAATCCGATGCAGTTAGCGAGAGTCGTGGTAGTTCAGTTCAAAAGGAAAGGCAGTTCAGTCATCCGGGGTAGATATTTACACTTTTTCCCTAACTTTTAAATAGTTATTTATATTTTCTTTTTTTGGTAATACATTTTTAAGTATTAATAATAAATTTATTGCATAGAACAAATTAATTAGGGATAATTTCATAGACCTCCCCTCATATTTTGCTCTATCACGCTGACTTCTTTCGTAGTTTAAGATATTACAGTAACGTCCTTATTCAACACAATCAGGTTCCACACAATCTAGTTTAAATATTCTTGTACTACTATATATATTGTACATTATTGATGAATACAATCAAGGAACATATTCCTTTATGGTATAAGTAGCCTAAAAATACCTCCACCACCGGCATGAGCCATGGTAGGGTGAGCAAGTCTGGAGTACTTTCGATGACCGGAACGATGCTAACCGATACTATGGGTAGATCAGGGTAGATATATTATAATAACGAGGTAGGTTCAGGGTATTAAAATTAGGAACCGATCAATATCGGTCCTTCATTCAGAAATATAAACTACGCAGGACCGGAGCGTCCCTGGACCTTATGAACCTACCATTTAAATTATTTAGTTTTGGGCTTTAGAGGCGTTTAAATTTTGGCGGTCAGGTTATTTGGCTGATCAGATTAAGAATTATACAGAATTAATTCGGCATTTGGTTTCACTACTTCACAAGTTCGCCTAATTTCCAAAATCTTTCAGCCACACTCACTACCACAAAGCTCACTCGACTAAGATTCGCCGCGCCGCGCTTCACGGCTTCACGGAGTTTCTCGATAGTCAGTAGTCGCACTACTACGCACTCGCCATCGCCATTGACCCATCACCATCGCCATCGCCGCCGCTGGTCTCTCTACGCTCCGGAAGAAACTTGACCAAATGTTGTATTGTGCTCAAAATTCGACCTCTCGGTTTTGTTAAAGGTAATGAATAACCCTTAAAGTTGTTGCATAGTAGAAGAACATTTGATTTTTGCATTTCTTGGGTTGATTTACGTATGAGTTGATTTCTTGGGTTGATTCATCATTGGGTTGATTTACGTATTAGGTTGATTTACATATTATAATGTTACCGCTTTTTTATTTCGTATTATAATGTTCTTGTTTTTTATTTTTTATTGTTTATTTGTTAGTATTTGGGTTGATTCTGTTGAAAAGCTAGTATTTGGATTGATATTCCCTTTTATTGTTTGTTGTTAACTTGTTATGCTCAATTTATCGAGTTCTTTGTTTTGTTTTGTTTTATTTGATACTTTTTTGGTAGATGGTTGAGGCTATACGGATCCACAACTTGTGCACCATCGAAAAGAAGGCAACAAAATTGAGGTTTAGGGAGCATTTTGGTAAAGCAATAGATGAGAAAACTGTAATGTTGTTTCTATTTGTAACTATTGCAATGAAGGCTTAACTTATAGTGTTAGCAATGGTACCTCATCCATGTGGAAACATTTGAGAAGTTGCAAAAGTATCCTCACAATATTGACAAGAAGCAAAAATTACTCGAGTGGTCATTTTAAAGGTAGTATAAATGGGGATAATGAGCATATGCTTAGCTTGGAAATATGATAAAGAGTTTGTAGGCACATGTTGGCTAGGATGATTATTATTGATGAGCAACCATTTAGAACGGTTGAGCGTGAAGGTTTTAAAGGTTTTGTATCAGATTATAGCCTTTATTTAAGCATATTTCAAGATTTACAATTGCTAGGGATTACTTGAAACTTTATGTTTGTGAAAACTCATGCTTAAAAGATAAGTTGTCATCTCTTAAATCTAGGATTGCTCCACCACTTGTGACATTTGGACTTCCATTCAAAATTTGAGTTACTTATGTCTTACCGCTCACTTTATTGATGAAAATTGGAATTTGCATAGCGATTATACTAAACTTTGTTGTTATGCCTAGCCATAAAGGTAGGAATATTGGTAAGATGGTAGAAAATGTATAATTGAGGGGGAATTAGAGATCGTATATCAACAATTACAGCTGATAATGCGAGCTCTAATGATGTGGCAATTGCTTATTTGAAGGACAAGTTAAGAAACACCCTTGTTTTGGGGTGAGTTTTTTCATATGAGATGCAAGAGCTCATATATTGAATTTGATTGTGAAAGATGGGTTGAGTGAGGTTCATGAATCAATTAGTCGAATTTGATTAAGTATGTTAGGAGTTCCCCAAGTAGAGCACAACAATTCCAAAGTTGTATAACCGAGGCATAACTTATAAGGGGCTCTATTTGTCTTGATATTAGTACGAGGTGGAATTCTACATATCTTATGTTAGAAAGTGCTAGTAAGTTCAAACAAGCATTTGTAAGACTTCAAGAATGATGATATGGCTTTGTGACTTAGCTTGATTGTGGTGTCCCGAAAGATGAGGATTGGGAAAATGCATCCTTGTTGTCTTTATTTCTGAAAAATTTCTATGAGGCTACTATTAGGATGTCAGAAAGTCTCTATGTGACAACTAACCATTATTTTCATGAAGTTATTAGCATGTTTTCAACATTAACTGAATGTGAAAGCCAAAATAATAATGAAAACCTTAAGGCAATGGCTACAAAAATGAGAGCCAAATTTGACAAGTATTATGGGAGTATTGAGAAAACAAACATGATGGTGTTGATAGCCGTAGTACTAGATCCTCGATATAAGTTGAGATTTCTGAATTGGAGTTGTAGAAGGATTGGTGTTGATGATGCTAAAATAGAATTGATCGTTAGTAAGGTAATGAATGTATTGGAACGTCTTTTTGCATCCTATGACAAAAATCATTCTTCTATGCTTGATTCTAGTGTATTGGATGAGTCTCAAAGCTCTATTGACAGTGTTGGTGGAGAAAATTTTGGTTTTGTTGATCCAGCTTCATTTGTCAAAGATTGGTACCAGGATGACTAAGATGAACTTAGTGGGGATTTAAGATTTGAATTGGAAAGGCACCTTAGTAGTCCTCGTGAGCCCAAAAATTTGTGGAAGCTTTAATTTGTTGCCAAGATTGGTTGCGCTCATCTTCAAAATCAATTAGTGTTGAGCAATATATGGAAGATGCAGAAAAATATGAGGAAGGTAAGTCACTACTCACTAGGTCTTTCTTTATTTTTGTTTTATGGATTTGGGTTATTTAGAATTTTTATTTTTGTGTATTATCTTTTGTCTTGGAATCTCACAATAGTTTTATTTTATTTTGTAGAGCTTACTTGTGTCACGGAAGACATAATGGTGGATTAGTATGCAAGTGGACGTGTGACATTTAAACTCTTCTCAAAATGCAGATGTTAATGCAGCAGCAGGATGTCAATGCAGCAGCAGCAATGCAGATGTCAATGCAGCAGCAGCAATGCAGATGTGTTGAAGCCTCACAATGCAGATGTTAAAGCCTCACAATGCACTGGATTATGCAGTGTAATTTTGCACTGGATTATGCAGATGTTAAAGCCTCACATCACCTAGACTAACAATTTCTCTGAATTAATAAATCGCTGATATATTGTTAAATGTCAACCGGATTATGCAAAGATGTAATTTTGCAATGTTTTCTTCATTTAGTCATTGTGAATTGTGATTGTGTTGTAGTCATTTAAAAGGCAAGTTGCGATATATCTCTGTATATCTAGTCTCCTCGCTATTTTGGGTATAAGTCCTATCCATTTCCTACATACACTTTCATTTGTATCTGCTCTACGTCAGTCTATATGTGATATATCGGTGTTCTTTTATGTCTTCATTCTAGCTCTCCATATGTGATATATCAGTCGCTATATCGCTTCATTTCTAGCCCTCCATACGTGATATATCAGTCTTTGCTAATATTGTTGTAATGAATGTATACAATTTCTTGCTTTTCTCTTCTTCATTCCATATTATGCAATATTTCACATATTTTGCTACCGCTTCATTCCATATTATGCAATCCCTATGTAGTAGTATACTATTTATGACAAATGTTTGTAGTATGCAGGAACCTACCCTAATCGCAGGTCAGGTAGGTTCAGAACATATTTGCTATGGGTAGGTTTCGGGTAACAGATTTAGGAACCGATCGTTTACTGGGTAGGGTCCGGGTAGTTTTAAAAAGTTAGGGTACCCGGACCCGCTCACCCCTAACTATAGCTCTCGGCTGCCATTCCCTAGTTTTTTTTCCAGCCATTCTCTATCCCTTCTCTTCCTAAATTTCATCTTCCATGGCTGACAAAATCAAATTTCATTCTGCACTTGCAGTAAACAACATAAAAAACTTCATCCATTTAACTCTTGAGGTGGAAAAAGGGTCAATGATCCTCGTGGAGCTTTTTAAGATCCATTGTCGTGTTTACGAAGTTATCGACCACATCATCCCTTCTACACCGAAGTCCACAGACCTACCCTCGGCTTCGACTTCTGTTGATGCACTCTGATCTCGTTTGGAGGTAGCCGTCCTCCAGTGGATATACGACACAATCTCTAATGATCTATTGCACACCATCATTGAGACTGATGCCACTGTCCGTCAAACGTGGGAAGGTTTGGAAAGTATTCCATGACAACAAAACTCAACGAGCGTTATACCTTGAAAATCAGTTCAAGGACCTTCATCAGGACGATTTCCCAAATGTGTCTGCATATTGTCAAGAACTCAAGATGTTTGCCGACCAACTCTCCAACATCGGCGCACCAGTCACTAATCAGTGATTGGTCATGCAACTTATTGCAGGCTTGAACGAATCATATGACGGTGTTGCCACCATCCTTCAGCAATGTACGCTGTTACCTCAATTTTATGAGGCCCGTTCGAAGCTTATTCTTGAGGAAAAAACGGAAAAACAAGCGCATCACCACTCCGGCCAGCATTACCGATGTCGCCCTCACCACCACCGTCGGGCCCTCCATCGACGGTAGAGCCTCAAACTCTGGCAACCAGAACCGCCGGCCCAAGGACCCGTAGTAGCCCGCATCCACCCGCAACAACCGCCGGAGCAGGAAGTCCAGCAAGGGACGCGGCGGTCGGAATTACAGCAACAACGGCAGCCGGAATGGGCAATCCCCACCGTCAGGAAATAGCTAGCAGCGACTGCGGCAGTGGCAGCAGCCTCCGACGCGGGCTGCCTACCCGCCGTGGGCTGCGTGGACCCCACCATTATGGGCCTCTTCTCCTAGCCCGTATCCGACATCCTTGTGGACTCCACCTCAGAACTGTCAGGCCCACCCTAGCATACTCGGCATACGTCCCCAACAGGCCTACACAGCACAGGCCCCCCGCCCTCAACTTATTCACTGACTGACATTGAGGCAGCTATGAACACAATGTCAATCAACGCTCCAGACGAAAATTGGTATATGGACATAAGCGCCACATCTCACATGACGACATTATAAGGTACTCTCTCGTCTTATTTCAATTTGAGTAATTTTAATCGAAATATTATTATTGGTAGTGGACAAGGCATTCCCATTCGCTGCTTTGGTCATTCATCATTATCCCCACCACATCCACCACTAATCTTACAAAATGTCCTCCATGCCCTTAAAATCATTAAGAATGTAATCTATGTGCGACGTATCACAGCTGATAATAATGTTTTCCTTGACTTTGATCCTTTTGGTTTTTCTGTGAAGGATTTTACAACAGGTAGATGGATAATGAGATGTGACAGCACCGGAGATCTGTACCTTATTTCAAACGTTGTCAACAATCCAGCCTCAGTTCCATCAATTTTTGTTGCTCTTTCGTCTTCCTTATGGCACTCTAGATTATGATATTCTGTTTTAAGCTCCCTTAGGAAAAATAATTTTATTAATTGCAATCATATTTCTAGGACTCATATATGTGAATCCTGCGTTTTTGGAAAATATGTTAAATTATCATTTTCTGCATCCACAAATTGTACTTTACTACCTTTCGATATCATACATAGTGATTTGTGGACGTCCCCTATTTTAAGTACAATTGGCCATCGATATTATGTGTTGTTTTTGGACGATTATTCCAACTTTTTATGGACTTTTTCAATTAGCAATTAATCCCAGGTCTACCCCATTTTTTCTCATTTAGTGCTCTCGTAAAAATACAATTGAAAAGAGCATTAAATATTTTCAATGTGACAATGGAAGGGAATTCCATAATAATCAATTCAAATAATTTTACTCCAATAACGGTCTTACCTTTCGTTTTTCCTGCCCTCACACCTCCTTCCAATATGGTAAGGCCGAATGAAAAATCTGAACCATAAACAACCTAATTCGTGCCCTACTCGCTCACGCCTCAATTCCCCATCAATTATGGCATTACGCACTCTCTATGGCAACCTATCTCCTAAACATAATCTCAAACAAGTCTCTAACTCAACGATCGTCCACTCAAGTTATGTTTCGTAGGAACCCCTCCTACCAACACTTACTTATCTTTGGATGTCTCTGTTATCCTCTTCATCCGACCATTCACAAACTCCAACCCCGGTATTTCCCGTATGTGTTTCTGGGTTACCCCGCTAATCATCGTGGTTACTTGTGCTATGACTTGTCAAGACATAAAATTATTATTTCACGGCATGTCCTATTTGATGAGTCTCAATTCCCATTTGCCTCCTTAAACTAGCCACATCTTCATTCCTATGACTTCCTAGATGATGGCATGAACCCTCTTCTAATTCATCATTTGCATAGCCTGCCATCCCAGACCCCGGCACTCGCCCCCACTTTGGCCAGTCTGGGACACACTGCCCACCCGGTTCTGCCGATGGTGGCCCAGAATAGCCTGCCTCAGGGTGATTTCGCAGCCACCTCTTGGCAAACCGAGCATTGGCCAGTCGATCCAGCCACCCCTGCTTTTCTTCCTCTTCCCCGCAGTCCCGCGGCACAACCCTCTTCCATACCGCATCCCGAGACATGCTCTCGAACTATGAAAACCCATGCCATGCACGGAATTCATAAACCTAAACGGTTGTTTAACATATCCGTTTCAGTTATCCCTTCCCATGTCCCTCAAAATCTGAAGGATGCCTTGTCCAACCCTTATTAGAAAGCCGCAATTTTTGATGAATATAATGCTCTTATTGATAATAAGACGTGGGACCTAGTAACACGTCCACCTGATGCTAACATTATTCATTCTATGTAGATTTTTAGACATAAAAAGAAATCTGATGGTTCTTTTGAGAGGTACAAGACTTGAATTGTAGGTGATGACAAGTCTTAACAGGTGGGAGTGGACTGTGATGAAACGTTCAGCCCGATCGTAAAGCCCGCAACCATCCAGACCATCTTCAACATTGCTCTATCTAAAACTTGGCACATTCATTAGCTTGATGTCAAGAATGTCTTCTTACATGGGGATCTTCATGAAACGGTATATATGCATCAGCTTATGAGTTTCAGAGATCCTATTCATCCGGATTATGTGTGTATGTTGTAAAAATCGCTCTTTGGGTTGAAATAGGCTCCCCGAACATGGTACCAACAGTTCGCCGATTATGTCTCCTCTATCGGTTTTTCACACAGCAGATTTGATCATTCCATGTTCATCTACAACAAGGGTACAAACATGACTTACCTATTATTATATGTTGATGACATCATCCTTACCACATCATCTGATGCTCTCCGCTGGTCCATTATGTCTCTACTTTCCTCTGAGTTTGCTATGAAGGATCTGGGGCCCCTGAGTTATTTCTTGGGCATCTTTGTTACTCGACATTCTAGCGGCCTATTTCCGTGTCAGAAAAAGTACACCGAAGAGATCCTTGACCGTGCAGGCATGACATCTTGCAAACCATCTTACACGTCATTAGATACCAATTCCAAGCTCAGCGATTATTCTGGCACCCTATATTCAGACCTGACTCACTATCGTAGCCTAGCTGAGGCCCTGTAGTACCTCACATTCACGAGACCTGATATATCATATGCCATGTAACAAATCTTTCTACATATGTACAATCCGATGAAAGCACATTTCACTTCGGATTACATCTATACAGGTCCTCGCTCACTAGTCTCACTGCTTATTCTGATGCTGACTGGGGTGGATGTCCTAACACCTGACGCACTCCACGTCTGGTTACTGCATTTTCCTCGGAGATAACCTATTGTATTGGTCTTCCAAAAGGCAACCTACACAATCCCAATCCAGTGTCGAAGCAGAGTACATAGGTGTCGCCAATGTCGTCTCTGAGTCTTGTTGGATCTGTAACCTTCTACTTGAGCTTCACTGCCCGATTCAAAAGGCAACATTGGTCTACTGCAATAATATTAGTGTGATATATCTTTCCGGCAATCTCATCCAACATCAGCGCACTAATCACATTGAGATGTACATTCATTTCGTTCACGAAAAAATGGCTCGTGGTCAAGTTCATGTCCCTCATGTTCCTTCCAGATATCAGATTGTCGGCATCTTCACCAAAGGACTTCTGTGCATACTATTTGATGATTTTTGAGTCAGTCTCGGTGTTCGTGAACCTCACGCTTCGATTGCGGGGTGTAATAGAATATTTTCCGAATATTTTTTCATTAATTGTATATCTCTTATTTTAGATAGAATTGTATTCCTATTGTAATTAGGTCTCCTATTTTAGGTAGAATTATATTTTCTATTGTAATTTGGTTGATTAGTTACCTAGTTTAAATATTCTTGTACTACTATATATATTGTACATTATTGATGAATACAATTAAGGAACATATTCCTTTAGTAACTATAAATTTAGAACGGGATCAAGTAAAGTCTTAAAACTAGGGGTGTCCAACGGGGCGGGTTTGGGGCAGGTCCCGGTGGGACGGGACTAGCTAAAGTTCCGTCTCGTCCCTCATTCCGTCGGAAAAAGGGACCGGTCTTGGCTGGGCGAGGCGGGGCGGGGTCAAGATCGGAATTTCCATTTTTTTGGCACTTAATTTTAAAAAATATTTTATATAAACACTTCAATAATTGAATAAGATAGTGTAATAAAAATATCCCAATGCTGTTTTTGTGCCTCTTATATTATTTAATAGAAATATGATTTTTTGTAATACAAATACAATTTCAAAATTGCAACTTTGTGGTGTTGAAAGTTGCAAATCACATAGTAAAATTTCAATTAAAAAATTACCTATTTATAAAAGGCAAACCATTCACCACAACTAATTTTGCTATTGTTTCCCTATCTCTATGTTTATCGTATTTAGGACCTACAATTCCCCTCGTCGTCGGGTTAATTTGACTCTGTACTTGGTCCGGGACACTCTGCGAACGTTGTCCCGACTGAGAGCGCATTGGCGCACCCGACTTTGTAGCCTCATATTCATCTCACCTAGCTTTGTGAAAGCTTTGTACATGTCTCAATAAACCTCCGGTCCCACCCTGACCTTTTTCCATATTAAATTTATAAATATTTTTATAAATTTTGTATCTAACTACTTGATTTTCTTAGTCCCTATAAAAAAAATCACATGCAACTGATTTTAATTCTCGTTTTGTGGGGCATCGTCTCATATTAGGGGGAATAAAAGGCATTCCAATTTCAGTTTGAGGTGCACTAGTGGGTGTGTCATCTAGATTAGTGAGTGTGTCATCTAGATTATCTTCTAAATTAAAGTTTGGTTCAGTTGCAGCATATATCTCATCATCTAATGGTATATCATTAAAAAATTCAGTTTCATCTATATGCGTGTAATCAATCAAATCATTATGTCTAGGAATATGATGACTAGAAGAAGTACCCCTGCCATTGTTACCCCTACTAGAAGAAGCACTCTTACCCTTAAACATACCTCTTAATCATTCCATTTTAATTATGCAAATAAATAATTAAAAATAATGAAATTAAGTGCGATAATTAAAATAAAGTAACAATAATAATTTAAAGAAGGAACGAAGGTACCAAATGCCGACGTAACGTCGACTTGTAATCGTGGTTGAAAATTGAAACTTTGCTCGATGGATGATCCTCAAGCTAGTTGCCAACTTCAGTCCCAATTTTTGAACTTTGATACAATTATACAATGAGCAAAATAAAATAAAATATTGAGTAGGCAATGTAATTATATACTTGTAGAGAGATAGATTGAGAGATTAGAGAGATTGTAGGAAGATTTGTGAGATAAAATGAAGAGAAAATGAGGTATTTATAGTTGGAAATTGGGTTAAAGTGTAAATATAGTAACTTAATGGGGTATGTGGGGTTTATGGGGTGGGCAAAAAATGATCGTTGCACAACATCCAAAATATAAATTGGTCGTTGTGCAACGGTCATTTTTGCAAATGGGGGGTCGGAGGCGGGTCGTGGCGGGTCTAGGGCGGGTATGGAGCGGGACGAGCCCAGGCCCCATCCCGATTTCATGTCCCGACGCCATTTTTTTAGGTGAGACGGGTCGGACCGACCCGACCCACTGACCAACCTTATTTAAAACTACCATATTATTTCTAGAGCCAAGGTCACTTGCAAATAAAATTGTGACACCCAAGAGTAACATGGAAAGAAAGGAGAGAAGCTAAGGTTTGTATTACTCATTTCCAACCGTTGGTTGTAATTGTTTGGTGATGTATACAACAAATTAAAGTTAGGACAGAATAGAAAGACGGTGACTGTTGGTTAATATAGAGTAGTAGGTGTTTCTTGTGGTGTTGTGGTTTTCCCTAACAAAGCTACATTCCCTCTCACCAAACCAAACTCCATATATCATATACTATAATCCCAAACAGCTTTCTTTTTCTCCAATTTTGGACATTAGCTCACTTCCCAACTACCACTTGCCAATCCTTTACTACCACTGAAAGACGGATGCAATATTTCGACGGTAAAATTCATCTGAACCAAATACTTTTAAATAACAACAAAATAACAATAATATGCTCAGCGTGTAATTTCATAAGACGAGTTTGGTGAGGATATATGTGTACACATATCTCACCCTTATCTCGTGGAGGTAGATACTAGAGAGATTGTTTCTGAAAGATCCTCGGTTCAAGTAACATATATTAAAGCAGTTAAAAAGAAAATAGAGAAGTAAAGAAGACATAGCAAATAATAAGAAAAACGTTACAACATTCAAGAAAAAAACGAACAATAACCACAACAAAAAATGCAATAATCGAAGCACAAAAAATAATAGATAGTAACAGAAGTAGAAGGACAAGAAACTACGAAAATAATATTAATACTGAAGGTTTGAAAGGACTAAGTACATATTATGTGCACCAAACTTTCAAAAGCAAAACATAAATGTATGCGTAATCATTTACTACATTTATAATAAATAATGTATGTGATCCCATAATTTTTAAAAATATCATGAATTCAATATTTTAAATTTTAAAGTAAAATTTAAAATTTTGAATTCCCTTATAATAACATCTACAATCTTTGACTGCTTCTCTAGGTTAGCTTCTTAGCTCTCTATACATACATATCTTCTACTTACATATTTTTTTACTTATCCATAATTCTTCTCTCTTTTTTCTTTTAGAGCATAACAAAAATGGCTCCGACTTCTTTTCACTGCATCTCTAACACTGTGTGTGTCATAGATGCGTCGACTCGTCTCGGCTCGAGCTTGGTCAAGCGGCTACTCGCAAGAGGCTACACTGTTCATGCTGCTATTCAAAATAGTCATGATGGTATTGGTTCGTCAATTAGTTTTTGTTGGAAATTTGCCTTTGGTGGGGAGGTGCGTCCACCCATATTTAATAAATTAAACACTAGGGTTCCGCATGTTGGAGGCTTTGTCTCTTCATACGTGCATAATCTACTAAGTGAGTAGATAACCGTAGGGCCAAGAATCGTCAAATTTCGTTGAGAAATGAAAGTGATATTTGTCCACGAAATAAGGTGTTTGAGGCATGAAAATATGGTGTGGGACAAATCTACCACATCGGTGGGAAACGGAAGAATTGCTCTCTTTATAAGTCTCAAAATTGGCTAAGGGTTTGGGACCCCAAGGGGTATCCCATGTGTTTGAAGGAGGGAGGACCTAGATGTGCTTGGGTCTTGGGCTTCTTCTGATAGACCCCCAAATTATTTAATATTTACAGTTTGGTCCCTGGAGTTTCTGAAAAGGTGAATCTGGGAACGACGGAAAGCAGAAAGTTTCTGCCTACCATTTAGGTTGATTTTTAGAGCGTTAACCAACCATTACTTGGTTGATTAACTCCTCCATAAACAGTCATCCTTCAATGGCCTTTAACAACCATTACTTGGCTGAATTACTCCATCCTTCAATGGCCATTAACAACCATTATTTGGAAGTTGAGGAGTTCATCCCTTATGCTATATATTGGAGCCTTTTGGCTCAATTGTGGGACACAGAAAAGTGGACAGAAAAAATGAGACACAATACGTACACAGAGACAAAACAGAAGAGAAACTTCAGTCCAAAACGTGAGCAGAAACGTTGGGACAAAAACAGAAAACTCTTCCTTCCTTTTCTATTCTTCAGCAAGTCGTTTCGTGTTTGTTTTCTTCGTCAGAATCAACCTATTTGCTTTGTAGTATTGATTAGTTGTTTTATCTTGGGAGACTATTGCCCGTTAATGTAAAAGCATATATACGGGGAAATCTTGTCTTAAAGACAGAGAGTCATCTCTCGACTCAGCCACAGTTGTAACAATCCAGATTTAGTGTTTCTTGATTTCAGGTTATCAAGATTCAAGACTCCACAACCTTGCGGCAGTTCTGAATATTGGCTATTTGTTTATCCTTTTGAACACTTGTAATATTTATTTACTTTCCGTACTGATTTACATATCCAACAAGTTTAAGTCAAGATTGTATTAGTGTTCGAAAGATGTCGGTCAAAAGTTGTGTGATCAAATCTGAATATGGCTGTGGTTTTATGGTAGAAGATAGTGATGATTATGATGTTGAAGGTCAACGTGTTCATGGTGTCACCGCTCCTGAGAGTGGTGGGAACAAGCGCTCACGAAAGGCTGAGGATGTCAACTGGAACAAAAGGAGAAGGTTGAAGATGTGGTTCTATCTTGTAGGAAAATGCCTATATCTGTCCCAAATAAAGGATCCCAATTATGGTAAGAAAGAAATGGACACTCAGTCCGACGAAGTGACTAAAGTGAGCCAGAATCCGAAATTGGGATAAGTAAATTTTCTTCCTTGTCAAGGATAAGATTAAATGGTGTCTGATTAAAAAGGGCTTAAAGTAAGGATGAATATGAAAATGTTTTCACAAAATAATTTATATTCCTTACGCTTTAAAATCAGAAGTTTAATCTCATCTTCCTTCCCGTTTAAAGATTGGATTTATAAAAGACTTAAAAAGGTCCGTTCTTTTGATTGTAATTATTAAAAGTGTGTAAAGTATGTTCGCACATACGAGGGAAAAAGATCCACTGACTGTGCGAAAACTGTTACCACTCTTAAGTAAGCGCCAACAATTGTCTGGGCACTAATCTCAAGGGAAGAAGACTAAAAGATAATGTCTTATCTTAAGACGTTGACCCTGTCACACTATTTGGCAGAAGATCCTTCATAGGATGATATTGGACACTCAGTCATACAAAGCCTACGGGCGACTGGAGTGGGGCCAAAATTTCTTTGATAGGATGATATTGGACACTCAGTCATACAAAGCCTACGGGCGACTGGAGTCGGGCCAAAATTCCTTTGATAGGATGATATTGGACACTCAGTCATACAAAGCCTACGGGCGACTGGAGTGAGGCCAGAATTCATTTCATAGGAAAAGTAACGGACACCTAGTGTGGTGGGCTAGAGTTTCCAGGTCTTAAATGATCTGAAGGCAAATAAATTGGACACTCAGTCTGACAAAACAACTGGAGTGGGCTAGAGTATCCAGATCACATATGATCCGGTTATGCCCTAACCACGGGCAAGAGGTTGTTCATGTGAAGCAACGCCACCTTTAAAGCAGAAGGGGTTGGAGAGGTTGTCCTCAATAGGACTTCAGGGAATGGGATCACTCTAAAATTAGGTGATACATGTCTCAAACTTGGTTTAAGGGACGCTGATGGTCAAGCTGGTTTGAGACTAGTCCAACAGGTCTGTAATAACTAAGAATGATACAATATGTCTGTAGCCAAATGAATGATATATTTGTAATCCGTGCATCTACGTCATCATATATTAAGAAACGTTAAATAGAAAGTCATTCAAAAGTTAACGAAGTTGAGATTGTTGCTTTCTGTCGACATAAACCCTCAAAATGAATGTGAGGTAGGCGAAGAGGCAAAATCACCTTTCCATTATGTCAAAGGAATAGCGAAAGAAGCACCGCTCCTCTAGAACTTAGTCATACCTACTTGTGTGATTTGAAGTTTATACAAAATAGAGGGGGGAGACAAGTACTTTGTGACCTTCATTGATGATGGTACAATGTATTGCATTCTTTATTTGATTGAAAAGCAAAGATGAAGTTGTTGAAGCGGATAAGCGCTACAAAGCAGAAATTGAAAATCAACTAAGCCTACGGATTGAGGAATTCATAGTGATAGAGGGAGAGAATGTGAAGCATCGTTCATTAAACGACTGCTCATTACTCACCTCAGTCCAACGGTGTTAGCTAAGCGCAAAGTCGTACGCCTAAATTATGTGGGGCAAGGCGATCCATACCGTTATTGCGATTCTCAACAGAACTCCGCATAAGGATAAGGATAACCCTTCGTGTGAGACATAGAAATGATCATACATACAAATGTTGTGATGTGGGGTGGCTTGGTAGAAGTTGGAATATCGAAACAGGTTAAGTTGGACCTAAGACTGTAGATTGCATATCCATTAGATCTACAAATAACAGTAGTTCTTATCGCCTCTTAGTGTCAAAAAATGCTGAATTCTTTGAACATAACTTTTCTTGAGAAGGGAAAAAGAAGTAATTGCTCGAGGTTAGCAACAACCCGCGAGGGGCTGACTGTCCGGAACTAGACGTTCCGTATCTACAGAACTTAGAAGTTGCTGACTATCCGGAACTTAATATTCCAGATATGCAGAACTCAGGAATTCTAGATGTTGAACCGAGATGGAGCAAAGAGGGGACAAAGACTTGTTCCAGGCCTACTAGCTTGTATGGTTGTGAATAAACCATGGACAATTAACAAATAATCGCCATCTCCAGAAGCGCTGCTTTGGAAAGAAGCTACAAATAGAGAAATAGATTCTATCATATAAAACCATACTTGTGTAATAGTTGATTTTCCTCCGAAAAAAGAACCTTTGGATTGTGAAAGAGGATACTCAAAAGTGAGTACCAAGTAGATGGATCTACTGACGAGTATAAGGCCTCAGCTACTTGTACATGTGCTTCCCTGTGATTAGCTTAACCTCCAGGGCCATTGCAGTTTTGCGTGACATGGATGTTGAAACAACCCTCCTAACCGGAGAGTTGGAAGGGGATGATCAGAGTTGGTTTGCTAGACTGTTGGGCTTCTTCCTGAACTTTCATTTTGGTCCCTGAAATATTTATATTTTGGTCCTGGAAGTTTCAGATAAAACAGAAACAATGAATCTGACCACAGAAACATTGACTCTGAAGTTAGAAAGCCAACAGTTGAAAAATCAACAGTCTGAAAGTGGAAGTTATATTGAAACAAAAGATACGGGTATCACAGATGACATCTTAGGAATTGGATTTCTAAGACATCGAACGGATTAGTCTAACTCCAAACTCAGTTGTGAGATAATTGACAGTCTCGTTGCTGCCACCAATGGATATGAATCATATAACTGATTGGAATTATGGTGCACCCATAGACAATGAGTGATATGTGCAGGTCACATGTAGTTCAATGTATTGTACACACTACAATCGACCTCGTATCGGCCTACAAAGCAGATCAGTTGAACTAAGGTTCACTGATGATTTTAATAAATGATCAATAGAATGCGTTTAGTCGGATATGATGATATCTGAAATATTCGCTTATCTACGGATTATGGTATTCTGGATGTCCAACGGTTCTGGAGAATACAGTGATGCAAACTGGACATCAGATATGAAGAACACCAAAGCCACAAGTAAATGTGTATGGTGGGTCTTGGAAAATCCTCTAAGCAAACTTGCATCGGCCGATTCATGATGGAATCAGAGTTTATCACTTTATACAAAACATGAAAGAAGTTGAGTAACTTCACGACTCCTTAGAGGACGTCCCTTATTGGGAGAAATCCGTGCCTTCAGCTATTATACATCGTGGCTAGCTTCGGCCGGTGAAGGACACAGATGATGGTGTCTGTACATATCTGTCAGGATCTGTCAGAGACATAAGACCATATGGCAGTTTATCATCACGGGTGTCATTTCCTTGATTACTAATCAAAGGATATAGCGGACCATTTTAACTAAGGGACTACCCGGAGATCAAGTGTTCTGCCTGTTTAGGGGAACATGCTTAAAACCCAAACAATACAAACCTTTGCGGTGGTAACCCAACCATACTGACTGGAGATCCCATGAATTTGGTTCAATGGGAAAACTAAGCTACAAAAGGTTCAGTTGAGCGCTTCGGTGGAAGCAAGAGCACTTCGGATGATGATTTCTGTAGGGAAATATGAATCCAAAATTATTCCCGCGATAGACATTAAAGTGCTACATGCATGGTAGGTAAAGGTTAAGCTTCCAAACCTTTAACGATCCTCAAACGGTTGAGGTTAAGGTTGGGGAAACTTTTAATGATTCTTAACACTTGTGAAGTGTGGTATAGCAGGATACCTTGTAGGAGATCACCTATTTAAGTGCGAGGATATGCCACCTCAAATGAACGCACTTAAGAATCCAAGTGTGTCCATGGCTACAACGGACATAACAATAAGAATGAAAATGAATAAGGAGAGTTATTGTGTTGGTATCATTGTCTTGGCTTATACTAAACACTGACGGTTCAAGACATCACGTTCACCGCGCAGTAAGTAAGTCCGATGGTATTCAACTAGGGAAGGTTCAAAGCAGAAGCTACCTCTCCTGATGCAATACCTTTTGGCTGAAAGATTGCTGAAAGTAGGCACCATGTGTGTGGGCCAAAATCTCTTTCAAAATGGGATTGTTGGAAATTTGCCTTTGGTGGGGAGGTGCGTCCATCCATATTTTATGAATTAAACACTAGGGTTCCGCATGTTGGAGACTTTGTCTCTTCACACGTACATAATCTACTAAGTGAATAGATGACCATAGGGCCAAGAATCGTCAAATTTCGTTGAGAAATGAAAGAGATATTGGTCCACGAAGTAAGGTGTTTGAGGCATGGAAATATGGTGTGGGACAAATCTACCACATCGGTGGGAAAAGGAAGAATTGCTCTCTTTATAAGTCTCAAAATTGGCTAAGAGTTTGGGACCCCAAGGGGTATCCCATGTGTTTGAAGGAGGGAAGACCTAGATGTGTTTGGGTTCAAGGTTAAGCCCAAACGCGCGTCGCCGCCCGCCCGTCTCGTCCGGTCCGGGCTCGGGTCACGGGTCGTGGATTGTGGGCCTTGGATCTTGGGTCTTGGGTCTTGGGTCTTGGGCTTCTTCTGATATACTCCAAAATTATTTAATATTTACAGTTTGGTCTCTTGAGTTTCTGGAAAGGTGAATCTGAGAATGACGGAAGGCAGAAAGTTTATGCCTACCGTTTGAGTTGATTTTTAGAGCATTAACCAGCCATTACTTGGCTGATTAACTCCTCTATAAATAGCCCTCCTTCAATGGCCTTAAACAACCATTACTTGACTGAATTACTCCCTCCTTCAATGGCCATTAACAACCATTATTTGGCAGTTGAGGAGTTCCTCCCTTATGCTATATATTGGAGCCTTTTGGCTCAATTGTGGGACACAAAAAAGTGGACAGAAAAAATGAGACACAATACATACACAGAGACAAAACAGAAGAGAAACTTCAGTCCAAAACGTGAGCAGAAACGTTGGGACAAAAACAGAAAACTTTTCCTTCCTTTTCTATTCTTCAGCAAGTCGTTTCGTGTTTGTTTTCTTCGTCAGAATCAACCTATTTGCTTTGTAGTGTTGATTAGTTGTTGTTTTATCTTGGAAGACTATTTCCCGTTAACGTAAAAGCATATATACGGGGCAATCTTGTCTTAAAGATAGAGAGCCATCTCTCGACTCAGCCACAGTTGTAACAATCCAGATTTAGTGTTTCTTGATTTCAGGTTATCAAGATTCAAGACTCAACAACCTTGTGGCAGTTCTGAATATTGGCTATTTGTTTATCCTTTCGAGCACTTGTAATATTTATTTACTTCCCGTACTGCTTTACATATCCAACAGTTTTATCATTCACTAAACTTTTTTTGTTTCACTTGCATTTTTTTTCATTTTTTAGTTGATGTTTGGTTTCTTTAATTAGGTTATCATGATGAGTTCCTAGCATTCAGTGATGGAGTGGATGCATGTGACATGAAGAGACTGCAGATTTTTCATTCGGACCCTTTTGATTATCATAGTATAGTTGATGCTCTGAAGGGATGTTCTGGCTTGTTTTACTCCTTTGAGCCTCCCAAGGACCAAGCAAGCACTTGTGATGTACGTACTTTTTTTTCCATCAACATATTCCCCCGTTTATAACTTATATTTTTGTATATTTTGTTTCATTATTATGATCTCTCAATCTTCAGTGACGCGTGTAAATGCTTGATTAAACTATAGTCTGATATTAATTTTCTTAGTTGTTGGCAAAACGTAGGGGAAAAAGGTCTTAATTAATGAGTAAAGGAAAACCAAAAATGTCAAGATACGTTAACTGAGATAAAGAGTAACCGAGAAGATGTAGACATAAGATGTAAGGGATCGAAATTTATTTAGACTTTGTTCTTTTGACCTTGAAGGTGATCAGAACTTCTTTACAAGTTCTGATATTGAGAAATTCAGAGAGGAGATTAGAGAAGAAGAGATACTCGAGAATAAGAAAAGAACTCCAATGATATTCATAATCTTGTGTTAATCTTTACAAGTGTGTTATGTGAGATATATATATATACATGAAGTGATCATTAAGAACTCACTAATTAAACTACCTAACTAACTGTTATTAGCAGCTAACATCAGATAATTAGTTAGGCGAACTAACTAACTGATTTCATCTAATAACTAACTAATGGACAAGGTAAAAAGACTAGGCTACCCTTAGCTATTTATCTTCTTTTCTTCAACACTCCCCTCAAGGTAGGTACCATGAAAACATCTATCATTCCTAACTTGGATTTAAGAAGATGATGTCGTACTCTTGATAACTCCTTTGTAAGCAAGTCTGCAGGTTGTTCCCTTGTTGATATGTATTGAGTTTGTACCTTGCCTTGTTGAATTTTTTTCCTTATGAAATAGCAATCAATTTCAATGTGTTTTGTCCTCTCATGATAGACTGGATTAACAGCTATTTGTATAGCTGATTTGTTGTCACTATAAATCTTGATAGGCAGTTCAATCTTGACTTCCAACTCTTGTAACATTCTCAGTAACCAGGTGAGTTCTGAGACAGTAGCAACCATGCTCATGTATTCTTCATCTGCGGAGCTCTTAGATATGGTTGTTTGTTTTTTTCACTTTCATGAAATAAGTGAATCGCCTAGATTGATCAAGAAACCTGAAACTGATCTCCTTGTGTGAGCACGTGCTGCCTAGTCAACATCACAAAATGTACTTAGTGTGAATATTGTTGCCTGACATCAAAATCCCTTGGCCAGGTTGAAGTTTGATGTACTTCACCATCCTCAGTGCTGCCTTCATGTGTGATTTCTTAGGATGTTGTAGATATTGGCTTAGAGTCTGCATACTGAAGGCAATGTCTGGTCTAGTAAATGTTTGATACAGAAGCTTTCATATCAATCTTTGGTATGCACATACATCTGTTAATAATGGATCTCTAATATTGCTACCTTTAGGATTGCTAGCTTGTACATGGTCATCATACTCTGTTGTTGTCAGCTTGACATTAATATCAATTGGAGTTTGAGCTGGCTTAGAAGCAGCAAGACCAAGCTCAGAAATCAACTCTAAGGAATATTTCCTTCGATGCGTTACTATGCCTTTCTTGGATCTGGCAAGCTCAATGCAACGGAAGTACCTTAATTCTCTCAAGTCCTTCATCTTGAATATTTGTTGTAGAGATGTTTTAGCTTCTTCAATCAGTTTTAAGTCATCACCAGTAACTAACATGTCATATGTATCCGTCTGGTCATTTCTAGCTAAAGACCCTTATTTTCTTATTTGACCCTTCCTATAATCTCCATGTGGGATTTGTGATGTGCGGGGATGGATGGCACAGATCTCGATGCCTATTTATATGAGTTTCAGATGAAAAATCTAAAGTTTAGAACTTAGAGTTGGTTAGTTTGACTCAAAGTTGACTTTTGGCTAGATGGGTTCATTTTCTATTTTCGTAGCTTTCGGTAGTTTTGAAAGGTCATTTATGACTTAGTCGAGTTATTGGTTTGCTTTCTGATGTAATCAGATGTATTTTATGGCTTTATTTGTGAAATTTGGATATTTGGTGTTTTCGGACGATTCTTTAAAAAGTATGCCTTAGCTCGGTTATTTATGAAATCTTAGGGTGCGAGCGAGTTCGTAGCACTGTTTACCATAGACGAGCATATCTAGTTTGTGTCTAGGGGGTCCCGGGAGTATTTCGAGTGGATGATAAAGGTCTTGGCTGACTTTTCTATTGTTGGTGTCTGGTGTTCGCCACGGTAGCACCAGTATCTACTCCGGTGGGTCCGCCTCAGTGAGAGGTTGGCTCACCGAAGCGGAGGTTAGGGGGTGGGTGGTTTTCGCCAATGCAGAATCGGGTTTGCCATGGCGAGGGGTGAGGTGTCAAGTGATCCTCGCCCCAACGAAGGATTTTCCACCGCAGCGCTTCCGCTCCAGCAGAGTCGATTCTGCTGGGGCGGAAATACTGTACCAGATCCCTATAAATTCCCTAGGTCAGAAAATTCCTTTCCCAAAATAGAAACCCTCGAAACCAGCGCCGCCTTAAAGTAATTTCAGAGCCTTATGAGTATTGTTGTCCTTGAGGTAATAGATTATTCCCTTTTTATGGCTTAAGTTATGTTTATAAGCTCTTTAATGGTGGTTTAACATGTTATTAAGTGGGGAAAATGAATTTCATGTGTTTATGAGAATAAGAGAGTTATATGGTTGATTTTAATGGAGGTTTATGGATTAAAAAGTGTTATTTTTGTAAATTAGGATTGGATGATGATAGATAATTATGTTTTAAGCTTAATTTGATTATGGAAGCTTGTTTTCAATTGGGGGAAATTCCAGGGTTTCAAATTGGGTCTTTTTGATTATTGTTCAATTGGAGGTTCAATTGTGGATAATTTTTTAATTAATTTAAGAATATGATTACCTAGTATGTAATAATGATTTTTGGGTATTAAAGTTTGAGTTTTGGTGATGTGGTTCCAGGGTTGATATTGTGGTCTTGCTTTTTTAAAGGTTATGTCATTATTTTATGTAAGTCTTATATATAAATGAGTAGTATATGCGTGAATGGACTTTGATTATCACGAGGCGCGAAGGAAAGGAAAGGCTATCACTGAGGCTTAATTGTTGGCTCACCTGCTCGGTTTTGAGGTAGGCTATAGTTTAGCTTTTCGAGACTTCGATAGAAGTATGTAATTATTATAAATATTTAGGGGTATTGAGCGTGTTTGGGGTCCCACTCAAGGGGTAGTAATGAACGTCTAAGTGGGTATTGGCTAGGGATGGAAATTGGGCGGGGTGGGTGTGGGTACCCCCCTCACCCGCACCCGTACCCGTCCGAAAATTTTATATCTGTCACCCATTGCGGGTACAATTTTCAATATCCATACCCGCCTAGGCAGGTTTATTCCTAAATCCACACCCGATCCACCACCCAAGTGGATATCCGTCACACGCCAATACCCGCCTGTATAGAGATGGCAGTGGATCCTGGATCCGGTCTAGATTCGATGGATCCAGATCCGTTTTATAGGATATAGATCTTCAAAATTTGGACCCGACGGATCCGGATCGGACCCGGATCGAATTTGGATATGAATCTTGTATTTGAGATCCGTATCCGACCTGTGGATCCCTTTTTTTTATTAAATATATTCATAACCTAGAATGTAATTTTATAAGTATTTTCTTAAAATTGCTAAGCACATCCTTGCAAGTTTAATTCTCAAAATAAGTTTAATTTATCCCCGCGTTAACTCAAAAACCAAAAAATAAAGAGGTAACTTCGATAATAAAATCAATGTTATATTAGTGAATGACTAACATCTCCATAGACAAGTAGTTAAAATTATATTCACTTTATTTGTGAAGATTCCAAGCACATGCAAGTTCTACATTGTGGAAATATTAGTCAGCATTTTCCACAGCTATTGTCATTGTCCAACATTTTCAATTAATAGCCCACAATCAAAACGAGACAACGAACAAAATATCTCATATGAACATTTCAAAATTGAAACACAGTAAACTGTTAGCTAAGTAAAAATTGTTTGTCAGTTCAAATAAAAAATTTTAGTAAGACATTTTTTTTTACATGTGGATCCAGATCCGATCCGTGGACCCTGTCGATCCTATGGATTCGAATTTGGATCTAATTTTATGGACCCGATGGATCTGAATCCAGGTATGAAAAACGGATCTGGATTTGGATCTAGTAGGACCCGATCCAGATCCGATCCGTTGCCATCCCTACGCCTGTACTCGCATGCCATATTTTATAATCAATTCATTTGTGATTAACATGATCCCAAAAATTTGAGTCAAGAATCAATACTGTCACGGTCTCATTTTCTTTGGGAGAGAGGGAAGAGAATTTCGGATTTTTTCACCATCAAAATTCCCCATTTTTTCACCTCTTCCCCCTTACACAACAAAAAATCAAGAAAACAAAATTTACAAGAAAACCCAAAAATTATCCACCCAAATAGCTATATTACAAATGTAGATAAAACTCAGATATTATTTCAGCTATATAAGCTAAAGTTTTTCAACTTTTTCAATTGAACTCCACAAACCCAATAGATAAAACTTAACAAATGCCCAAAAATTGACCTCACCAAGACAATCCCAAAGCACAAAGCAAAGACAACAGTGTTTCCCAATATTTCCCGATTAGCATATCCTTTAAAGAAAAAGGCAGAGACGTCGAGGTGGTTTGTGAAAAAAGTTTGTGATTTTTTCTTTAAAGAAAAAGACAGAGACGTCGAGAATGAGAGAGGGAGTAGAGACGGCATGAAGGGGAACGAGAGAGAGGGAGGTGTGAAGGCGTGAAAGACTGAAGAGGCGTAGGATTTTAAGTTTTGTTGGAGAATGAGAGACTTGTCATGACTTATGGGCTGAAGGCACGACTTATGGGCTGCTAATATTTTGGGCTTGGAGTGGCTATAAGTAGGGGTGAGCACGGGTACAGGGTACCCAGATACCCGACCGGAACCGACACTAACGGGTAGGTTCCGGGTAGATATATTATAATAACGGGTAGGGTCCGGGTAGTAAAATTAGGAACCGATCAATGTCGGGTCCGGTTCCCGGTTCCGCAAATAGAGACAGTGGTACCGGATCCGAACCGATACCCTAACCTATAAAATATTAAATATTTTTTTTAAACATTTGGACCACTTTTAACTTTCTCCAAAATTATTTGTTGCACTGCATTACTGATTTTCCCCACCCCAAAACTCTCTCAATAACAATGACGTTTTAGCTACACCACCGAGCTTCATCGTCGTCGTTGTTGAAAGCTTTCTCAGTGTACTTTCATCGTTGTCATCATTGAAGCTTCACCTTTGCCTCTTTCTCTCCTTTGGTTGTGTTCACGCCATTCCTAAAATGCATATGGGTTCATATCTAACTCTTCAATTTCTTTTTAATATCATATGCTTATGTTCTATTTCAAAGTATACTCATCTTCAATTTGTATTATTTTTTTATTTGAAATGTAAATCTATTTTTAAAATTTGTGTATATTTTTGTAGTTGTGAAGATGAAATTTAGGGATTTTCTAGTATAATAAAGCTTTTCTTTTGTATCAAGAGCTTATGAACATGAAAATAAGTTTAATTTAGATATTTTCAAATTTATTTTGAAATCAACACGCTCAATTAATTGAGTGTCAAATTTGACTTGCAATTTTAGGTTTTGCAATGTAATTAGCTTTTCTACAATGAATAAGTTTTCTAAAACTTCTTATAAGGGTACTAAAAACTCCGATCAGTGCTAAAAACTACTTGATGAAATTATTTTAGAACTCTTTTTTATTCTCATAGGCTTAAAAATTGTTGCTTAATTTGTGTTTTTTATTTACAGAGTGCAGGAACCTACGGGACCAGGTCCGGTAGGTTCCGGTAATGATTGCTACGGGTAGGTTCCGGGTAGTAAATTTAGGAACCGATCTTTTACCGGGTAGGGTCCGGGTAGTTAAAAAATGTTAGGGTACCCGGACCCGCTCACCCCTAGCTATAAGGCGGGAGGGTAGGCGGTTGGATGTGGGGCGGGGGAGGCGGGTATGACTGTAAATCCACCACCTACTCGCCTACCCGTGATGAGTATATTTTCAATACCCATACCCGCCTACTACCCACCAAAGTTATATCCATACCCGCGCCCAACTGGGGCGGGTGCGGTGTGGAATCCGTAAAATTATACCCACCTACCATCCCTAGTACCGGTGTTGAACTGTGACAATTGGATGATTTGGGAAATTAGCCTTAAGTTGGTTCCGATTGCTGATTATTTGGGCTTGTCTCCATATGCGGGCTCGTCGTCATAGTTGATTGACTTGTTTATTCATCACACATGCTTGATTTGCACATGAATGTTATATGTGTTATGAACTCTTGAAAGCATCTGGTATTTCATCTCTTATTTGTTTGCATATCACTATATCACGATTATTTCCTTATATATGTCATTTGCAATCAAACACTCGTGGTTTTGATGATTTGATATTGGAGTGGTATAATTATGCTATGGGTCCAAGAGACGGGGAAATGGTAAGAACACTGTTGAGATTATGGAAACACTGAGATGATATTGATACGTGGGTATCGGAGTTGCATGCCTGCAATAAGATATTATCACAACCAAGAGCTGGGCTCCGTGATCCGGCGAGTTATTCTAGAGCGGAGGGGTATATGGACTTTACGGGTCTCTCATGGGTCACTTTCATATGGTATACCTTGTGAAGTGTGTATACTGATTGATGGAAAGGTACTTTACATATGCATTGCATTCATGTCATACATATATATGTCATATCATTGATTATTTATTATTGGACTCGTGTTTGAAATGATTGTTGTTGACTTGACTAAGTTCTAGACATGGAAGGATTATATTTGCTTCGATACTTGAGTTATTGTAGAACTTTTGGAAACTGAATAATGAGAATAGGTATGAACTCTTAGTGAAATAAGGAATCATGTGAACTCTGTGACCCGTTATGTGGATTATGTGACTTTATTTAGATAATTAGACTGTGTGGTATATGATTACTTGATATTTATCTCTAATTATGTACTTCCGTCGTTGTTTGACATATGATGTCTACGGGGGTACGTTGTGTACTCATGTTATACTTACTGCATTTTTTTATGCAGATACAGATTCGACTACCAGCTCGAGACCACGTGGTTGAGTTTGAGCGGTTGATTCCTAGCTGTCAGGGTGAGGATGCCTTCTCCAGCATGCCCTGGATTGCTTATCTTTTTTATTGTCTTTATATTTGACCTAGAGACATGTTTCTGACTTCATTATGTATTCGGTTGACACTTGTTGTCATTGATTTTCAGACTATATTGTGGTATTAGAGCTCTTCAAACTATATTCCTCAGAGTTATTTTAATTGTATCAGACTTATCTTCTTCTTCCGCACTATATTATCAGACAGCTTTTGTAGTGTTATGTTTCTTCCGCTTTATTTATATCTTATCATATTTATGAATTGGGAGTGGTTCTCCTACGTGTAGGAATTATATAAGCGCCACCATAATTCCTGAAAAGGGATCGTAACACCATCTACATACACCAAGATTATCACAGTTCCTTCCTTTGTCTTTCTCACAATGAGTGAGTGATCATATTTGGCTTTGCCTAAACTGCAGCTTTACTAGTGCCTCTGTCAATTTAGCATTCCATTGTCTAGGGGCCTGTTTTAGCCCATATAGAAATTTTGTGAGTCTACACACTGGTCTATGCTCCCCCTGACTCACAAAACCCCGTGGTAGAGCCATATATATTTCATCATAAAGATCTCATTGCAAGAAGGCATTATACACATCCATTTGATGGATGTGCCAATGTTTGGATGTTGCAAATGAGAGAATGGTTCTAATTGTGACCATCTTCACCACATGGGAGAATGTTTCTTGATAGTTAATCCCTTCTTGTTGGTTATAACCTTTGGCAACCAACCTAGCTCTGAATCTCTTCACTTCCCCTTACGCTTTGTACTTGATTTTATAAATCCATTTGTAACCAATTGGTATTTTTCCTTATGGCAAACTTATAATGTTCCAAGTATTGTTGCTTTGCAAAGCATCTATGTCAGCTTTCATGGCTTCTACCCATCTTGGATCTTTGATAGCCTCCTTATAACTCTTTAGTTCTGAAATGGAAGAGAAATCAGATAAGTAAGACTGGTATTTAGGAGAAAGTTTATCATATGAATATTATTTGAGATAGCAAAATGAGTATCCTGATTTATAGTGCTCAAGGATACAAAGTCCATCCATATTGGAGGCTATTTGCCCCTTTTTTGATATTTTAGTCTGCACTATAGGCCTTGGTATACTTGACCTAGGTGCTGGTATTATTGTATGTTGTACTTGCCCAGACTGAACTGATACTGGTTGATTTTATTGTAGTGCTTAACTAGGAGCATAATCTTATGAGTGTTATGGTTGATGTAAAATGTCAAGTGATATTGAACTTTGACTTGTTTCTACATAAGACACTTCAACACTAGGATTAATAGAAACTGTATGTGCAGGTTCATTTTCATACAAAACATCAATATGTTCGAAAATAGGTGGATCAATTGTCACTTCCTTAAAAAGAAAGACTGATTCTTTAAAGAATACATCTTGTTAACAAAAAAAGAATGAGTTTGCATATCATATAAAATGTACCCTTTCTTAACCTCATAATATCCCATAAGTATAGCAGTTCTAAACCTGGTTTGCATTTTGTCAGTTTGATTAACAATTTTTGCATGACATAAGCATCCTAGCACTATAAAATGACAAAAAGAAGGCTTTCTGTTGTGTAGTTCTCATAAGGTGACATGTCTATTATAGAAGAAACATTCTATTGAAAATATACACTGTTGTTTGCACACAGTATCCCTAAAATTTTAGTGGGATATTAGCTTGTAACCTTAGAGCTCTTGTAACCTCTAGGATGTGCATGTGCTTCCTCTCAACCACAACATTTTGTTGAGGGGAATATGCACGACTTTTGATGTATAATTCATTATGTTTTAAACAAAGTACTACACAACTCATTCACAAATTCAGCACCATTGTCAATTCTGCAGATTTTAATAGACTTATTGAACTGAGTTTTAACAATATCTTGAAAGTATTGTAATATCACAAATACATATGATTTCAGTTTTAACAAGTAGATCCATATCATTCTACTATAATCATCAACAAGAGTTAAGAAGTACTTAAATACATCAATAGTAGAAATCTTATAAGGACCTCAAACATCCAACAATATCAAAACAATCAGTACTTTTTATGCTACTTAGAGAAAAAGGAGATCTAGTCCGCTTTGCACAAGGACAAACTGTAAATTTATTCACTAATGATGTTATACTATCTTTAGTACTAGTAATCAACTTGTGTAACACTGAAGTAGACACATACCCAAATCTCATATGTCGTAGGCCTAGATCTGGACTACTACAATTTTGTTCCTTATTTGTTTTAGCAGCTAGCACTACACCATGAGAGTGATCCTCAAGTGATTGATTAATTATGTTAAGTGTCGCGCCCTATTTTGACCTGCGGGCTTCCCGACGTGATGGCGATTTTGTTCCTTATTTGTTTTAGCAGCTAGCACTACACCATGAGAGTGATCCTCAAGTGATTGATTAATTATGTTAAGTGTCGCGCCCTATTTTGACCTGCGGGCTTCCCGACGTGATGGCGTCGATTCCCTCTGGATTGGATAAAAATGCTTTGTTGAGGAGTCGCCACCTAATTATTCTAAGGTGAATTAGGACACCTAAATACTAACTAAAAGCTGTAAAATAACTTCGATTTTATGATCTATGAAACTAATGAGATTCTAGGTAAGGGTTCTCTATTATCCTAAAGGGAAGGGGTTAGACATCCTTTAAGATCCGCTAACTTGCGGTTATCCGGTCAAACTCAGGTTAATTATTATACTAAGAAAATACATATTTAAAAATATAAAGTTAAAATAACGTTGCAAGTATTTAATGAAATGATGCATTTGTACAAGTATACATTTGTATGACAATATACACGTAAAGCTGAAAAAAGTATGCATTTGAATGAAAATTGATAAAAATATATGCAATGTAAATTTTATGGGCGACGTGCCTAAAAATAGGTAAACTAGCGATTTTTGATTTTAAAACTAACCGAGCCTAAGAATAAATGAACTAGCAATGGGTTTTCAGTTTTAGACTACCCTATTAATTAATTCTATGTTTGTCTATTCTAAACATTTCAATAATTTCACGAGTACAATAATATTACAATACAGAATGAAATAAAGCTGAATTAAAGAAAGTAAAAAACAACAACAAAATAAATAATCTCCGAGGGGTATTTGCCTTCTTTGACTTTATCCCTTGCAAGCTGTCAAGAGCAAACGGTTAGAAACAATTGAATATACATAACTTCGGATCCGTATCAAAAACAATAAATGTTTTAATTACGGAGGGTTCAGACTTAAATTTTGAAAAGATCATTCCAATCACGTCGTGACTGCAAACATATGACTCGGTGGTCATTTTAATTGCCTCGCCTACTAAACATGTCGGTCTCTCGAATGAAAAGAAAAGATCATTATAATCACGTCGTGGCTGCGAACATATAACATGTTGGTTATTTTAGTCGTCTCGCCTACTAAACATGTTGATCTCGGGTGAAATAAAAAGGTTTAAGTCTCATTCTTGCCCAGAAATTTTATTTTCCATCTTTACAACTATGGAGGCCTCAAAAATCGACGGATATTTTTTCATCGGCCAAAAGTGTATTATTTGTAATAAATTACAAGACCAAAAGAAAAATGTGTTTGTTAAAATAGTTTTGAAAAAGTCAAAAAGTAAGAATGTGACATAAAGTCTTTAAAAAGTGATTTGACATAAAATCTTAGAAAAGGTGATTTAATATAAAAAATTATGATAAAGTGACTTTGACATAATTTTTTTGAAAAAGTGATTTGACAAATGAGAGATAAAACTTGTTTTGACCCTATAATTAGCATAGTATAGGCAGTGTAAGAATGTATATGTAAAATAATATATATATATATATATGTAAAAATGATGCTTAGAAAAAATGTAAAGAGCAAAATGTGTAAAAGAAATAAAAAAGAGCATGTGGTGTGATGGCATTGACAAAAAGGTAAAAGAAAATGCTTGCAAGTGTAAGAAAAATATATACGGGAGTAAAGCAAATTTATGAAAATTTAAAATAAAAGAGGAGACGACATATGAAGAAAATGTATGAATAAATATAAACAAATGCATGGATAAGTGTTAAGATAATACATGAATAATTATAGAGACAGATGCGTGAGTAAATGTAAAGACAAATGCATAAGTAATGTAAAGAAAATACAAAAAATAAAATATAAAGACAATGCGTGAATAAAGATAAAGACAAAAGCATGAATAAATGTGAAGATAAATGTTTGAATAAATATAAAGACAATGTATGTAATGTATATAAAAAATATAAAGGCAATGCTATAATAAATATAAATATAATGTATATAAAAAATATAAAGGCAATGCTATAATAAATATAAATATAATGTATATAAAATATAAAGAAAAATGTATGAAAAGAGAAGAGAAAACAAAATATAATGAGAGGAGGAAGATGCTAGTCTTCCTATGAAAATAAAATATGAAATGTGTAGAGAGAAGAAAAAATATGTGAGGTAGTGTGAAGTGGTTTTTGTTTATTAGGTTTTTAGGGAATTTGGGGATATAAAGGGATGGGGAGTTGGGTTGGTCGAGTGGGCTTTCGGGTGGGCCGATTGGGCTGACCGAATTGGGCCACGGGTAGGGGATAAGTGGGGTGATTAGTTGGGCCTTGGATGGGGTCCGAAAATGAGTTGTTTTTATTATAATGGGTTGAGTAGAAATTGTTTTGGGGGAAATGAAGTGGGTTATGGGTTTAAAATATAAAAAAGAGGTTTTATTATATAAAAAGAAAGCTTTGCAAAATTTATAAATTATAAAGATGATAATATGCTAAAATATAATATTTGTGAAATGCTTGATGCTTAAATAAAAAATAAAAATGCAATGCCGTTTTGCGAAAATAAAATAGCATATAATATTAGAGTAAAAGTATGATTGTGATATTAAAATGCAAATAATAAATGATAATAATGATATATATACATATATATGCCTATATTTTAAAATTGTTTTAAAGTATCAAAAATATTAAAAATTGCAAATAAAATCCAAAAAGATGGGACAAAATTGGGTGTCAACAGATAGCCCTTCCTCTTGTCTACCAATTTCTTTCACCTTCTCACTTGAGAGATCCTGAAATATACAAAGATCAGGATAAAATAAGGCTGCACATTTTAACTATCTTGTAGCCATAGAAATAGACATCAAATTGTACTTAAACTGTGGTAGCAAAAATACATTTTTTCTAGAGTGCTTCTAGGTGAAATAGAGTTGGATCTAGTGTGAGTAACAATAGATATATCTCCATTTGGTAGATATATTGGTTTTGGATTATTAGTTCTAGTGAAAAATGACTTATCTAGCAAATTTATATTAGACATCATGTGATTAGTTGTCTCAGTGTCTATAATCCACTGAACTATTTTAGCTAGACAAGCTCTATCAACACCAGTAACCATACCTCTTGTGTTACTTGAGATATTATCAGACCCTGCACCACTAGCATTTGCTAAGAAGCAACTACTCTTGTTCAACATCTGCAAAATATGATTATATTGCTCCTTGGTAAACACACAGGCTCTAGCTGGTTCACATTTGTCATATGATGTCCTTTGTTCTGATCAAGCAGTGCTTGGTATAGGCCAGATACATAGACAGTAACATGATTGTCCATCCGTTGACTATTTGTGATCTGATTTTGCTGGCAACCAAACTGATCAGGATAAGAAGCATTATATGCAGTAGCAGAACTTTCTTGACTAGTATTACCACTAGAATTGAACTTCTTTTTCTTGAAGTTGGGTGGGTATCCCATTATCTTGAAGTAGTTTTCTTTTGTGCGACCTTTGATCTTGCACACCTCACACCATGAGTTATAATCTCTTTTGAACCTTTGATTTCCAGACTGATAACCATTCCCATTTCTTGAGTACATAGTTGATGCCTCAACCTGATTCAACTGATGATTACCTGATCTAGGATATATGTTACCTTCATCAAAATGACTCATTGCATTAGAAGGACATACTCCTAGTAACCCTGTAGACACATAACTACTTGCTCTTTGGCTCTCGTAATTTATTATCATGACATAAGCCTGATTGACTGAGGGCAATGGATTCATCAATAATATTTGACTACTACATTGAGTATAAGATTCATTCAAACCCATCAAGAATTGGTATAGCTTCATCCTTGATTATACAACATAAACTCTCTTGATTTTTCACAATCACACCCAATGGATGGTATAAGTGCCTCAAATTCATTCCACAACCCCTTCCTTGGCTTAAAGTTGCTATTTCTTTATGCAGGCTAAAAGTTCTTGAACCATTAATCTCATCAAATCCTTATTTAAATTCTTCCCACACACTTCATGCATTAACAACATACATCACCCCCACTTAGCAGATTATTAGCACCAAAATTCATTATCCAAGACAACACAATCACATTAACTTTATCCCGTTGATCCTATTAGCATTTGCTTCTTTTGTCCCACATTGGAAAAACATAATTGTATCCCATGTAATAGACCCTATATAAAGGGTTTTACTTGCTTTTCTTTTACTTGCACTTTTAGCTCTCAAGAATAATATTATTTTATTATCTTGTTATTGCTTTGTAAGAATTCATGTTATGAATAAAAGACTTTTATGAATTCTATCATGGTATCAAAGCCAAGAGCACAAGTTAATATTTTTAGCTCGATCGCGGATTCAACTTCGCGGTGAGTTAGTTGGGGGTTAAGTATGCAAAGACGCCTGGTATCGATTAAATTTTTTTGGCTTGTTTTGGAAGCTCGTGCTCGTTTTGGCTGCTCGTGCTCGTTCTGATCTTGGCTTCCACATCTGGGTTTCGTCTTTTTGGCTTCCGCATCTGATTGGTCAGATCTCCCCTTTTTTATTTTATTTTGTTGCTTGGGATTGCCGCTTGTTATTTGGGATTCTTGCTTGTTATTTGGGATTGCCGCTTGTTATTTGGGATTGCTTGCTTGTTATTTGAGATTTTACATTTACAATTCATAATGGTGGAGGTGATGATTCTTTGCAAACCTGTAGTGACCAATTTCGTAAGTTCTCGCCTTCCAACAGTTTCAACAAAATTCTCAGCCTTATGCTCTTTCTGCTCCTTCCGGCCATCACCATCTATTGGTTCGGTATCATTTCGCTTTCTTGGATCTTGGACTCGAGCTGGAAATCATATGTCTCTGATTCTTTCGCCTTTGTATCTATGTCTTCCGACTTCTTCTATCATTGTTGCGGATCACGATGGCACACCTATGCCATCGATGCATTGGCACCATTCATACATCCACTATATCATTACCTGATGTTTATTGCATTCCAAAATTACATATAAATCTTATTTCTGCTGGTCAAATATGTGACTCTGGATGTTTTATTGGACTCTTCCCTAATTCTTGTTATGTGCAGGATCTAAAATCCAAGAGAGTGATTGGGACAGGGTGTAGAAAGGGGAGAGGTCTATATGTTTTGGATGAGCTCCATCTTCCTACTCATGCAGCAACTATGCCTGTTAATCTGTCTTCTTTTCATTTAACACATTCCTCTTCGAAGTTTTATTTGTGGCACTCTAGACTTGGTCATGTATCGTGTTCTACCTGCGTTTATGTGTAATCTTGGTGTTCTTGGTGATTTACAATCCGATGATATTTCGATTGTAGTGGATGTAAACTTGGAAAATTTTCTCGCTTTGCCTTTTAATCTTAGTACTTCTACTTCTTCCGCACCATTTGATCTAGTTCATTCAGATGTTTGGGGCCAAAGACCTATCCCTACTAAGGGTGGCTCCAGATATTATGTTTCCTTTATTGATGATTTTACTCGTCATTGTTGGGTTTATTTGTTGAAAAGATGCTCTGATTTTGTTCATACTTATGTCGAAGTTTCAAGCCTATGTGAAAACTCAACATTCCGCCATTATTAAATGTTTTGGTGATTTAGGAGGTGAATATACTAGTGGGGATCTTTCTGGTATTTTCAAAGTCGATGGTACAATACATCGGTCTTCAGCATCGATACACCACAACAAAATGGGATAGCCGAGAGAAAACATAGACATATTGTTGAGACAGACTAGATCCATGCTTTTGTCCGCTAGTGTACCTAGTGAATTTTGGGGAGAAGTTCGCCCTTACATCTGCTTATCTTATTAATAGGATCCCTACCTCTCTTAATTCAGGTATTTCTCCGTATGCTAGACTATTTGGTCACACCCCACTATATTCCCATTTGAGAGTTTTTGGTTCTACATGTTTTGTTCTACGCCCACATGCAGAGCGTACTAAGTTATCTTCTCGTGGTCGCCATTTGTGTTTTTCTTGGATATGGGGTTGGGCGAAAGGTTATCGTTGTCATGATCAGTTTCGGAAAATTATATGTGTCTCGTAATGTTTCCTTTATTGAGCATGTTCCTTTCTTTTCCATCCCACCTACCTCACATGGTATGACAAAATCGACCTTATTGATATTGATCCCTTTAATGCCGATTGTCCATCCGATTCTACATCTATATCATCTGCTCCTTCTCGGTCTTGGCGAGGTCCCATGATATTGATACTCGGCCCCCTCCTACGCTATTTGAGAACCTCTTGTGGTTGCAGATCCAGATCCACCTCGCTATCCTAAACGCACTCATGCGATCTACTCAGTATCCGATTTTGATTATTCTTGCTATGCTCCATCATTCGCTCTTTCTAGTTTCTATTAATTCTCTCTCGCGAGCCTACATCCTACTCGAGGCAGCTCGTGATCCTCTTTGGCAAGAGGCTATGAATGAGGAACTGGTTGCTTTGAACAAAGCGGTACTTGGGATTTGGTTTCTCTACCGACCGTAAGAAAACTATTGGTTCTCGATGGGTGTACAAGATTAAGACAAAGTCTGATGGTTCTATTGAGCGATATAAATCTCGTTTGGTTGCAAAGGGTTTTGCTCAAGAATATGGTATGGATTATGAAGAGACTTTTGCACCCGGTGCAAAGATGACATCTGTCCGGTTCTTATCATAGTGACCTCTGCTCGTCATTGGCATATTTCACAAATGGATGTTAAAAATGCTTTTTTAAATGGGGATCTTCAAGAAGAAATCTACATGGTCCCTCCACCTGGTGTTTCACATAGTCCAGGACAAGTGTGCAGGCTTAAGAAAGCTCTGTATGGTCTCAAACAAGCTCCAAGAGCTTGGTTCGACAAGTTCTCCACTGTAGTATCATCTCTTGGGTTTATTTCCAACTTTCATGATTCAGCGTTATTTGTTAAATCATCCCCTGCAGGTTGTATTTTGCTTTTGTTGTATGTTGATGACATGATCATTACAGGTGATGATATTGATGGTATTGCAAACCTAAAATCTACTTTATCTCGCCGTTTTGAGATGAAAGATTTAGGTCATCTACGTTACTTTTTAGGCATTGAGGTAGCTTATTCTGAGAAGGGATATCTTCTCTCTCAATCTAAGTACACTGCAGATATTCTTGAGCGGGCCCGCCTCACAGATACTCGTATAGTTGACTCTCCTCTTGAGGTTAATGTTCGATATACACCTACTGACGGGGATCCTCTTCCTGATCCCACTTTATATCGTTCAGTTGTAGGGAGTCTGGTGTACCTCACCATTACTCGCCCTGACATTGCATATGTCGCTCACATTGTCGGTCAGTTTGTTTGCTCTCCTACATCCGTACATTGGGTCGCAGCTTATGCGTATTCTTCGCTATCTTCGAGGAACGATTTATCGTAGTCTCTTGTTTCCATCGACCTCATCCTTGAGCTTCGTGCATTTTCTCGATGCAGATTGGCCGTGACCTAACCGATCGGAAATCAACTATCGATTATTGTGTATTTTTAGGAGATTCACTCATCTCATGGAAAAGTAAGAAACAAGATGTGGTTTCTCGCTTCTTCAACCGAGGCAGAGTATCGTATACGGCTTCTACTACGTGTGAGATTGTATGGTTACGTCGGTTATTGGTTGATATGGGTGTTCTGTCTTTCTTCACCAACACCGATGTATTGTGATAATAAGAGTTCTATTCAGATTGGCGACAACACGCTCTTTCATGAACGCATCAAGCATATTGAGATTGATTGTCATATTATTCGATATCATCTTCAAGAGTCAAGACTCTATCCTTGCCATTTGTCTCATCTTCGATGCAACTTGCAGATTTCTTCACAAAGGCGCATACCTTATAGCGTCACCGGTTCTTTCTTGGCAAACTCTCGATGCTTCTGTCTACACCATCGCGAGTTTGAGAGGAGATATTAGCATTTGCTTCTTTTGTCCCACATTGGAAAAACATAATTGTATCCCATGTAATAGACCCTATATAAAGGGCTTTACTTGCTTTTCTTTTACTTGCACTTTTAGCTCTCAAGAATAATATTATTTTATTATCTTGTTATTGCTTTGTAAGAATTCATGTTATGAATAAAAGACTTTCATGAATTCTATCAGATCCCACATTTTCTCTCTAAACGTTTCTTTCTTACAAGAACCATCTACCATTCCAAAGTTGTTTTTCCCCATTAGAGTTAGTCTCATAGATCTAACCCACAAAATATAGTTTTCACTACCCGTTAATTGAAAAGATATGAGAGAAACTCCACTTACATCCGATGCATGCAAATAGATAGGATGATTGTGATATTGGATCCCTGTTTGATTGCATGTTGATGTTGCTCCAGTTGGAATTGCATAATTGGTGCCATTGACATGCCCGTTGAGATTGTGTGAAAGTTCAGTATTTGACATTTTCAAATCAATCAAGAGAAGCAATTAGAATTTGCAGAATTGCAGACTTTGAAATTTTCAGGGAAATTTCTTGACAGAGCCCTAATCGCAGCGAAAGGAATTAGAAAAATTAAATTATAAGAAGAAACGAATCGAGAACTCTTCTATATACGTGTTCTACTGCTCTGATATCATGAAGGTGATCAAAACTTCATTACAAGTTTTGATATTGAGAAATTCACAGAGAGGAGATTAGAGAAGAAGAGATACTCGAGAAGAAGAAAAGAACTCCAATGATATTCATAATCTTGTGTTAATCTTTACAAGTGTGTTATGTGAGATATATATATATACATGAAGTGATCATTAAGAACTCACTAATTAAACTACCTAACTAACTGTTATTAGCAGCTAACATCAGATAATTAGTTAGGCTTACTAACTAACTGATTTCATCTAATAACTAACTAATGGACAAGGTAAAAAGACTAGGCTACCCTTAGCTATTTATCTTCTTTTCTTCAACAGACCTTTTTACCCTAGACAAGATATAATACATTGTACTTGAGCTAGCAAATAATTCTCCTAACAATTTGAGAGAAGTATTTACCCCCTGAAATTCACTATGAGATCATTGGAATATTCAATGTGAGTTCCACTCACCACTATTGAACTTGACTATGAGTTGGTCCTTAATAATATTGGACCAAAGTTCTTTTTATACTAATATTCTAGGAAAACTTTTCATATCAAGAATTGGAATAAGTAATCCAAAGTGTTTGGCCCAGTGGCCAATACATTAGGGTATTGCTGTCTGAGGTTCCGTGTTCGAGTCCTCTGATCAGCGAGAGTGGAACTGTGTTCCCCCAAAAAAATCCCTCCATACGCGTAGGCTGCGGTGTATACTAATCCGTAGGCCAGGCCGGAGGTGGGGTTTTCTGGGTATGGGCCGTAATGCGGTGGGACTACCACTTTAAAAAGTTTACCCTACCACGCTTTATCCAAAGTGTTTGGCCCAGTGGCCAATACATTAGGTATTGTCTGAGGTTCCGTGTTCGAGTCCTGCGATCGGCGAGAGTGGGCTGTGTTCCCCCAAAAAACTCCCTCCATACGCGTAGGGCCAAGCGGTGTATACTAATCCGTAGGGCCAGGCCGGAGGTGGGGTTTTCTGGGGTATGGGGCCGTAATGCGGTGGGACCAGTCACTTTAAAAAGTTTACCCTACCTTAGTTTCTTCTTCTTGAAATAAAGGAGGGCCCCTTGTGCGCAGCGTGGTAGTGGTCTAACCTTTGAAATCAATTGAGTCACCATGATTTACCTCCTTCACAGACCTGTCGGACCGGGGTGTGGGGGCTCCTGGGGTGGGAGATTCCACCTTTTGGAGCAAAGAATTGGAATAAGTAAATAGAGTACGTACAACAACTAATCGATGTGTGAATTATTAGTGGGACACGAAGCCTAGTATAGCTAGCTATAGTTGGTTTACAGATTTATACCACGTTCTAGCTAGTAAACTATTAGGTAAGCAATGAAAATTAGGTATAAACTTTAGTGTACATATACCTGCGTGCTGTTTTGGGTTTGTGGTTAATGTTATCCACACAACATCTCCTAACTCAAATAGACACTCTGGAAAGCTCAAAAACTCCCGCCTAATTGGCCTCCCACCTACATATGGATGCAAGAAAAATGCATATTTAATTTGAAAATGACTTAATAATATTACTACGATAGTTTTTACTGTTTCTCTTTTTTGGTTTCCAAAATTAATTAATATGCGTGTATTAAGTGATTAAACATTGTAATTTTGTCATGGCTTTCACATGGATATATGCATTTAAGCAACAAAAAACAATCTAAAGAAGAGGGGAGAAACATTAGAACAAAAGTTTTTGAAGATATTAGTGTTTTGGAGGAAGATGGAGGAAAAGCGAGGGAAGACCCTCTCATCCATATCATATAGGATTGCATTATAACTTGATTTAATGATGAGTTAGGACATTCTAATATTTTTAAAACCACCTTGAGGTGGCTGAATTTACTAAATTGCAACCTGGTTTATACATTATGATTGTGTATGAAAGAGAGTGCGCAAATTAAAGAGCACGTGAACAAAAGTTGGTGAACTGGCCTTGAAATTAATTTAAATTTGTGTCAGGTAAGATTGTGAACAAAAGTTGGTAAAGTGGCCTTGAAATTAATTTAAATTTGTGCCAAATAAAAATTATTAAAAAAGAAGCGATGAAGCGATATATAATACGTAAGATTTTTCTTATTCCTAAAAAGATTTAGTTATCCATCAACAAACCTTGGCGTTGACGTTGGGAGGTTAAATAAATGTGGGTCAACAGTTGCATTTACTTAGCCAATGAATGCATCCAAAAACTACCATTGTAAGATTTAGAGCCGTTTGGATGGAGGTAAAAAAGACATAAATTAGAAATTCTAATTTATAATTTGACTTATTTTTATTATTTTAACTTAAAAATAAATATTAAAAAATACTTTTAAATTTTATCTAAATATTATAAAAATACTTTAAAACACTGTCAAGAAGATCCTTTCAGAAACACACTCTTCCTTCACGGGCACAAGTTTCCCTCCTCCAACTTAACACGTGTGGCTATAACCGCTGAAATAAAAGCACTAACATGAATTGTCAATATTAATTAAGAAAGTGTAAGTGTTCTGATTTATAAATACAAGGAGTATATTTGAATTTGAGTTATATTATATAGGTGTTTAGTATAATTAATGTGTTCCGGATTTCTAAAGTACTACTACCATTTATTTTGGATAAAAATACACTTATTTTGAATTGGAGAAAATACATTAACATAAGATAAAATTTAAATTATATGTAATTACCAAGAGTGGCAACTTTGCTTCCACAAATCTCTTATGTTATTTTCCCTTAAACTCCCTTTCATTATTATTTGGGCCCTACTGCTACTTTTTTGTTGTATATATATATATATATATATATATGCTAGCTTCCATTCTCTACCTTTATATATACAAGTTCTTCAATCAAACTCTTCCCAACCCAAATTGATCACCTACTGCTCTATTCTCTCTTTATATAACAATCCAATAGACTTTCTATTATTTGGATTGTCATATATATAAATTCCATTGATATGACTTCGGTATGTGTAATGGATGCCTCGAGTTGTTTAGGTACAAGACTGGTTAAATGTCTTCTTGACAGAGGGTATACTGTTCATGCAGCTCTTCAAAATTATGGTTAGAATTTTTTTTATTGCTCTTCAATTCGATCTTTTTCCTTTTCGAGTCACTTGTTTTCCCGCTTTATGATTAACAAGAGGTAGGTACTTTCATATTAGGCAAATCGTTGTTCTTGAATGAACTTGAATGTGATGATGATGACAAGATGAAGAAATTGAAGATTTTTCAATCGGACCCTTTTGATTATCATAGTATTGTTGATGCTTTGAAGGGTTGCTCTGCTCTATTCTATTCCTTTGAGCCTCCTTCTGATCATTCCACTTACGATGTACGATCACTCTTCTCTTTCGTACACTAATTTATGTGATTTGTGGCTTGAGTTTAACTTCTATTAGGTCACGTATAAAGTAATCACATGTATTATTACCGTCCATACCGAGTAGAATTATTAATTAGTTACTTGAATATACGACAAATTAACTTAGAACTTGCTCTTGTATTTTTTTCATTCTAGTTTATATTATATATTTTCCCTTTTCTATTTGCGTTTCAATGATTGGTAATATTGTTAATGAAATTAGGGTGTTGAGTACTACCGTGTGTTATATTATATGATGATTTGGTAGCTAAGTGCAATGTTGGAAATTGAAATAAGTAAAATAACAAGTGTATGTATAATTAACGGCAGGAATATATTGGAGAAGTGGAGGTGAGGGCAGCACATAATGTACTGGAAGCATGTGCACAAACAGACACAATGGAAAAGGTTGTGTTCACTTCCTCAGCAACTGCAATTATTTGGGGACATGAAAATGACCAAAACTCTGCATCCATGGATCTTGATGAAAGACACTGGAGTGACATCAATTTTTGTCGGAAATTCAAGGTATGCCAACATTATACATTTTTATTCTGTAAATTAATTTATGCAACACCCTTCTTTTCTTTTTGTGTTTTTTTTTTGGAGTCCAGAAACATTAGAGTTAAATTGTACCTAATGGGGTGAAGAAAAGAAAAAAAAAGTACCTAATGGAATTAATTCAAAGTTCATGTACTGATCCACTAGAGCAAACGATTGTCGTGAAATACGTGCTTACTACTACTTGAGCATCATGTTCAATTAGAAGACTTTTCTAAATAGTTTATTACTATGTTTTAATAAGTTAATTATATACTCCATATAATAATTCATTTGGGATGAAAATGGGAATAAAGTTACTCGCACCTAGTACATGCTTCAAACTATGTTAGTTTACCATGAGTAATAAGTTAGACTAATTCTAATACATATTAATTAACATGATTAAGTAGTACGTAAACCTAATATAACAGATACAATATGTTAGCATTTATTACTTTGATTCAATACGCCTCCGGTACAAAATCAGGTATTTATATCAAATTATTTCAATTTACTATGGTTAAGTGATTTAATAAAGTGAGAGTATATGTTGGTTAATTATGATTAAGTGAAAAAAGTTTATGTATAAATGTATGTCATTTGATATAAATATCCAATGTGAATAATTTTTTATCAATGTGAATTTTTTTTTCATGAAAATGGACAGCTATGGCATGCATTGTCAAAAACAGTAGCAGAGAAGACAGCATGGGCATTAGCCATGGACAAAGGAGTCAACATGGTATGCATCAATCCAGGACTGTTGATGACTCCTGATCTAACGATCACAAATCCATATCTCAAAGGATCTGCTGAGATGTACGAAGATGGAGTTTTCGTGACCGTTGATCTTGATTTCTTGGTGGAGGCCCACATTTGTGTCTATGAAGAAATTTCAACTTATGGACGTTATTTGTGCTTTAATCACATTATTAACCAAACCGAAGATGCTATAAAGCTTGCCAATATGTTGTCTCCTTCGCCTTCTTCACCTCAAAGGTAAATATATTCAGTATTCTCATTTTCACCCCCTCAAAGTTTGACTTGTTTGCTTTGTTAGTAATTGGTACAGTAATTTCACAAAAGAGATGTTTGGGTGGGTGGGTTCAGCTGAACCCCTAAAGTTCTGAAATTCATGTTTTTTAATAATAATGAATTTGTTTTGGAAGATTCTTCAAAATTTTATAGCAGGTTGGACGGTTTAAAAAATGCAAATTATTATTCCCTTGTTTTATAGGTAATTTTGTTTCGAGTTTGGTACTGTAGTTTAGTGGTTGTAACTCACTCTACACCTCAAGTAGTATAGATTCAAATCACTAATAAGAGTTGTGTGGGATGGATAGAGGATCCCTTCTCCCTTAATCAAAGGTCTCACTTTCGAGTCTTAGGTAAGAAAAAAATCTTGTTAGAGAGCTTTTCCCCTTAAATGGACCTAATGTAGCGCGAATTCGAATTAATCGGAGCCCTAATACAAATTTCGAATACCAAATGAAAAAAAATGAATAATAAATTCAAATCGAACTAAAAGCCTACTCCTTCCCTTGTTTTCGTTCCTCTTTTATGAGCTCATCCACGATGAAAACTTATTTATAATCATACTTGATTAGTTAAGTCATAAATTAAAGTAAGAATATGTATTAGTTAATTAAAATTTAGATAAGCTTGTATGTAACTAAGGGTATGTGTCATGTATTTATTGAGCTGGTATCACTACTAAAAAAACTTGAATTTGCGGTAGACATTTTCATCAATACGCTGTCAGAAATATAGAATTTTTTATGGGAAGTATGTCAAAAACGTTTCCGACAAGCCAATTTCTGACAAAATCGGTCAGAAATTCATGTTTTTTTAGTACTGTATGAATATCGGGTAAGTTTTACCCTCATCATATTTGGAAAAATTTACAAATGAGAAACACCTTGTTCTGAATTCGGCTCTACTACTATTTGCAATAATGTTTGCTGGTGATCTTTCCAACGCAATTTTTAATATCAACGTTGTTGTCTATGATAATTGAGGTATTTAATATGATGATATGGATATCATACTTTTCCTTTTTGAATTGATAGTTCGGAAAATGATTCAAGGATAATTCAACAGAGGATAAGCAACAAGAAGTTGATCAAACTTATGGTTGAATGCAAGCCACAGATCAATGACCTTCCGGCAAATCAAGAGGAATCCATATGAAAGTGTCAACATAATATCCAGCTTACTTTCCACTGGGCATTTTGAATTGATTGGTAACCTCCATTCATAGTTGTCCAAGGTTATTAAATTTGACAACAATATTCCACCATAATGAAGCCCAAAAAATGGCTCAATACATGGCATATGTAATTATGTTAATGTGCAAAAGTCAACATTAGGAAAGCAATAATTTAAGAGTCCAAGTGACTTTTAGCGGATACTAGTTGAGTGCAAATCATTTACTTCAAGTCCAATTCGATCAAAGATATTAATACATACAGACTCAAAAACGGTTGTTCTATCTATGAAGATAGATGTAAGGTCTGTGTACACTCTGCCCTCCCCAAACTCACATTATGGAATTTCATTGGGAATGTTGATGTTGTATATTAATACACAGAGAGAATTTCAGATCAGTGCTTATCAAATCAATTACAAGTAAAATAAAGAGTAAATTTCAGTTTATCTCTGAAAGAAATAATCTCTTAATTATTTTCATTAATTGAAAGAGTATATATACAATTTACATATTTTCATATTAGGAAAATCATTTTCCTATTCTACTCCTAAAACTCTATTCTAGTAGTACAAGATTTCTATAATTATGGTAAGTGTAAAATGCTAAGTAATACAAATATTTTATACTAATTACACTACTAAAAACGGACCAAAGTCCAGTGATATACACTATGTATATCACGGGAATATATATATTGTCTAACAATCTCCTTTAACTTTTTAACATAGGGAAACAATACATCCTTCAGCTTTTGAATACGAAGAAAAAACCTTTGACTCAAAATCCAACCCGCAAAAAATGAAAATACCGCTGCCAGAATTTACAAATTATCGATGAAATTTGCAAAATGAAAAACCGGTTGTCGTTTAAGTTTCAACATCATGTATGATTTCACTTGCTATCATATTCTAGTCAATCTATGAGATTCAACCCTTTTTCAAATGTAAAAGGATCTATCACATATCTCAATTAGCAAAAACCCAAGAAGGAACTATGAATGGTTAGGTAGAAAATAACCAACAATGAACGGTCCAAATTATGGTAGCACATAATTGGAAACATTATAATAGATCAAATCTAACATAATTGGAAACATTAAAATACATCAAATATTACTTTTTATTTATGTATATTACATTTTGAATATTTGTGAACATTCTTAACATAATTTTGGGTTTTGCGAGTGACCTAGTGATCCGTTGGGATTGATCCGTTGACCTTAAGCCATTAAACCCAATCCTTAATCAATACTCCACTCAGTTTCGTTTGACCATGAATTAGGCTTTTCTTTTTTTGATTCTTTCAGAGACCAGTCCCAAAACCTTCTTCTCAATAGCTGTTTGCAGCTTTTTATAAGGCGGGCTACGGTGGGTCCCATGGTTCTCTATTTGATTAAGATGTTTCAAATAGGCGATTCGCCCCTTTCCATTGAAATAGGGAAAGCGGGATGAAAGCTCTAAGCTCGCATCTTCCGCTTCTATTAGAGTGTTGATGAAATTGGAGTCTTGAATTTGAATCCCTATTCATATATTATGTTGGGAAGTTCATTTAGACTAGGAAGAGAGGCTTCCCCCTTTCTAGCGGCGTTCCTCGTGGTCCTAATCGCAATTCCAGATCTAGTGATGGGTTGTCAACGCATTCTGCTATTTGCACGAACTCTTCGGAATAGATATACAAAAAAATAATACACGTGCAAATGGTCCTGCAGTTAATATTAGATAATATATTTTAAGAATTATACACATAATATAACAAATTTAGTTAGATTACCATAGATGCACGTGACCCATTTTTTATACATGTATTCACGCCTGCTAGTGATGGTAACAAAACTATTAACACTAACTATACAAAATACCTCATCTTTCCTCAAGATAAGGACGCGCTTTAAAACTTGCTTCCAAACCATAGATAAAAAACCAACTTTGTCCACGTTACTGTACCATATTTTAACACATAAGTATTCTATACACTACTAATCCTTAATTTTCTCACTCATCCTTTCTCTCAATAACAACACTACTCTTTTTATTTTCTTACCCCAATAACTAGCAACACTAACAAAAAAAATAGAAAATTAATCTAAAGCAACCATGTCACAACTATTCCTTTTCCCAGCTTCTTTCATCACTTTTCTTCACAAACCAAGGCCGGATTAATAAATTTTCCGGCCAAATTTATATTCTTAATGCTCTCTTTTTTCTTCAAATGTCTTCAAATTCTGTCCAAAACTCAACCCCACCAACAGCATATGCCTCCCCACCAATAGCAATAATCTTCACTATCATCCTCCTTGTAATTTTTTTCATAAGTTTTTTCTCTATTTTCTTTTGTAGGTGTTTCATACAAAATCTACTATACACATGGCATTTACGAAATAGTCCTAATGGAACACCAATTGACCCTATGGTTTCAGCAAATGAACAAGGTCTTGACCCTTCGATAATTAAATCATATCCAACATTTACCTATTCAAGCGTAAAAGATTATAGAAAAGAAAAATATGGGCTCGAATGTGCCATTTGTTTGGTTGAGTTCGAGGACGATAGCTTGCTCCGCCTCATAACATCATGTAACCACGTGTACCATCAAGATTGCATTGATCTCTGGCTCGAATCGCACAAGACATGTCCGGTATGTCGCGCGAGCCTAGACTCGCCGGAGGCGCTACAAAAAAGGTTATTGAACAATAATGCCATGCCTGACATTAATGAGGACGAGTCGTTAGAAGATTCTTTGAGTATAGTAATAAAAAGCAACGACCGTGATAATCGAAAAGAAGAAGAAAAAGAAGGAAGTGGCCAACGTGATGAGAATCTGAAAAGGGCTAGTGCAACATTAGAACGTGTTGAATTACAAAATAGAGTAGCAAAATTTTCAAGATCGCATTCGACGGGACATTCAATAGATAGGGCTAGAGGAGCTGAAGATAGGTTTACACTGAAATTACCAGAACATGTGAGAGCAAAAATAATAAAGGGACATAATTCAACAAAAAGTTGCACCACTTTTGGAGAATACAAAAGCAAAACAACTACTGGAAATGGTGGTTTTGGTGAAGTTTCAGAGTCATGCAACGTAGATATCGACGAAGTATAGTTTTATTTTGGCTCAATTGTAGTTTCTTTTTCTTCTTCTTTTATTTGGCTCTTAATTAGCAAGGTGTTGATTTGTTAGATAGCACAACATAGTTTCTTTCATCCATAACTTACATATATAATAGAGTACTTTAGCATTCCGCCGAAAATTTAAAGGTGTCCTCAGTTTTATATCAGTGCCAATTATAACTTTCCTTTGTGAATTTATTTTGTTTTCCTTGATAAGGTTCTTGGAGGGTCCGTTTGATTGCAGACAATTGGATTTTTAGAAAGGATTTTGAATTGATAAGTTTCAAATGTTAACATGTTTTCAAGTGCTAATTGAAATGAATTTGACACATAAGATTATAACAATGTAATCAGTGGCGCAACTTGCCCAAAATATTAAGGGGAGCGATAACTACTAACTAAAATATTATAATTGAAATTTATAAGAACAAAATATAATTTTATCAAAGATTCAAAATAACATCAACACAACAAAAATATAATATATAAAAAAAAATACATACCTAAAATTAAAGTGTTTCCCTTCGTTCTTTTAAAGACTTGAAATAATTAATAATTGAATCAGATCTAAACCTTTCAACTATCTCTTTTTCAATATAAACCATCATATGCTTATCTCTATTGAGGCGATACTTTTCAACTTGACATTGATAGGGACCTTAATTGATATAAGCTCTTCGAACTTCATCTCTTTGATTCACTGGACGCTTTCCGGGATCACGTTCTAAACAATTGACATCAAATTCATCCATGATGACTTTTTGAATCTTGCAAGGTTGCTCATCCAGTTGAACCGTTTGATCATCGGAATGGTGCTTTTCAAGTGTCGATGTTGAAGCTATACAATTTTCATCTTTGTTGGAAGCTTTCCTCTTGAAAAATGCATCAATTTTCTTAAGTTCGACTATCGTACCACTCCTAAAAAATACATAAATCAATTATCAAAGATAACATCTAAATCTGAAAACATAACTAAGTCAGAGAAATTCGGCTTTTAAAGCCTTAATTTGTTAATTCCACTCTCATAAGCCCAAAATAGCCTCGTATATGATTAAACAAATATAAAGTTGTAATCTTTTGCTGATTTAAAAGAAACCCATATCAAGAATTACCCATTAAAACCCATATCATGTATATTGGAAACAACCTGTAATTACTTATGATGCAACTATGCATCCAAGGCATACTAGATTTATGTTTTGTAGAAGAAAAAGAGAATCAAATAAATAAATAAATCTTCTGCAGTTAAGTATTATCAGAGATGGAGAGACGAGTGGAGAGAAATAGATTGTGAGAGAGTGGAGTCGTGATGTGAGTGTAAGTTCGTGAGTCGCTGGTGCCGCCGAGAAAGTGACGGAATTTAGGATTTTTAAATCGTGAGTAACATATATAAAAAAATTATTATTTTTTGAATTTTTTGAGGGGGCACAACTCTCCTCTGCTCTTACCATAATCCGCCACTGAATGTAATTAAGGGGGAAAAAAGCGTTTTGAAGGCCAAATGGGGGTCACTTTTTACGTGCAATTTTTTCACAACTTTGAAGAGCTCTGAACTGTGCTTTAGATTTTAATTTTATCTTTCAGATCGGAAATTTCCTAAATATTTCCAGAAAAGAAGAAGATAAAACTTTTCAACATAAATACATAAGAGTCCAATTCTCCCCCTCTAAACAGTTTATAGCATTTTATCTGATCAAGTACAAGAAATTAAATAGATTATCAATAGTTTTATTCCCTGGAAAAAAACTTTTTTGGTGGAAAATAGTTTTGCCGCTAATTAAAAGACCGCCAACCTTTTGATTTCTGTGAGGCATACGGTGAACCGTCATTAGTTAAATAAGTAGAAATTAGAAAAAGAATATTTCATTTTATTTGTCTTAATTTAATTAAATATGTAGTTTTAAAAAGT